>NQLW01000001.1:383933-418700 GCA_002312845.1 Kalanchoe fedtschenkoi
TTTCGGGTGGATGAGTGTTTCCTCTTCCCCTCTTTTTTTTTCTTCTTCTCATATTTGTACACAACCTAGTTAGTGCGCTCCTTGTTTTATTGCAAAGTTTACGGGTTGGTGCGTCTTTCGGCAATGAATGATTAAAGGTGGTGGCCCACCTCTTTAATCATTCAATTATTACAGGTTCCTACCCCGTCTAACAGGATATTCGAGGCCTTGAAATCGCGGTAGATGACTTTTTTCTCTGAAGTATGCAAGAATGCTAGGCCTTTGGCCGCTCCTATGGCTATCTTCATCCTGACCTCCCACGACAGTGGCTCCATACCTTCTAAAGAAAGTTACTGTCACTAAGACTCGAACCTATGACTTATTTGATGAATACCAATGAAGTGTTGGTTGAAGTTTGGATGCTTACTTCGAAAGAGGTGGCTTTCCAAGCTGCCCTTCGGCATGTATTCGTAGACCAAAAGATACTGGCGGTCCTCCCAGCAGTAGCCGACGAGCTTCACCAGATTCGGATGCGTGAACTTTCCCAAGAACCTCACCTCTGCCTGTAAAACTGACGCATGACATTTTTGTCTTGATAAAATTCATGTATTAAATAACTGCTTTACTTTTACCTGCCACTCGAGAAGGCCCTGAGAGCTGTCATTGCTGGACTTCTTGACGGCCACAGGCACGCCGAAGCCAGTTCTGGAAGGCGCGAGGGTGTTCTCATCTATCCAACCCTTGAAAACACTCCCAAAGCCACCTACACCGAGCATCGAGTCAGGCCTGAAATTCCTGGTTGCACTCTTCAGTTCTGCTAGAGTGAAAGCCTTCAAGCTGGAAGAGATCGAGTCTCCTCCACCACCACTGATACTTTTTTCTGGGGCTTTCCTCCTTTCGCCGCCTCTGGCGCTCGCTGCCGGATCACTAGTACTGACACTCCTTTCCACAGCACTGTGCCGCTTGCTGTCACCATTTGGAGCTGAACGGTATTCTGCTCACACGGTTTCATCATCATATCATATGTATACTATTACTCTCAGCATAAATATGAACCTTTAAATCGATGACATTAGGCATACCTGGAGAAGAGGGGAAGGTGTGGACTGGGCTGTGATGGCTGCCTACTTGCTTACATCCTCTCCAACAATTTCCCATCTCAGATGATGATTATATTAAACTCAATCTGAACTGGGCTAGAGAAACGAGTGAAGCTCAGGTCATAGACGAGATGCAAGTAGTAGGAAAAAATGAGCTTCACAACTTCTGGGAAGGTGAAGAGAAGCTGACAAGTAGCTACGTGATTGATGTGCTTTGTTGAGGACTTGGTGCTGAATAAATGAGCAGAGGGGAGATGGCCACGAAATTCAAATCCCATTCATTGATGACTGTGCGTCCTACTACTAGTTTTTTTTTTAATGTTGATTAATTGTGTCTTTCGGATCAAGCCATTAGCAGATTTGCATGGAAAATGGCGAGAACAAGTCAAAGGAAAATTATTGAACAATATTTTTGGACGGCAATGTTTTGAAATCGCAAGATTTTTTCTCATCTCACGTTTTCCTCCCAATCATGATTTCATGCACGTAATTTCAGACGAGGACGGGAGAGGAAAGCTAAGGGAAAGAGAGGATCTTATAGTATAAATAAAAATGATTTAATTTGAGAAAATAAAGGTAAAAAATTGATATATTTACTAAAATATCAATATCCATAAAAAATTAGTTTAGTCATTGAATAACAAAAAATGCGAAGTACTAGTTTTTTTATACCTTATATTCCTTCAAATCACCCAAGTCGGAGGGAAATAGAAACTCCAAATCTCTTTGAATTCGTCAACCAAAACTCATGAACTGTGAGTGTAAGTAAAACCTCTAAACCGGTGAATCTAATCTAGTCGAATCCATGGCCAGTGGTTCGGTTGGAGATTTAATTTTTGAAAAATCATTTACTAATCAAATTGAAAATATAAATTAGTATCCATATATTATTATTTATATAAAAATATCATATTTATTACATAAAATAGTACATACAATTCATGAAAAAATTAAATCTACTGAATCGGACCACATGGTGGGATTCGGTATGATTTTTTAAAGTTAGCTGTTTGATTTGTTTTAAATTTTTCAACCGATTACGAATAATTTAGTTTAAATTTTTGCTAAAAATCGAACCAAAACAAATAATTACACCCTGTTAGAAACACAATTTTTACTTGTTTTTCTTATAATTCCTTGAAAACACTACCAAAGACTCTCTTTGAATGAAAGACTATGTGAAGAAACAAAAAATGGGTTGAAAGTTTAATAAAAAATTCATTGTATGTCTATATTTTAGCTAAACCAAACAGAGCTATGGTACTTATAGAATGATGATGAATCCATATAAACAATTGAAAGTTCCAATTTTGATGAATTGATGTGACAATGATTTGGATAGAACTAATATTGGGATTTCTACAAATGACATTTCTTGTCTCCACTTGATTGACTTGTTCCCAAGTCATGCTCCCCACATGAAAAATGTTATGCACTCTCATTTTTCCATACCAAATTAATTTGTGAAGTGTCCCCCTAACCAAAGAAAAAGGGTCATATGCTCAGCCCATCACCACTTCATGTTCAATCCATACATATCCCACCTACTACAATAAAAATAAATTAACAGATGTGTAGAGAGAAGAAAAAGTCTTAAACAATCGTCATATTTATTTATTTATTTATTTACAAAAAGTATATTAATAATGACAAATGAATACTAAATCAGAAGGGTAAATTAGTTTTAACAAGAAAATTGAATATTCACAATAATTTTAGTAAACCATCTTCATATGTATATATAGATAAGTTATTTGCGGTGTCGAGTAGAGTCTTTTTCCTCATAAATATATAGATTCTTTGAGTGTGTTTGGTTTAGAAATTTTTTTGAGGAAAGTGGATTCTTCCATGAAAATCTTTTATTTTTCTTTATTTGGTTAGTTGTGGAAAATGGTGGGCAAGTGTTAAAACATTATTTATTTTAAATAAAATTTTCTTCCTATTTTCAGTCTAATGTTCTTACAAACTATCATTCTCATTTTCTCACTAATTCTCCTTCTCATTGTCCACCAAATTCTCATATCCATCAAATTTTTCATAAACCAAACACAGCCTTCGAGTCTATTTTGATGGAGTCAGCAGCAACTGACATTTTTTTCTAAAAAAAAAATTTATTAACATAATATTACATTATTGCACGCACAGAAAATTCAGATTATGATCGTGAAAATTTAAAAAAATCATCTCTCACATTCTTTACCACATTTCCAAATCACATTTTTTATGTTTATAATTCTCTCACTTTCACAGCAATTTATGAGCATATGTTAAGGTTGAGGCTGGCTGATAAAAATCACATTTGAGATACCCAAAAGTATCATCGCATGCTTCTGTACTAGTTTTTTGTTTATTTATTATGCTTCGCGTTTTGCAACAACAGCCAGAATGACAAGTTAAGGAGGTCGAGAAAAAAATTTGAACGTTGAAGAGTGTAAATATATTTATACTAACATATTTAATCTTATTTATAAATTACACATGATTTAAGTGTAAAAATTATAATAAAGAAAAGTCAAATTTGAAATTATTGTAAACATTACACTATAGTAGAGATAAACTATTGGACTAAATTACAAATTGAGTGGGATCAATTGATCTAGTCATCCATAAGCCATCTCAAGATGTGAATGCACAATACTTCCTTTTTTGTTTTGTTTTTGTTTTTTTTTCAAATTTTCCAAGATTTTTCGAATGCCGGATACATCAACAAATAAAAAAAAGACAAAAAGTATTGTTATTAAAATCGGACCAAATTTATCAGTTGAACCAGTGGATTGAACTTAGTTTTGACTCCAGTTTTATTATGAACCGGTAATAATCAAACATTGAATTGGTTATTAAAAGCGTATTAACTGATTAATAAGTAACAATGGATAATATGTTAACACAGCGGAACTTCGAGATGGCTTGAATATTAGGCACAAACCTCTCCATCAAACCAAACTGTTATTAAACATAAGATCAAACTTAATCATAAAAAAATTACACTTAATTGGACCGTCAATTAAAACAGTCCGGACCGCCAACTCAACCAGAAATTGAGAACTCTAACCGGATCAGCCTCTGGTCCGGTTTTTGATAACTATAATAAAAAGAGTAGTGTATTTTTGAGACAAGAAAAAATAATATTTTATCTAAAAGTTTCAAAACGTACATAACTTACCCTTAAATATAATGTTTGATCAGTGTTCAATCTGGTAAGATAATGTGAATCGGACCGGATACATGTCCGGTTTTCGGTTGAACCGACTGATCCGGTTCGATAGGAACAAACAACAAATACTTTTTTTCACAAAATGCCAATAATTTAACCCAGCCAGAGCCATCCATAGACTGACTTGTCTGAAACTTACCTACCATGTACTTTTCCAACCAGCATGAATGAATTTCTATGTATTTGCTGTTGATGTTGCTGTGGTGTTGTTACCTAGCACTGCACTCAATCAGCTTTGGGGGCAGTCGACAGTTCTCGACTTGAAACGCGCCGGGGTCGCAAATCCAGCCGCTGGTTGCGAAACATTTGCATCTCTGTCTCGATCGTGTTGCGAGGGAGATTCTTGGTGGGGACTGTTGACGTTTTTCACACGAGTTGCAGGTGAAGCGCGATGACTGCGAGGTGCTCCCCTGAGAGCATCCGGGTTGTATGGTTGAGTGGCCAGGTACTCGAGCGCAACCACAATGTCACTGATCCGAGGGCGGTAGGTAGGTTGCTCCTGGACGCACATTGCTGCAATAGCTATCATGTGGTGTAAGCAACGAGTAGGAAAGCGCCCCTGCAGAAGAGGATCGGCAAACTGGATGAATTTTCTTGGATCCCTCAAATGCGGAAGAGCCTGAAAGACAAATAAATCGGAGAAGAACTCAGAGGGCGGTGATCATAGAGCAAGGGAAAAAAAATCAAGTGAATAAAGCAAGTCATACCCAAGCCGCTAAGTTCTGTTCTGTCTTTTTGCTGCTGTCGAATGCTTTTCGACCTGTAATAAGTTCTAGCAGCACAACTCCGAAACTGAAGATATCTGACTTGAGTGTCAAATGGCCGCTCATTGCGTATTCCGGAGCACAGTATCCGTAAGTGCCCATGACTCTAGTTGACACATGAGTGTTGTCACCAACAGGTCCCAACTTGGCGAGACCGAAATCAGAAAGCTTAGCGCTAAAATTCGTGTCCAACAGAATATTAGCTGACTTCAGATCCCGGTAGATGACAGGTGGATTTGCTGTGCAGTGGAGGTACTCAAGACCTCTGGCGGCATCAACAGCGATCTTTATCCTTGCGTTCCAGCTAATGGGCTCCGCATCAGGTCCGAGTTCTGAAGAAGCATCGCAATTTCTCAATGAGGAAACAAAATACCGGTATTACAAACTACTAATAAAGTAAGAGATACCCAGACGCTCAAACATTACTAACAGGTTTCACAAATAAATTGCTATGAGGAACCTCATGCAGGATCCTTAATCTTAAATCGGAAACAGGCAAGAAAGCTTAGCCAAAATCACCTTCCTTTATCCTCAGCTAGTTCAGGTTATCGAACATGCAGCATAATGATAAAAAGATTTTACGTGTGAAAATACACCTGTGAAATGCAATTCTAGAAACATATTTTCAATTTCAAATATCACAACAAATCCTATTTACTATATATTTGGGGCAAACTTTTTTAAGTGCAAACTCGTGGCTCCAATTCGAAACGTTGGCAACAAGACAGCTTACCGAAAAGATGATCTTCTAAGCTGCCCTTCGGCATATATTCATAAACCATAAGTCTTTGATCACCATCCGTACAATAGCCAATCAATGTCACCAGATTTGGATGGTGAAGAAGACTAAGCATGAGGACCTCAACAACGAACTCTTGATTTCCTTGGCAACCTTCATGGTTAAGTTGCTTCACCGCAACAAGCTGCAAAAAAACATAAGCCATCGGCAATCTTTAGAGAGGAATCCATCTCATCTTTCAGATTCAATAACGGAAATAACGACTGCGAAATTATGATTCTTAGGAGCAACGGAAACTGTGATAACAGCTCTAGTGTTTGATAGCAAGGCACTTGCCTCGCCAGTTTCCAGTTGCCCTTTAAAGACCTTCCCAAAACCACCAGCCCCGATGTAATTAGCTTCCCTGAAATTTCTTGTAGCCACAGCCAGCTGCCGAAATGTGAAGCTAGTGGCAGCCTTGCTTCTGGCTTTACTTCTATCATCACTGCTTGCATCATACAAAGCATTCCAATTTCGAGTTTCTACATGTATAATAAAAGAAACTTAAAATCAGCTTACACATGACAATGCAGCCGTCTAGTATTGAACGAGAACAAATGCCAATCTCAAATGCACAACAAACTGCGGACAGTGAATAAAAGGAAACACAAAAATGCAGTGAAATGCAGAAATCTCACCAACGCCATCAGAATGGGCTCTTCGTCTGACATTAACTGCAACATTAAAAGAGCATAAATCAGCAGAATACTTGGTATGAAAAGGAAAGTAGTTAGCAAATACAAGCAAATACATACCTGGAGAAACATCAGAATTCTGAGTTGCAGATGGAATGACATTACCGTCTCCTATTTTGGGTGCATCCCTCTTCTCATCAACCTTGGACCGAGGACTCAGACAAGGAAAACAACTCATCTGTTCAGACAGAAATGTAAAAAAAACATTAAAATAACTCCAAAATCAATCTAAACTTGAAACAAACATACCCAGAAACCCAAAATCTCACCTTGGAGTAAACCTTGCAGGCTCTGCAGCTATTAGCAATGTAAGACGCAGGGCGATTCACACAGCAACTAAGCGGCGAAATTCTCAACAACCATAAATCAAAAACAAAAAAAAGAAGTCCCAAAAAGCAAGCCCTAAAAGAAGAAGAAAAAGCTAAGCTTAAACCCAACAGAAAGTGAACAGAAAGTAGAGGGCTTTTTCCCGTTGCCTCTCTCCGCGGAAACGGAGAGATCGAGAGGAACGAAAGGGCAGCTCAGTGGCTCCTCAAATCTCACAGATCCCCACAAAAAACTAAAGCCCAACCCACCCACCACCGCATTGTCACGCATAAGTAACTCCAAACAATCATCACTCTCCAAAAATAGGAATTTAGAGAAAGCACAAACTCGGCTGATCCCCCGAAAAGGGCACCCACCCCCCTTTCCCCGTCACTCAAAAAACCAAAAAGGGTCACAGAAAAGGGACAGCTTTGGGGTCAAAAGAGTTCATCTCGTGAACCTTTCAGCTCCTTCTATTCAGCTGTCTGCTGACGTCAGCCACTGGCGCATTTTCCGTATCTGAATGAGCGGCAGGTGGAGCGGGAAGACGTAGGGATCGATCGTTTTCAGTCCCTTCTTCTTGGGGGGGGAGGTTTTGGAGGATTGTGAATTTTTTTTTTTTTTTTTTGGGGAAGGAAAAGCTGAGATTAGATTAGGGCAGTGAATGTGATTGACCGAGTCACGATGGTGAAGTGCCCATTTGTGTGTTTTTGTCTTTGCAGGTTGCCTTTCATTTACTGAAACCCTCACCCGCATTTATACAGTTCGGTTTTGGTAAGGATGGATCCGCTTCCCCAAATGACATATCTACCCTTTTGGTTCTATCTATTTACTGTTGTAACACTGATTACCGTGGACGATGATGTCAGAACGTTTGATTATTTGATTTGATAATGCATGTGAGCCGATAATGTAGGAGACATTATGGTCAACAAATTTGAATTATGACGAAGTGTTATGTAAATTATCACCGTTTATCCAATTGTGATCAGAATTATTATAATTTTTAAAAAGAGTTTGATGAAAAAAAATTAATTAATTTTCTAAAATAAAATTTACCATTACATTCCAAAACTAATATTATCTTAAGACTTATATTTATGTGTGAAAATTACGTCGTTTGGTTATCAAAAAACTTCATTTTCTTTATGTGCACAAAATGATATTGTTTATTTTGATAACCAAACGACGTAATTTTCGTACAAAAATCTAAGTCAAATAGCAATATTAGTTTTGAAATGTAATTGAATTTTATTTTAGAAAATCAGTCCAATTTTTTTTTCATCACAGTCTTTTTGAAAATTATGATAATTTTAACCGCAACTAAGTAAGTGGTAGTAGTTCAGAGACCTTTTAGATTTTATCCCTTTAATATACGTCGTTAAATTCAAAAAATTTATAATTAATAAATATTTTATTATGTATCTTCTTATTTATTTTTTAATACGATCCATGACAACTCTTCAATAAGATAGGGGGTGTGTGGTTTAGAGTTGGAGGTGCCAGTTGTGGGTGGTGCGTTTGTGAGGACATGGACTTGATTTGATTTAGCAAGTTTTATCAAAGAAGGTGTTGTGTCTCTTAAATAATTTGATTTGATTTGGACCCGGGAAACAAGTCAATAATGATGACTCATGTTGAATAGGAATAATTTTTTTTATAATGAGGATCAATAGTGATTCTTTATTTCTCTTTGGGTCGCACATCCCTTCTACTTTGATAATATACACAATAGGGCTTGAACCCAGAATCTTGAGGTTGTTAGATAACACTCAATACCACTAGGTAAACACGTTATTGGTGAATAGGAAGTTTATGCTAGTTAGGGGCTCGGTTGTCAGTTAACCGGTTCAACGAATGGTATAACTGATTTGATCGTCGGTCTAATTTGAATGTGCATATTATATTTAATGATTATATCTTAAATAAACAACAAGCGATTTTTAATTGAACCGACCGGTTTGATTAGGTTTGACCCAATCATCTATGTAATTTGATAAGGTTGACAAACTGGACTGAAACTTGATTCGGATCTCAGTCCAATCAATTGAGCCGACGAAATCAGTTTTATTTATATCTCCGAAAATTAAAAGATACATATTATGAAAATAGAGTGAAAAAATATTTATATATTAATTTAATTATTTGAGGTATACCGATATAAAAAAAATTACTTATTGCTCTTAATCATTTGTCACTTTGATGATGAACAAAGGACAAACCCATACGTAGACGAATTCACATACATACAATCATAAATAGATATATTAATCGATTTAAACTAAATCAAGTTATAAAGATGTATTATTACATTAACTAAAAATAGAGAAACATATATGTAGTTAGAATTTGCCTAGTAAAATTTTTAGACTTAATATTCACTAGAGAAAAATAAAATTATAAAAAAAATTACGCAACTAATAAAAAGTTTCTCATTATTGTCATTTGAGAAATCTTTTTTACATGTCATGGGAAATCACTTATTTACCCTCAATTACATATTTATATTATTTTTTTAATATGGATATAACGATCAATTTAAAAGTGTAAAATAAACAAAATGATCCATTAATCCATACTTATATCCTTATTTTTGAAATGACCCATTTAATTTTTTTGAATTGACTATCATATTCTTATTAATGAATGTGAAATAGATATAATATAAAATCAGGGACGGATCAAGAAAAAATATTAAGAGTTAGTCAAAAAAATATATTTTGTAGGTATATATATATGGTATAGTTTTAATAATTTGTGGGGGTCATTTTAATTTTAAGAGAATTTTTTTACAGTTTTCTAACTTTATAACCTAAAATAACCTCAATATATATATATATATATATATATATATATAATTTAAAAAAAATTGAGCCGGATCATATGATCCAACTCATTTAACAATGGATCCGGCATTATATATAATTGATTATAATTACGTCATTTCACACTCTCATATGCAAAAATTCTTTACCCATGATATATAAATAGATTGCTAATGAATAATTAAGAACACTAGATCTGCCTCACATGCATGGTGATAGATAGATCCATAACGCTCCACCTTTGAGCAGCAACCGCTACATGTCTCCTCTATTTGTATTTTACCTCATAATGTCCGACAAGCATGTGCTTTAAAATTAACAAATACGACTAGCATCATGCATGTGTTGAGTCTTACGGCTCTCCAACGACAGTTATCGATCACTCTGTCCATGTTAGACCATGCATGCAGCAAAACACCAACGTTGTTTAAGATATATTCGACGAAACCCGCCACAGCTTACGAAGACCCGTGGGCAGAAGCAGCTCATGAGCCCGGCTTGATTTGATTTTTGAGCTGTGGCAATTGCGCCTCGAGGTCCGCCTCCAGCGCAAATCCTGCTGTGTCCAGTTCCTTGCATTTTGTCAGTCTGCCTGAACCATAACTCCGCCAGGCCGCCCACTGCCTGATCCGGAGTCACAGTTTGAACGGATACGAGAGGATTTGGTAGTATTTATAAAAGGACTAAGATCCCTAAATAAGTATACAATTATATTCTAAAATAGAGTGATTTTAGTGCAAATAGGTAATTTTGATTTTAATAATATTAATCAATCTTTATTTTACATGTGTCAGATGATGATTTGATGGATATAATTTAAACTTTTTTAATTTCGATTTGACTAAAAATGAAATTTTAATAAAAAAATTTACTTATTCCGAATTTTAGTAAGTAGGAAATGATTTGAAAAGAAATGAAATCATTCCAAATTTCTCGAAGCCCATTTTAATCTTTCCAACTTGAGAATTTGGAAAGAATTTGTATGAATTATGTATTTAATTTTTATATTTCATATCTATTTAAATTTTATAAGGACATTTCTTGAATAACACTTTACTTTCCTTGCCACCTCAGTGAGGACTAATTTTGTATACTTATCCTTTAATTTCTCTAAAATTCCCTTAAGAAACAATTTTTTTCTTCAGTTATTATTTTCTCTCATTTCTTCTCTTTTACTTTGTTTTCCTTCTAAACCTTTCTCTCCGTTCAGAAAAACTCAGAATCATAAAATCGACTAAATGCTGTGTTTTATGTAAAGAGAATTTGAGGAAAAAGAAAATAGAAATGTAAATAAAGTCCATATAAATTTAATTTAATTTTTTTTTCATTTGGGATAAAAAAATGATTGAAAATACTGAAATGCTTCTTAATTTAGTTCAATTTTAATTGTAATTTTTCAATTTTTACAAAAACAAACATATCATTTCATCAAACCGACACTCACATTTTCTTTTCCCTTCATTCACAAAAAAATTGAAGAAAAGAAATATGGGAAGTGGCAAGAAATCATCATGTATTACATTAAATGAAACAAAAAATTATTTCTCACTTTACCCCAAAATTCTTTTCTCCATCAGTTGTCTCAAATTCTTGGGTGTTTTTGTTTGAAAGCAACGTCGTTTTATATCGTTTTCATTAAAACATTCATTTATATTTACTATGTTCATCGATGAGCTTTTATGTTCATCGGATGAGTTGCTATGTTCATAAGATGAGTTGTTATGTTCATCAAATAAGTTTATATGTTCATCAGATATGAATTGTTCATCATATGAGCCGTCATCTTCATCAGATTTAAAAAAAGAGTTAAGTATTTTAATAAAACAAAATAAAACGACATCGTTTTCAAGCGAGAACATCTATCAAGATGGGTGATCTCGGTCCACCCATGAGTCTTCCCTAATTGGCTCTATTGACGGTTTCACTGGGTGGCCACTACCCAAGTCCAGGCCAAATAGTTCCTAATTTAGTATAAAAATAATATATTTTTAATTTTTGTATCGCAAATATTATATTTTTTATTTTTATAGCCCAATAAGTTTTAAAAAATTTATTACTCTCAGTTAAACATAAAAATATTATATATTTTTTTATCTTCAAATAAAATTTCTAACTCCGCTCATCTCTTAGAATAACGGTATAAGAAACTTAGAGCTTAATCACAGCACGCTTTGCAGTGAAGATGAGTAGATGATTGGACTACTTCTCCAGAACAGTTCAATTGCTTCTCTGAATTTTTCTTCGCATATGCGGCTGTGGATTACAGTCGTGTACAAGACAACGTTTGTCCAGTTTGCTTGTGCCAGTTGTATATGATTTCTGCAATCTCATATCCTCAATACTACATCATCAAATTCAAATGGATACCTAAAGAAACTGCGAGGAACTGCCATCAGTCTTCTTCAGTTCGTTGATCTAAGATTCAGTGACTAGAATCCATAAACGGATAATCCGTGTACCCGACGACAGGATCCGGAGTATAAAACGTACTTCTATCGTACTTATTCAGCTCGGCATTAAGCTCGAACCTCCGAGGCAAATCCGGATTCGCCAGAAACAAGCGCCCAAACGCCACCAAATCAGCACCACCACTCCGTACAACTTCATTTCCATCACCTTCATCGTACCCGCCAGCAACCATGAACGTCCCGTTGAAAGCCTTCCTCATAGGCACGAGACTGGTTCTCACCTCATCCGACCTCTCTAACTCTTGGACCATTCTCGGTTCGATCACGTGGCAGTAAAGTATCCCGTACTTGTTCAGTGACTCGGCCATGTACACCCCCAGGCCTTGGGGGTCCGAGTCGCCGCAGTCGTTGTAGTCAGCAAACGGGGACAGCCTGATGCCCACCCTGTCAGCCCCAATTTCATCCACCACCGCCTGGACTACTTCCAATGCGAAGCCACAGCGGTTTTCCAAGCTGCCGCCATAGTCATCTGACCGGTCGTTAACTTGATCTTTAAGGAACTGATCTACCAGGTACCCGTTCGCTCCATGAATCTCCACTCCATCAAATCCTGCATTACATTTTACATATGCATTTGTATTTTTTTTTCATTTATAATGTCGACATCTCTTACCAATTGAGTAGATGCACTAACCTGCTTCCATGGCATTCCTGGCTGCGAGTCGAAAGTCTTTGACCACGTTGGAGATTTCGCTTGTGCTCAGTCGCCTGGGAGTAGGAAATTGTGATGCTAGAGAACCATCAATGTTGGCCTCAGCTTTGATTTTCTTATCGGTGGAAGAAATCGGGGCCTGCCCAATAGGCTGTAAACCTGTGAGCAGATCAAAATCAAACGACAACATGTCTACACATTGATCCATGACAACCAAAATAGTGTACTAAATATTGTTACAGTGATCTGAAACTCTTCCAGTATGCCACAGCTGGCAGAAAAAGACGCCGCCTTTATCATGAACAGCCTTCACAATCGGCTTCCACGCCTCAGTTTGCTCTTCAGTCCATATCCCAGGAGTGTGTGGATACCTTCAAGTTTCCGCAGCAAAAGAGTACTCTCACCAAATTGGAATCAAGAAAAGAGAGAAATCAATGGAATCAGCGTTACCCATGAGCTGTATCTGAAATCCCAGTGGCCTCAGATACCAAGAAACCACCAGTTGATGTTCTCTGGGAGTAATACAGAGCAGCATGCTGCGGCTGTGGGACAAAATCGTATGACCTCATCCTCGTCAGAGGCGCCAATACAACTCTGCAGAAAACAAAGGGAGCTTTTGATACCTGGAAACATCTTCTGATAGATCTCCATACATTACTATTAAAAGTCAACCTTTTTGTTTCTGATAGCCGACTAAATGTTCTCAGAGATTCATAATCAGCTGTTTTGAATTGGAAAAATGAGTTGACAGAAATGGATTGCAGACCTGTGAGATAAGTTGAAGTGGCCCATCTTGTAGGGAGTGAGGAGGGGTTGTGAAGCTTCATTTCTTCCCAGGTCTTCCGCCATTGTTTTTGCTCCAAGTTCCATTTCATTCTTGTTTGTCTAATGCGTATATATGTATAATTATATAGACACGTACGTTATTTTGTTCGCTAGCTACACATGTAAGGTGATTATTGGTGCTTTATTATGTCACAGAAAATATGTTCTGGGTATTTTAACATAGATTGGTCTTACTGCTTGCAAGGCATCTAAAGTACCTATGCTTACTGTCTCTAAACTGGCTTCAATCACAAATGCTTTTATGTCTCAGCCTGATATCTACATAAGAGTGATGGGCAAATTAGTCTAATTAACAATTAACAGGCCTTACATAAGTTTCGTTGTTCAGTCTCTTAGTTAGTTTCTAGCTCAGGCTTGTCATCACCATATGACTGCTGCCCTGTGTGAATCATCACTTTGTCTCTTAGAAATGCAGAACTCATAACATCATTTCTGGTCCATCAAGGGTGGTTAAATATCGTGAGCTGACTAATGTGACTTGTAAATTACAGTAGGTCATCAATATCCTTCAATCTCTAATTACGGTAGATCATCAATATCCTTCAATCTCTACAGATTTCGATTGATGGTGTTGTTCTGATTTCTTATGACTGCAAATCTGTATTTACAATTCCTCATTCTATCCATCATGAGCGCACAAAGCACAGTGAGATTGATTATCATTTGATTCTTAACAACGTGATCTCTTGTCATATTCGTCCGAGTTACTCACTAAAGTTCTTGACTGGAAATATATGACCATGAAATAAATAGGGAACGGAACAGAATTGACTGGGTGGTAGAGTCGTAAAAGGCTTGTTTCTTCCAAATTTCGGACCTTAACTCCATGGAATGATATGCTACTCTGAAACATGGAAGAATTGAAATCTTGGATCAAAACACTATGTCTGGATAGTAGGAGCTACCTAAACAAGAATTCTTGAACAGTCATGAAACGAGAAGGAAGGCTGAAATGCCAACAGGCGTCTAAAATTGAATTCACCCGACCCGGGGGTGATATCTTGTGTTCATCAATAGAAATTAGAGTTTAATTCCTTTTTGTCACAACTTTCTACAATCTCATATCTTGCAATATTGTACATTACTAAGGCTATGTTTGGTTTAGAGAAGATTTGAAGTAAAGGAAAATGAGAATGAATCTCTTGTTTGATTCAGAGAAAAATGGGATGAAAATTTTTAATAAAAAATAAAGAGTATTTGAACAATGTCTCATGAATTTTCCATCTCTAACCAAATAAAAGAAAATGATATAAATTTCATACAGAATACAATTTTCACTCTCATTTTCTTTTGCCTCTAATTTTCCATATATCAAACACACTATAAATAGAGTTGATTGCCAATTAAATTTGAGTATATAATAAACTACTCCCTCCGTCCTCTAATACATGTCGTTTAAGGTTAATTTGAGTAGATTAAGGTGAAGTTAATGCTAGCGGTTGAACAAATTTAATAGGTAGTTGGTTAATGATTTTTTTAAAAAGTTCGTGCAAAATGTAAAATTGGTAGATGATTATTGGTGAGGAATGTATTCTTT
This sequence comes from Kalanchoe fedtschenkoi, assembly GCA_002312845.1. Lineage (NCBI taxonomy): Eukaryota > Viridiplantae > Streptophyta > Magnoliopsida > Saxifragales > Crassulaceae > Kalanchoe > Kalanchoe fedtschenkoi. Next base: position 399,098 of record NQLW01000001.1, read on the forward strand.
ATTGATTATGATAATGAAGTGATTAATGTTTGACATGTTAAGGTAGTTGTTGATATTAAATACACATTGAAAATTGGTAAATGACAAGTAAAAGTGGACAAAAAAATTCGGTTAAGTGACATGTAAAAGAGGACAGAGGGAGTATACTACTGCTAACCACGAACTAACATGATTTTATTGAATTTAAATTTTTGTTTATACCTGATATATTAGAGATGGCTATAGAGGTGCAAACGAGCCGAGCCGGGTATCGCAATACTCGAACTCGGCTCGATTAATATATGCATGGATTCGAACTCGGCTCGAACTCGACGAACTTTTATATGTAATGCTCGAACTCGGCTCGATAATTTTTTCTTAAGCTCGAGCTCGGCTCGCGAACTACTCGAACTCGAGTTAAATTTTACTTGGTTTCCAAGCGCCGCCGCGGCTGTAGCGCCTTCCCTAACCTTGACCATGTACACCGATTTGGATTCAAAAGGGGATTTTACGGAGGTGGGGGTTGTGATACGCAGGGGATAGAAATGGGAGGGAAGAAGGGGAAAGTGGTGATGGTGCGAGAGGACGGAGAGGGATAGAGAGATATTGAAAATGCAGAGAATTTGGTTGTCGGCGGTTGGCAATTTGCTGTTTGCGATTTGTGAGTTGTGTTTGTCTAGGGTTTTTTCGTTTGGTCTTGTTTGGTTGCGGGTATTCGGTCTTGTTTGGCTGCGGGTGTGAAGGAGATCAGTTCCTATATCAGTCTCCTTCACATCTGCAACCAAACAAGACCAAGTACCTGCAACCAAACAAAACCTGAATTTTATAAAGTTTGAATTTATGTTGATTTTGATTGATTTTGTGATCTGGTTTTAAAAGATAAAAAATAAAAAATACAAAGTATCATTATAAAATAAATATTAAATAGATATTACAAGAGTACTAAATGAGTATTACTAAACGAATATAATTCGAGTAATAAACGAGTACTGTTCGAGTATTAAACGGGTTTTTAACGAGCATGTTCACGAACATAAACGAGTCGAGTACTAGCATGCTCAAACTCGGCTTGTTTATTAAACGAGCCTAAAAATTTTGCTCGTACTTGGCTTGTTTATAATCGAACGAGCTTTGATCGGGTATTGACCGAGTATGTTCACGAGCCGCTCGCGAGTGTATCGGCTCATTTGCACCCCTAGATGGCTAAGAACACTAAACAGCAATGCGCTTTGGGGTGAAGTCCACAGGGACCGTTATTTCCTAACCCATTGTAATGTGAAGAACTGCCATCAATCTTCTTCAGTTCGGTGATCTATGATTCAGTGACTGGAATCCATAAACGGATAATCTGTGTACCCAACGACCGGATCCTGGGTATAAAACGTACTTCTATCGTACTTATTCAGCTCGGCATTCAGCTCGAACCTCCTCGGCAAATCCGGATTCGCTAGAAACAAGCGCCCAAACGCCACCAAATCAGCACCACCGCTCCTTACAACTTCATTTCCATCACCTTGATCGTACCCGCCAGCAACCATGAACGTCCCGTTGAAAGCCTTCCTCATAGGCACAAGACTGGTTTTCACCTCATCCGACCTCTCAAACTGCTGGACCATTCTCGGTTCGATCACGTGGCAGTAAAGTATCCCGTACTTATTAAGTGACTGGGCCATGTACACCCCTAGGCCTTGGGGGTCCGAGTCGCCGCAGTCGTTGTAATCCGCAAACGGGGATAGCCTGATGCCCACCCTGTCCGCCCCGATTTCATCCACCACCGCCTGGACTACTTCCAATGCGAAGCGACAGCGGTTTTCCAAGCTGCCGCCATAGTCATCTGTCCTGTCGTTAACTTGATCTTTGAGAAACTGATCTACCAGGTACCCGTTCGCTCCATGAATCTCCACTCCATCAAATCCTGCATTACATTTTACATATGCTTTTTTTTTTTTATAATGTCGACATCTCTTACCAATTGAGTAGATGCGCTAACCTGCTTCCATGGCATTCCTGGCTGCGAGTCGAAAGTCATTCACCACGCCCGTGATTTCGCTTGTGCTCAGTCGCCTGGGAGTAGGAAATTGTGATGCTAGAGAACCATCAATGTTGGCCTCGGCTTTGATTTTCTTATCGGTGGAAGAGATCGGGGCCTGCCCATTAGGCTGTAAACCTGTGTGCAGATCAAAATCAGATGACAACATGCGAACACATATTGATCATTGACAAGCTGATTATCAACAGATTATATGTACGCAAGTTGGTACAGTGATCTGAAACTCTTCCGGTATGCCACAACTGGCAGAAAAAGACGCCGCCTTTATCATGAACAGCCTTCACAATCGGCTTCCACGCCTCAGTTTGCTCTTCAGTCCATATCCCAGGAGAGTGCGGATACCTTCGAATTTGCGCAGCAAAAGTATACTCTCACCGAATTGGAATCAAGAAAAAGAGAGAAATCAACGGGATCAGCGTTACCCATGAGCTGTATCTGAAATTCCAGTGGCCTCAGATACCAAGAAACCACCAGCTGATGTTCTCTGGGAGTAATATAGAGCAGCATGCTGTGGCTGCGGAACAAAATCGTATGACCGCATCCTCGTCAGAGGCGCCAATACAACTCTGCAGAATACAAAGGTAGCTTTTTGATTGCGGGAAACATCCTCAAAATCTCCTGATAGATCTCCGAACATTGCTACTAAAAATCAACCTTTTTGTTTTTGATAGTCGACTTCAAATCAGCTGTTTTGACTTGGGGAAGATGAATGGACAGAAATGGATTACAGACCTGTGAGATAAGTTGAAGTGGCCCATCTTGTAGGGAGTGAGGAGAGGTTGTGAAGCTTCATTTCTACACAGGTCTTCCGCCGTTGTTTTTGCTCCAAGTTCCATTACAAGAGAAGTTTCATTCTTGTTTGTCTAATGCGTGCATATATAGAATTATATAGACATGTATGTTGCAGATAGAAAGAATCATATGTTCGCTCGCTTCACATGTAAGGTGATTATTGGCTGCACTTGCTGTGTAATGTGTGATTTTCTTTTGATTGTGAAATTTGCCTACTTCACAACTACTCCCTCTCCCCCGGTCCGCTATTAGATGTCGCAGCCAAAAAATTCGTGAATTAAGGAAGTAATTTATGGAAGAGAGAATGAAATAAATAAGGAATGTAGTTGAGATGAAACAGAAGTAAAATAGATGAGGATTGATGAGTATTTGAATTGTTGTTGAAAAGATAAAATTTTATAATTAATATTTGACTTTTAAGGAAGTTATGAGAATTAAATGTGCGTTGGAATTGTTGAGTGACAAGTAAAAATGGAAATAATTTCGGTTAAGTGACATGTAAAAGAGGACCGAGGAAATATATTTTAGCTGCCCAAAGAGGTCAGGTGGTTCATTTCTTTTTTTCCTCCTTGTTGATTGGTGTATGCATGTACCAATTATTGTAATATACTACCTCCGTCCTCAATCACTCTTCTATACACCGAAAGTATTATATGTATATAAGTGATGAATATACATATGTAAGTGATGAGTATGAGTATGCAGGTAATGAATATGTTTATGCAAGTGATGAATATATATGAGTATGCTAGAGATGAATATGTGTATACGTGTGATAAATAAGTATATGCAAGAGATGAATATGTGTGTATGCAAGTGATAAATATGTGTGTGTAAATGATGAATATACATATGTAAGTGATGAATATGTGTATGCAAGTGATGAGTATTTGTGTGCAAGTGATGAATATACATATGCTAATGATGAATATGTGTATCCAAGTGATGGATTTATGCAAGTGATAAATATATGGATGCAAGTGACAAATATGAATATGCAATTAATGAATATGTGTATGAAAATGATGAATTTATATATAAATATTTTAATGAATATAAATTAGAAAAACATATAAATTTATAATTTTTTCATTATTTTTATATTTATAAATCAAACTAGTATTCTTTTAATTTTTTCTTATTTTTATGCAATTTTTTCAAATTATTTTTTTATTTCCATGGATGATGTGTAATATGATTCAGAACAGCATCGTTTTAAACTAATCAAAAGGACGCCGTCTCTCAAAATATGAGTTCACGAAACACCCTAGAATTTGGGCCCGCTTCATTTGTGTAATAAATATATATAATAAAAAAAGTTACCCTGTCATTTTGTTTTCAAAATATATACTAAATCAAACAATTTTAATTCATTTGTATCGAGTTTTGCTTTTAACCAAATTCTCTTTCCCACACTTGTTTCCTTATTTTCTGCACTTTTTATTATATTTTTCAACTTTTTGACATCAAAAATTCTCAATCATATCCCGAATAGTATTCTCCTCTGACATAACAATCACTGTCTCCTCCGCCATTGGGCAGGGTTTAGACGATTGACATTCACGCACCTGGATAGTTGGACATAGGTGCAACCGTTGAGTTTGGTTTTTAATAAAAAAATCAAATTAAATCGTTGGTAATTGATTTGAAAAATTTAAAAACGAACCGAACAGCTAGTTTTAAAAAATTAAGCTAAATCAAATCACATGATTTGATTCGATTCGGTTAATTTTTTTGATGAAACTAATTTAACTATTAGATAGAAGAATTTTCATATAAAAAAATTCTAATTTTGCTCGATTTGAAAAAAAAATAAAAACCAAATCAAACCATTAATTATTAATTATTAATTTTTCAAAATTTAAATCTGTAACCGTACCAATACCTTTCTAAATCAAACTGAACCTACCAATTCGGTTCCATTTTATTAAATTCATCAATTTATCAATTTTTACTTACCATCCAGACCGGACATGCAGTTTCGTGTTTTTGAATTTGATACCATTAAGGTGGTTATAATGATTTCAGGCTCAATGTTATATTGGGGCTGAATATGTTACAAGTGAAAAAAATGGGAAGGAAAAAAACTCAATCTGATATTTGTGATTAGGGTTTTATATTAAAGCAGAAAATATTTATTAATAATTCTATTTTAAGTCCTTAAGTACGAAATTATACGATTTAATCCCAAAACTATTTACTGAAATTTCCTTTAACACCCTCTAATTGTTAAAGTATTAAGTTCTAGTTACTTAAATTTAACGAATACCATTCCGAGCATATGACCATCGTCAACGATCGATTTCGTGCTCAACCATCATCGACTCCTCTAATTCCCACCGCCCCATCAGTAACCCATCACCACCCCCTCTGCAATGGTGATGATGACGATGTTGAGTTTCCGCTCACAAAAGACGGATTTTATTTATTGGACCAAAGCTACAATGGAAGAAACTCTTTTACTCACTCTCACTCTAGTGTTTCACTCTCAACTCAAGTGCATACAACCCATACACTACCCACCTATTTATACTACTTCACCTCCCTAATGGACGGTGGAGATTAGTTTAATCTAACGGTTACAATTATGCTACTAGAATACTCCACTAAAAATATCATATGTCTACACTCCTCCACATAATTCTAGAATTTTCCATACTTTTCTCTTATTTTCTCTTCTCTTGGGCTCTTCTCTTGGACACTTCTTTTGGGCTCCTCTTGCACTTTGTTTGGGCTCCTTTCATAATATTTTGATCTAGTTTATCTTAATCTAATTAGACATTGATCTTCAACACTCCCCCTCAATGCCTAATTCTCTTCTCTTTGCGGTGGCCTCTTAATGTTTGCTCCAATATCAAACTTGTCTTGTTTGACCTGATATTGTCTTCCCTCTTCAACCAGCCTCTCTTGAACTTTTGACAACATTGAATCACTTTGTCTTCTCTTGACATATTCTCTGATGCTATGAACCTTCTTAAATATCCTTTAGTCTTTCCCATTGCGCCTGATTTCATTGAAGTCTTCTTTATCTTCTCTTGTGATCCACGGTGAACATATGATAGTTCCTTGGTTTGAGTAACCTCACTCAGCTCCCCCAGCTTCTGAATTTTCTCTTCAGCAGATTTCTCTTCTTTACGAGCATTGTTCCTCCAAACACCGTCATGCATGATCTTCATTCCATCATTGTCTCGACTCTTAATGAGACCTGCATCCCCCAGTCAGCCTCGCACATCTGGTTCCATTGCTATTAGCTCCATTCCTTCGTGTCCTTCCACGAAGTCAGACAACATCTCCTCTCTAGAGCCATCTTGCTCTGTCTTAAACTCAACTGACTCATCATCCTCAAACTTTTCCTCACCCAACTCTCTTGCGATAGAGTTTGCAGCTATCTCACAATCAGCGTCACTCTCCAAGTCTTCTATCCATAGATCATCATAGCTATGATCTGAATGATCTCACTCCTCTTCTTCAGATACATCTTCATATTCCTTAATTTCAGCATATGTTGCTTCAAAATCCCACTCATCTTCACTATCATCATATCTCTGCTCCGTCTTTGTAAAATTTCCTTGTACCTTGTTTTGAACTTTGCAATCTCTAGCAAAGTGTCCTTTGCGGCCACAGGTGAAACATTCTCCTCTTTCACGTCGCTTATGTAGTACTTGATGATAATCTTCTTCACTATCAGATTCATGTCGACGATGAGTGCTCTTACCTTCTTTACGCTCTCTTTTATGGTTGTCCTTATCATATCTCTGACTTGGTCTTCTAGCACTGTAAAGTGCTTCCTCTGTTTGCGTCTCCTCCTTAGTCTCCGCCTTGATCGTCAATTTTTCCATTTGTTGCGCCAAGGCTTCTTGATTTTCTAGTAGATTTTCCAACTCTACTAGTGATGGTTGTTTAGGCCATCCTTGTAGTGCCGCTATGAAGCTATTATACTCAGGTCTTAATCCATTTATAATAATTCTTCTTTTTCGATCATCTCCAAGTTTGGCTTCATCATCCAATTGTTCTATTTCACGGCACAGATTCTTTATCTTGAAAAAGTATTCACTGATAGAGAGTGAACTTGAGTGATGTTCATTAGCTCCCTCTCTAGTAATTGGAGTCTAGCGGGATTCTTCTTTGAGAAGAGTGACGCCAAGATATCCCACGCATCCTTTGGTGTCTCCACATCTTCAATTCTTACTAGCAAACTCTTATCAATGCTTATCTTGAGGGCATATAAGGCCTTACCAGCTTTGATGTCCCATGACCTATATGTCTTATCATTCTTCGAAGGTGGTGAGGTCTCACTACCGGCTACTATCTCCCACAAGTCTTGTCCTCTCAAATAGGACCTCATGCAAGACTTCCATTCTCGATAATTATACTCATTTAGTTTCTCAATTGATCCAATCATACTACCGAAATCCGTCATCCAAAGAGCAAAAGATAGAGCGTACCTTCTATATGATTGGTACCCGGCCAATCCCTCTTCACAGTCCCTGACTGTGCTTCAACGGAGTTTCCTCGCCCAACGATACTCCAGTACTCCTTTCGCACGCTCCTATGTACGGTCCCGGACCGTCCCGCTCTGATACCAGATTGTTGAGTTTCCGACTCACAAAAGACGGATTTTATTTATTGGACCACAGCTACAATGGAAGAAACTCTTTTACTCACTCTCACTCTAGTGTTTCACTCTCAACTCAAGTGCATACAACCCATACACTACCCACCTATTTATACTACTTCACCTCCCTAATGGACGGTGGAGATTAGTTTAATCTAACGGTTACAATTATGCTACTAGAATACTCCACTAAAAATATCATATGTCTACGCTCCTCCACATAATTCTAGAATTTTCCATACTTTTCTCTTATTTTCTCTTCTCTTGGGCTCTTCTCTTGAACACTTCTTTTGGGCTCCTCTTGCACTTTGTTTGGGCTCCTTTCATAATATTTTGATCTAGTTTATCTTAATCTAATTAGACATTGATCTTCAACAGACGATGCTCATTCCAGCTCTGCCTTCCCCCCTCTGACCCCCTTCCCTTCTCAGTTGTAGGGTTTCTCAGCCGCTTGCCGTGATCTATTTTCCTATTTGGGGATTCCGAAACCCTAATAACGCTTCAGCCCGGGGCCTCTGAGGTACTATAATCATTCGCTGGTTGTTGAATTTCGCTTTGCATGTGATGTTGTGATTGGGATTTGTGTCAACTTTGTTTTGAGGTCAGAATTTTTGTGAGACGGAAAGCCATTGTTCGTCGATTCTCATCATACTCCATTATGTTTTGAAACTCGAGGGGTAGTAAGCTTCCTTGAATTTGCTTCTAACCTCAACCTCAACATATCAACCTCAGTTTGTTTAGCTCAGTTAAACGCCTGACTTATCTTTTGAAACTCATCAGTTTGATGTTTTGTTTTGTCAGCTCTTCTTTGTAACTTTAAGTAGTTTCTTTTTGACGAGTTTGTGGGGATCTCATCTGATACTTATTGTAAATGGGGATTAGAAGCGCTGATTGGAAATCAGCAGGGGAGCTTTAGGGATTCAAAATTGAATTTTGATAGGCCTGAGGTGTATATGAGTGTGTTTAGTGAGTCAAAATTGAATTTAGGGATTTTAGATTTTTTTTTTATTTTCTACTTAATATTATTTTTGTTTCAAGAATAAATTTATTTATTTTTTTCTTTAGTTCTATTTTAACCCTTCACTCAAGGCCTAATTGTCGAACAGGTTTTAGTAGTAAGGATATGGTAGCACAAAAAATGATATTATTTTATAAACAGTATTTTTTATTTTTCCTGTCAAAAGACATTTTATTCTGATCATGCGGACCGAATGACTTCACTTACTACCAATTAAAAAAGAATGTCATTGTTGGACTGCAACAACAATTTCGCAACTGAATCAAAATATTTCGTATCATTTTGAATTTTGACTGGTTATTACTATACATGATGGTAAACTATTATTGGGAATTCGGAATTACAGTTGGTTCGCTCTGTTGCTCAGCCATCCTCCAAGGCTCCAACTCTCTGTTGAACCAGTTTCAATTAAACTGTTCGAATCTGAACTTGATTAGATTGAAACCCTTTATTGTGTTTCATCAAAGTTAAAATTTGGAGATATCTCGATTGACAAAATCAGTGTCTTTGTTGCTTTTTTTATTTGATTTTCTTTTCAAAAGGGTTAGTTTTGGGATTGTTATATTTTTGTGGTGGATATTCTGCAGATTTAACCATTGATCCCTTCGATGTTCAGTCAGTGGATTGGTTCTCAGTTTTTAGGCATTTTTTATTTTGTTGAGATACTCTCATGATAAGCACAGGATAGGAAGCCGTGATTCTATTCTATGTTTTGTGGGATGATATAGTGCGATTAATTGTTAGCTGGAAACTTTAGGATTTGAATTTAGGACATTGTATTCTCTAAATTTGCTAGGCTGTCTGGAAGAGCTACAAGAATTGATTATGCTATTTTGGCATCAGAGAGTGCTTTATTTTTTTGGGTAATGTGGTTGTTGCTTCATATGAAACCAATTTTTTTAATGGTTGTAAGAAGTATAAAATCTTTAGACATGCTGCTAAGGTTCGAATTCTGGTTTAGTGATAGCATGTTATCATCGTTCTTAGTCCAGGTTTAAGCTCTTGCATTTCAGGCGTTTTATTTTACAGTTATTTTTCAAATTGTTCACGATGGAGGCGATGTTGAAGAAATTCCAACAGAAGTACAACAAGGTGAAGGACAATATGAGCCAATGGGAAGACCTCCAGACTCGTTTCGTTTCTCATTTCAGAAATGCATCTTCCATCATCCACCGATTTCCAGTTCGTACTGAATTTCATTCCCCACTTCCATCTTATTCAATGGTTTTAATTTCATGTTTGTTTTATTTTTACTGCTTCAGGTGCTTCAAGACTCCAACAATTTTGGTTGCTTGAAAAGTTACCATGCGCTTCCCGATAAGCTGCTACGAAAACAGATGGATTCTCTTCAGACCATTATCATGTCAATGAAGCTAACGCTGTATGCATACACGTTTCCTTGAATTTTACTGATGACATTTTCTTTCATTTTATTAGCCAAAATTCAACATTCTGTTAATTGATGCTAATTTTGAAGTGTTTTAAGTTTGGAATGATGTTGGTTACTCAGGGATGAATTTAGCAATGTGGTTGGCTCCCTTGACAAGATTGTTCGCGACAGCAGACAGTTGATTAAAGGAGCCTCACATCAGCAACTACATCAAACAATCGGTGTCAAACCAAGCCTGACGTATTGCATAGAGGGACTCCAAACCCTTCACGATATGCATCAATCGGAGTACCATTGCCTTATCTGTTGCACAAAATCTTTTCCACTTTCGAATACCAGCACTTCATTCATTTTGCTATTCTCCCATCTCATACAGGTACAGACTCAAGTCATCCTTGTTTACAGCTTTTTGCCATCTCACTTTCAAACCCAAGTAAGCTACCAAATTTTTAGTCCAGTATTTATTATTAGTCTGTTATTACCGAGCCATCTTTCATTTATTCAAAGATGTCGTATGCATATATAATTATGTTGAAAAATAACCTTTCAGACCTTTAATCCTAATTATAATTGCGCTCTTTGCTCAATGTAGTTCAGATGATTTGGGTGCCCTCCAGCAACTCTTAGTCGATCAACCCAACATTTATAAAGAGGAAGGTTAAACTGAAAACTAATCCTTGTGTTCCTTTTTTATTCCCACGCTATTGAAATTCTCCCAAGCATATTGTAGTTTCCGTAGTGACCGTTTCACTATGTGCATCACTCATTGTTGACTGTGAACTTTTGTGCAGTGGACTCCATTTATAACATCGTATTTCCAGAAGATCACTGAAACTCTCCGGTCGTCGCATTTTCAGACAACTTATCCTGATGCTCTGATGTGTTTATATGATATCATCGTTTTCCTAGAGAAGGTTGAATCTTATGTTAAAGGGAATAATACAAGCAAAAAAAGTGGAGTATGTGCTACCGTCAATTCAAAATTTACTCATTTCTATCAATTTTTGTAATTTGAAAAACGTAGTTTGTATTTGTTTTTATTAAACCATATAGCATAATTCATAAATTATCAAAGATCCTTCATCAAAGCGATGCCATTTTGATATATTCAATTTTATTGTTATTATTATTTATTTGGAAATTTTTTCAAAATATGGTGTGAACTATTGCACTTAAAATGGATAGCGTAACTATCAACTTGTACCATTATAAAAAGTTATTTGAGACTATTTTCAATAAATTAAATTATAATTCAATTTCAAAAAATTTAGAGTAATTATAATTTGATTGCTAATAACATAAACCATAAAAACCAATACTATATAATTAAAAAAATACAAAATAAATTTATGTTGCTAACCCAACAGATATTTAAAATAAAAATGAGGAAGTTTTATTTATTTATTTTATTTATTTATGTTATTTTATGTTGTAATTTTTATAAGGAAAGCAAAGGTGCGTGTTGGGCCGAAAGCTCTGACACAACTCTTCGCATAACACGACGACAGGGAGACCGTCGCCTGAATCGGACCGAACCACGACGAAGAAAAGACGATGACCGACAAGTCAGCGTTGGCATGCTTTGCGGCCATCCTCGCGCTCATCTCCGCCGCCCGCGCAATAGACGACAAATGCTTGGCCTGCAATGCCGTCGCGGTAATTATCACCATCCCCACACCGCCTCGATTGCTTTCACGTCGTTCAGTTCTCCTGGTCTCTCGATTTCCCTTGTTTTGGGGCTTTGTTGTTTTCAATTCAACCGATCCGCGTGCGATGTGTGCTGATTTGAACTCTTCATGGTTAATGGATTTGGATTGGAAGAGGGGCTAGTAGTTTCTTAGATTTGGCTTGGTTTGGTTTGTGTGTGATCTGAATCTTTGTAGTGTGGCTCCATTTGCAGGAGGAGCTGGAGCTCGGACTTGCGAAAGTAACATCCTTCCTTTTATATACGATTTTTTCATTTTATTTCACTTCAGCTACACAACCATTGTTTCAATATATGAGCATGATACACTGTAAAAAAAATATTTGATGTTTTTCCAGTTGGGTTGCTGAGTTCGGTTATTTTACTGATTTCTTGCAGGAAAAGCCGAGGAATCACTTGGATTTGAGACACAGATTGGACTCGAAAGGTCAGCGTGAAGGAAAAGTGATTGATTACAAGTAAGATCAAGCACAGTAGTTGATCAAAGACAATATACTGATAATGGAATTGAAGGAGTCCTTTATACGCATTCACTATATGTGAGTAGTTGCGACTTTTCATATTTGCAGAGTTAGTGACCTAAGAGTTGTTGAACTTCTGGATGGTCTCTGTGACAAGATGCAGGACTATACCCTCACGAAGGTTGGTGGACTTTTTTTTTAGCATTAACTTTCATTTCTAATGAATTTGCCTGATAGTTTACAGTTCAATCAATGGCCATTGTTATTTTCTTATTTTAGTTGTGATATATGTTTCATTACTACCTTCTGCTGTAATTAACTGTTATGTCAGTTGTTTTATTTTAAATTAATTGCTCATGTATTGCCATTATGTTTATTCTGATAGATATAACACATTTTTGGCAGGCCAATTCTAGCAAAAAAGAGTGGGTGAAAGTGCACGATTGGAACAACCTTAAAATGGGTACGAGTCCTCTAGTAGTACTAGTACCTATATTGTTTTGCCTTGGAAGTCTTCTGAACTCAGCATTTCTCTTATGATTGATATTGACATCTGGTGATGAGAGACAGTATGTAAAATGCGTATGAACCATGCTTGCTTTGACAACTCATACTGCAAAATGCACACCGCTTCAATTTTTTTCGCTCAATTCTGGTACCCGTTGTAACTGTTTCTTGTCAAACAACTATGCTGAACTTCTCTCTAAGCATATCCGTGTGAGAAATCCAGTGTCTCGCATTATTGTTTCCCAGACGAATTGTTGAACGTTTGCGACTTCATTTTTTCCTGCGGATAGTCTCTTTTGGTAGATATTGATGTTCAAACCTGATTATTTACTGTCAATACTAATCATCTGGCAGATAAACAAAAGGCCAAAGCACATTCAAAAGATATATCTTCTTATTGTGGAAGGTGAGACATGGTAAACAATTGTTGAGAATAGCACCTAGTATGTAGTTTCTTCCATCTCATAAATTATCAAGTATGACGCCTACATTCTAAAACTTCAGGTTGCTTGAGGAAACGGAGGATGACGTGAGTTTCTCTAACCCACATGATACTCACTTAAGAATACCCATTGTGTTTTCATCATTTATTCTCCAAATCACAATATAATGCAGTTGGCGGAACTGATAAAGCAAGGACTCGTCAAACCTGGAGATGTGAACAAGGTCTTATGTCGTGATTTAAGCAAGCACTGCGGTGACTCTACGTAACTCCGTTTTCCATTTAATGCTGAAATAAAATAGTACCCTTCAAATACTATATCGGCCGAAGTTTCAAGTTTAATTTTGTCTAAGCCTGTGGTGGTGTCGGCCTGTGATATGTAAATGGATCCCTAAAAACCTCCTCTAATCCATAGGATCATGTATTTGTACAGTGATTCTGATGATTTGGAGGCTGAAGAAGGATCAGATGAACTCTAAGCCCCGCTACAGTTAGCGGATCCTTCTAAATAGATGACAGGGAGAGACACTTCAAGAAATGGAAAATGTACTGACTCTTACTCGTTTTAATCTCATTAGAACGCAATTTCTTATTACCATAGTAAGTTAAGATCGACAGGACATTCCTGCGAGGAACACCCAGTACCCTTTGCAAGTCACCGTTATTAGAATTCATCACTGCATCTTATACTGCTTCATACATCCAAATACTGGCGACCCAGAATTCGACTTTGTTAAGGCTATGCTTTTGGGCTTAATAGCATCACCTCGAAGTCTCCTATCATGAAGATGAATGATCAATCATAGCTGTCTGCCTAAAACAAGCCTTTGATTGTGGAGAAATAAGGTACCCATTGTTTTCAAAAGTCACTTTATGCTGCCTTTTTATGAGACCAAGTGACCCACAATTCAAATGCTACACAGCACATTACAACTTCTTTAAGTCAGCAAAAGGTAGAACACAGCAACACTACACAGAGTACTTTGTTTGAATTTGGACGTCATTTGTCACTGTTGAGAGTACCTGCAAGATCCATAACCTGATCCAGCAAAAACAAAATAAGTGAAGGAAAATGTCAGCAAATCCGCAGACCAAATTTAACAAAGTATATAACCTCAGCTTGAAATGAATGCAGAGTAAACTCACTTGGATCACTGAATGTGACGAGTCCTGTCCCCTTAAAATCACAGTTCCAGTAGTTTCTCCCATGCATCTGATAGTACATATTCATGGCATATGAAGCATATGCATGCAGCTTCTTAGGCTCAAAGCACGCTCCGTTCTCATAAATCTCCCGGCAATCCACCCAGGCCCGGCCCTGACCTTGGCCCGGTTGGGCGACGGCCCAGGGCCCGAGCAATCAGGGGCCCAAAAATATTAGTTTCCTTAATGCTTGAGAGGTGAATCGAACTTGAGATGAGAAGAGTCTTAGCCAAGCTCTTATCCACCACAACCACAACAAACATGAGTATGAATTTGTAATATAACTATATATTATCTTGTGCGTCAAAAATGGTGTAGAGAAATTCATTTGCATAATTTTGTTTCAAAAAGAATATTGTTATGTTTATTTACATCAATGTAATGAAATAAATTATAAAACACATAATTATATTAAGTTTTATGTATGCATATTATTGAAGTAATTTTTTAAACTCGTTCAAGAACACTAAAAACTCATTTTGACTCAAAATATGAAGCATTAGGTAATATATATTTCTTTATGACGAGTATATTGTTGGTTATATTAGATTAGCTAACCAAAATAGGAAAGTAATTTAAACTTAGTTTGAATTCATAATTTATTTAAAAAATTAAAAAATTCAGAGTATAGACATATCACATTTGGCTCAACATGTCTTTTAGAGCTCCGTTACATAACTAAATCAACGAAATGTCAATATATTTCATATTCTTTAATAAATAATCTAAAATAAATTAAGTAATTCACTCAAATAATGTTTATGCTTCATAACAAAATAAAAAATAATATTTAAATTTGAGTTTGATGTAAGAATGTTTTAGACTATATTCTTTTATGTCTATTTTTATTAAAAGTTAGATTTATGTGAACCTCTTCAAAAAAAAATTGTAAAAATTATATATATAATAATTTTATTTAATAGGGGCCCATTATTTTATCACCGCCCAGGGCCCTCCAAGAGTCAGGACCGGCCCTGAATCCACCCCGCCACCGCCGCAGCAGAAATCCAACACTGTCTGCAATATTTTATCATCAGAATGCGGCTTGGCCACGCACCAAACCGAAGGCCCTCTAACACTGCCAACACCCATCTTCTCCCCGAACCCAGACTCGGCCACATCCCCGTTGCAGAACTGGCAGCTCAGATTCACGTCGTATGCTTTACTTCCCTCTGACGTGAAAAGGCCGAAGTTCCTCTCGCTCTCTGTCCCCTTCTTTTTATTTTCATTGAACAGTGAGAACACGAATATGTCTGCCTTTTCATTCATGGGCGTGGCTTTTCCAGACTTGGCTCTCTCAACCAGCCTGCTGTTATATGTCTCAGCGTTCTGCGGTGAGGCTGCCGTCTCTCCTTTCTCACCCTTGGACGGCCAGCCGGATTCCGACACAGTGATCGCCACCGTTCCGTTAGGGAAGCCCAGAGATCCGATGGCTGAGCGAACAGCGTCGATTTGCGCATCCAGCATGTTGTGGTAGATCAGCCCACTCGGATCACGGACGCTCGTCAAATTCCCTAGCAAGACATAGTCCAGGTCGATCTTTCCTGGGTTGTCTCTGTAAGCAAAGTAAGGATACGCATTTATCATGAAAGGCGCTCCGGTGTCAGCCAAGAACCTGACAATGTCAGTCATGGTTGAAACGAGTGGCTCCGCAAAAGTTGACGCTGATGGAGGGAAAGACGCGGCCAGCACAGCCATGCTGTGCGGAGTCGTGACCTTGATCTTGCGATCATGGCCGCGAGTCTTCAGCACGCTGTGCAGGTTCCTCATGGCCTTGACGAGATCAACTGGTTTGGGGTCCTTGTTGTTCCAAGAAGCTGTCAGATACTCATTTCCAACAACTATGGCGACAATGGAGGTGGAGGGTATAAAGGGGAGGACGCGAGCGGCAAGCCACTCATCTGCCGCGGCCTCACTGGAACTCAGATTGGAGACCTGCTGGTTCTCAACTGCAACAATGATGTCTATTCCAGTGTTGGAGAAGGCTTCGAGGATTTCCGGATTAGTGTCATAGATCTTGACCTTGTCGATCAGAGTGGCCTGGAGTAGCTGGGCCACTCGCTTTGGCGGTGGGAGGTTGTTCCCAACTGTGCCGTAGTTAACACCAACACCATAAACCGATTGAAAACTCGTCAGGATATGGCAGAAGGCGAGGAGCTTCATTGAGCTGACACTGGCAGCCATGGCAGTCTGACAAGGAAATCGCTTGCTTTTCTCTTCCGAGTTTATCAACCCTATTTATAGCAGCAAAAAGATATTAGCAAGATAACAGAAAATAATTAATCTTCCTGTTCTCCTGTTGAAAAAAGGTTGCCTGCAGAGTTTGAAATAGATAGCCAAGGCACAAGGGCAATCATGACAAAGGATAACTCAAAGGGCTCCAGTGAGACTCATGGTGGCATCCAATGAAGTTCAAAAATATGAAAAAAAATAAAAAAAAATTAACCTGTCATGCAATGACAGACAAGATTGGAATTCGCAGCTTAAAACCCATTTCATTCTGTGTATGATACTGACAAAACCGGAAAGAAATTATATCGATCAGGTTGAGCAAGATACAGTGAGAAAAGATTTCTCTGACGTGCTGCGACAGTAGGAGCACTCTGAATAGAATTCTCGCATTTTAGTAGGTGGAATTCATACATCAGCTTCTGATTCTTGCAAATATACGGCTGATCCGTTAGGTTCATCATCTGCACGGAGCTGAGAGGAAACATCATCTATGGCTGAGTTGAGCTGTGCAATTTTATCAGCCAGAACTTTCCGTTTTTTCTGCAAATTTGCAGTCTGAGTTAAAACAATTTTGTAAGGGAATGTGTGTCCCTGAGTAAGATTTACTCAGGCTACCAGCTTTAGTTTTCAACTGAAATTCCAAGCACAAATATGAAATGTCGACTACAGTCAACAATAAGAGATGCTTACTTCTAAGGCCTTGTCCTCATCATATATGAACTTGGGCAACTTCCTAATGAGGTCTTCTTTATCAGCTCCAGCTAGTGCATGGCTGATCTGAGAAGCACAAATACCTTACTGATTTAAACCGCGAGATGATTTCATCATTTCAAGCAATCACAATTCACAAAGACTCCCAGCTGCCATTCGTAGTTGAAAAATCGCGTATCTCAAATACATTTGCAAGATATCGCACGAAAAAGTAACGGAGTGGTACCTGAGGCGCATAGATACAGCTAAGAGCGCCAGCTACTATTCCTCCCAATAAGAAGGCACCAACGAAAATGCCTGCGCCGGTTCCTCGACTTCTACCTTCACTATTTATTCAGATAAAAGACTATTAGCAAAAATATATTCTCATCAAGCTGTTGGCACCAAGTGTCTAAGTCAAGTGGCGGGCGGCACAACTGATTCAGTAATACAAGATACGAATAAAGTTCAAACCTGTATGATGAATGAATTGCCAAGGACCTTCTACAGGTAGTTAGCTGCAGACTGGAGCCATTTTTTGAGCTGTACGACAAATTAGCAGAGGCCACACTTCCGAGGTGTTGATCCACCCGCTTCAAACTACATCCTACCATAAATCTCATAAACAAATATGAACTTACGTGATTCTTGGATTCACTGAACCAGAACAATATTAAGTTCTAGAGAGAATTTCGAAGCTGCGACAAAGTTAACCATACAAGCTTGGGTCTGGCAAGACGGAGAATTCAACCTAAACCCAGAATATGTGTCTCACATCGAGACATTGCTTTAACACAAAAATGAGTTTTTCAGTATTTTCTCCGCATAGGCAGTGGAGTCAGATTTGCTGCGGTCAGCTCACGCGCACGAAAACGGTCAGACCACAGGACCAATACCCACTAAGTTTCACAATATTCATTTCAACCTAATTACAATCTCAACCAATGCACACCACTAAATCACATATAACCACAACGAAGCACCAGAAATGCATCACGTCATTCAGTCTCACGTGCTACCCTCAAACCGACAAAACGAGAGACCACATCAAACAGAGTACAGCCCGACCAAGATACGGCAGATAGTTCCCCGCTTTGAACCAAAACTCAAGGCGAAGGGTGAGATGAAAAAGCCAATTTCAGATCAGAAATCAAAACAATCGTACGCCGGAAGAGGGATTATTACCAGATGCCCTCCGCGTCGGGATACTAGCAGAGTGAACCAAGGAACCCGGCATCGATAAAGTTGACATCTTTTTGGCTGGGAGGATTCGAAATGGAGAGGTACAAGTACGACTAGTGAGAGAAAGAAAGTGAGGGACAGATTTTGTTCAAATTAATTTAGGGGAAAATCCAAAAGTGAGGTGAATTTTCACGTCTTATCCAAATGCGATCAGAATTATCACAATTTTTAAAAACGGTGCGATGAAAAAAAAATTAATCTGGTTTTTGAAAATAAAATGCACCATTACATTTCAAAACTAATATTATTATAAGACTTTGATTTGTGTGTGAAAATTATGTCGTTTGGTTATCAAAAGACGTCGTTTTCGCACACAAATCTAAATCTTATAATAAAATTAGTTTAGGAATGTAATGGTAAATTTTATTTTAAAAAATCAGTTCAATTTTTTTTTTCGTGCACTTTTTTGAAAATCGTGATAGTTCTAACCGCAATTGGATAAATGGTGATAATTCAAGACCCCTTTTGGGTTTTATCTCTTTAATTTAATTATACTGAATTTTTTTTATTTTGTAAAAGTAGAGAAGAAATAATATTAAACCATATATTTTTATTGTTTTTATTTTGTACAATTAATGTGACGCGAGACATTTTTAAAAAAATTAAATTTATAATTAAATTAATTTAAACCATCATATATTATTATATTGGATAAAAACACCTTTCTTCTGGATAAATATTCATATTTAATCTTGTTTTAAGCGACGTAGAAATTAGCATTACTGAATATGCAAAGAAAAATAAATAAAAATGTATACTAGCAAATAGCAATTTAGAAAAAAAAAAGTTTTACTACTGGATTTGTTTTCAATGCACTTTTTCGAGTGATATCATTTTAGTTCTATCATCTCTTATATTATTTTCCAACCTATCTTTATTTTTCAACTATTTTTTTTAATGATGCGTAAAGAATCTAACTGTTTCAAACTGCGGGTTTGTTTCATTTCCATATTTCATGTATTTTTCGTATTTCATAACACCCATTTTGAAAAAGTATAATAGAATTAAGAACAAACGAAAAGGATAAATAGGAGGGAAAACAAACGAAAGAAAAAATTAGTAAGGAAAAAAAAATCTTATCATTATTATTTTCTACAATCAACCAAGCAATGAAAATGGCAGAGTGGAATTTGCAAGTTAAATAAACCTGCCCAGCTTCATGCGACATAAGATATATCCAATGAATGAAGAGGAAAATTTTCGCCAGATCCCGAACCGATTCACTGACAAACTAAACACTCATCAATTATGTCCAGACTTACAGGTGACAATTTGCA
>NQLW01000001.1:419653-434436 GCA_002312845.1 Kalanchoe fedtschenkoi
AAAAATAATAAATTCAAAAAATGGGGAGTCGGAAATACCTGCAGAATCGAGGGAAAGCAGGGGATTGGAGGCGGATAGACCCGAAAATGAAGGAATAGGGAATGCGAGACGGTTGGATGATACCGAGAGGGTCCGGCGTGAGGGAAAGCGAAATGAAGCGGGTGAGACACGGGAGGAGACCACGCAGGGGAGCGCGGACCTCAGGGACGACATACTCCATCTCGAACCGCAGCCGGTCGCCGCAGGGCCACCGCAACCCAACGCCATAGCCATGGAAATTCAACTCAGAAGAAGAAGAAAGGAGGAGATCAGAGAAAGGATAAGGAAAGGTATCACTCACTCTCGCAACATCATCGGTTAGCAATTTTTAACGCTGCGATTTGAACCGAGTTATCTACTATAATAACAGTGTCTGTGTGCTCACGGTCTGTTCGGTTCGATTTGAAATTAATTAATTTGGTTTGGTTTGAAATGTTAGTAATTTGGTTTGATTTCAAATTTTAAAAAATTATTCGATTTGAAATAGATTGGTTCGGTCCGTTTGAAATGTTAATGGTTCGATTACAGTGTCGAATTTTAAAAAACCGATAACTAATTATTTGATTTGCTTTTGAGTTTTTTCAAACCGAACCGATTCAAACCGGTCGGATCGACGGATACTTTCCTAGTGTATTATATTATTACGAGTAAAGTCACCCGTCGTTCCGATGGTTCGGTTCAAAAAAAATTAAAAATCGAACCAAATTTTAATCATCCCTTTTTAAAATATGAAACTGTAAACCGAACGATTAAAAGCACCCGTCGTCCCAATGGTTCGATTCGAGAAAAATTAAAAATTGAACCAAATTATTAGTCATCCATTTTTAAAATATGAAACTGTAAACCGACTGATTTTTTAAAATTTAAAACCGAACCAGACCGGACCGACCGGTTCGGGAGCGTTGCGACAGAAATCCTATTCTGTTATACACTAGGGATACTTTCCTAGTGTATTATATTATTACGAGTAAAGGCACCCGTCGTTCCGACGGTTCGGTTAAAAAAAAATTAAAAATCAAATCAAATTTTTAGTCATCCCTTTTTAAAATATGAAACTGTAAACTGAACGATTAAAGGCACCCGTCGTTCCAACGGTTCGGTTCAAAAAAAATTAAAAATCGAACCAAATTTTTTAATCATTCCTTTTTAAAATATGAAACTGTAAACTGAACGATTAAAAGCACCCGTCGTCCCGACGGTTCGATTAGAGAAAAATTAAAAATTGAACCAAATTATTAGTCACCCCTTTTTAAAATATGAAACTGTAAACCGAATGATTTTTTAAAATTTAAAACCGAACCAAACCGGACCGACCGATTCGGGAGCGTCGCGACAGAAATCTTATTCTGTTATATATATAGATAAAAGGAAAGAGAATCGAACGAGAACCGTTAAACCGAAATTGAACCGAAATCGATCAATTGAACCATCTCTTAAGAACTCGAATTCGAGATAAGCAACGCTCGCGTCAATCGGGCCTCACTCTCTCTCTATTCGCTTTCAAGCTTCAGCAATGGCGAGGGGGACAGAGCGGCTGGTGAAGAAGGTGAAGCGATTCATAGACAGCAAGTACAGAATTCTCGACCGCAAGTACGGACAGCAAGTCCTCGACCTCCTCGACCTCCCTTTCACTATCCTCTTCGCTCCTATCACTCTCGCCTACGACTTCGCCGGCTCCGCCCAACGCGGCTTCGGCGTTCCCGAGCTCATCTCCAAACTCTCATTCACCGCCATTTTCGTAACTCCCTTCCCTCTACCTCCTGCTTTTTCTTCTTCTCTTTTATCCTAATCACTGCTGCTGCTGCTGCTGATGGTGGTGGTAGCCTTCCACTGCCTCAAATCTTTAATTTGATTATATGTACATGTGTTTCAGGCCGTTGCCTATCTCGGCACCTATGATATTGCGTTGGAACTGGGAAAGAAAGTCATATGTCAGAGGTCCTCATCATCTTCATCCTACTAGTCTATCACATGGAATTTGTTGTTTATAGGTTGAAATGGCAAATATTTACTCATCATACTTCCACCACTTTTAGTGCCTCTGACTATTAATTTTCAATTTCTTATCCCCAAGAACACCTTTCCTTGTCTTTCATAGCTCCCCTCGGCATCTTCTGAATTTGCTAATGATGTTCATCCCGATCAATTTCGCAGATAAAAGTAGTGGACTCCAAACATAGGTTTCAATTAGATAACAGTGCGTTTCACTTCACAAAAGTTGCTGAAAGATGAGTTTTTGTGGGTAACTATAGATGCATTTAGAATTCATTGATAAACCACTGGCCTATTCTGAATTACACTGTTCTAAAAAACTTTGGTAAAAGGAGGACATTTTTGGCTGTAGTTATTCACTCAGCAAAGCATGTATTTTTTAAAAAACCTTTCAGGAACTGTGGGACATGCAATGGGTGGAATGCTCTCCGATGTACCACGTGTAAGGGATCCGGACATGTTCACTACCAAGTGAAGAATCCCTCCTTGAAAAGGTTAGAGTGCATACTGGGGGAATTCAACCCATCCACAGTTGGTGCAATCCGATTTATGTTCTTTACATATTTTATATTGTGCATTAAGGTAATTGTCGGCCTATAGATTCTTACTTTTTTTTTGTAGCAAATGACCAAAGATATTCGCTTGTCTGTGTTGTACCATCGAGCATATGTTCCTGTTACAACCGGTGGTTACAAACTTCTAATATTATTTTTGTTATTCTTATTCGGGATATCCTCATCATATCACATTGCACCAGGCTTATAATTTGAGCTTTCTGATCTCTGATTTTCTGTCTTTGTACAATTTTTCTGTCAAGATCCGTGTTTCAAAACTATCAGATTTTGCTTATATCATGTTTTCTAGCAGTGAAGTGCTCTTGCCAGCCTTAGAAATTTTGATTTCAGACAAAGTTAGTTTGCTGAAATGTAGCTTGTCCATGCCATTTATTCTATTTTACAATGAGGATTTAACTGGATAATTTTCCTTTAGGGGAGAAAAGGCAACAGCTGACTCCATTGCGGATGCGATAGTAGATAACAGGGCAGAACTGGTCCATCTTCCTTCTGCAATTGATCTCCATGTGCCACTGCCCTCCAAAGATTGTCCAAGTTGTGAGGGAACGGTATGCCTCAATTGCTGTTATATTTGATGAATCAACCATCTACAATTTGCAAAACATGAATTATAGTTACTTGTTCTGTACTCTTTTCATAATTTACTGTCAGCAGTGACTCAAAATCAATTCAGAAACTCTTTGATCATAGTTGTTGCTGGTTTGTAATAATTTTTTATACCATGTCAATCTCTACTGTAGATGTGGTGTTGGTTGCATGTTGAGCTAGGTACACTGCCTACCTTAATCTATCTTGTTTCAGTTCCTAATAACAATGATATGGTGGTCTAGGGTGTGATGAAATGTCCTGAATGTCAACACAAGCTACAAGTCAGGATATCTGCTGATGACGTAAGAAATCTTGATTTATATTTTTTCTCTCATAGTACTAAAACTTGTACTTTTTGCGATAGTTAACCTGTTCTTTCTGTAATGGACGCTAATATGGTTGAATCAATATTGTCAATAAGTTCCTGGTTTTTCATGATTTTATTATGCATTACAGATATCATGCATTTTTGTCAGTTCAATTTTTGTAAGGAGAGCCTTTCCTTCTTTGAAATAAGTGGATGGAACGTTCTTGCTATTTTCTAATTTAATGCTTTTTATGTCTTTAATTTCCTGTTGAATTATGCTTGTTGACTTAATCTTTTTACATAAAAGATCATGGAGCCTCCATGGACAGCCTACAATATCATGAAAAAGATGGACTACCCATATGAGGTAAACTTCTTACTACTCTATCATCCTGCTAAACTAGATCTCAGTATCCAATTCTTAATATTTCTGACACTTCAATTAATATTTCCATTCGGTTGTTTATCTACTGCCTGATGTTTTGTAAATCTCTTTGGATAGGTATATTGTCTAATAACAGATAACTGATTCATGTTCCTTGATGCTGTTTACACAATTTGGTGATATAGAACTTGATCACCGATAGTGGCATCCATTCATTTCCAATGTCACGTTGTCTTCCATTATGGTTCTAATGTATTATGTCACTTTTACTGTCTCAGCATATTGTTGATAGCATGAAAGACCCCAGCATAGCTGCATTTTGGTTGCTGACCATGCCTCAAATGGTTGGTGGGTTCACTTTCAAGGATGATGTTAAGCAAAAGATTTGGTGGCAATATAAGGTTAAATCTCCATCTACTGCCAGAGTGCCAGGTCATAGATATGTTTGAGGCTTAACCAGAAGTGGGTTGTTATAGGTCATTGCGATCAGCAAAACTGTTATCAGTCACAAAATATCTGATCATACATTGATGGTTTCTCTATAGTTGTTTTGTACTTAGTCAATTTTGTTACGTGCCATTTGTAAATTATATTATAGTTTTGATACGCCGCTGATTTTGTTTTTTTGAGTTCAGGAATCTATGCGGTATGATCAGATTCGAGATGTGGTTGCAAAGCGGAAAGTTGGTTGGGAAGACCTGCAGGAAGTGAGTTCTATTTCTGATCCATTGCTTTGCACTCTGCCATTGGGAGCAGTTATTGAGACGCCATGCTAATAAAACCTGTATTCCCCGGCAGGCTTTGATATCTCTTGACCCTATCCGCGCCAAGGATGATCCTGTTATTGTGAAAAATGTTCCTTATTATAAAGCCAAGAAGGCACTGGAAGCTGAAGTCCTGAAACTTGATCCTCCGCCACGTCCTGAGAATTGGGGTGTATGTTTAATTTTCTTGTCCCAGCATATCAAGGGATGGTCTCTCGTTGCCACATATATTCTTAGATTCAAATCCTAATAGACTTATTATTTCCAGGACCTAGACCTTCCACTGAATTCATCTTCCTGGAGTGAAGAGGATCAGAAAGACCCCAAAAAGTTGTACGAGATGACTGTACTCCTGAATGCCCAAAGGGAACTTGCCGATAAAATTTTGGACACTCAATGGGAGTCAAAGTGGCGTCAGGACAAGGTTGTCATTGTCTCATTTTAATTGCTGTCTCACTTTGTTTTCATTTCTCTAGTTAAATACTTATCATTTTGTTTACAACTCTCAGCTGAAAGAGATGTTAGAAGAAAAGGTGCGGGCATATGTTCAAAATGTCGAGAAAAGTGTTTTAACCAAACCCATAGTGATGCAGCAGACTAATGAAGAACAAAAGGTTATTTATCGTTTTCTTTTTCTTGATATATAAAAGTACGCATCATAGTCTTTACTTCAAAGGAAACTAATGCTTGCTCTTGTTGTATCCGTTGTAGAAAAAACGGCAACGTAGATGGTGGATATTTTGAGAACTACGGTGGCTAAAAAGAATATGATTTTCTAAGATAATTGAGGTTTTTGACTCTGAAGGCATCGAATACATGTTATGTGATGCTGACTCGGAATATTGAGACTCTCGCTGAGACGCCAAAGAATGGGGATATATGTTGGAGAGCACGCATTTTTCAGTAAAGACGAGAGAGATTGAAGAATTTTAAGTGTCCTTGAGATGTATGTTGTTGGATTTGAGTTTGAATTTTAGGTTGTTTATTTCTCAAATGTCTAGTTTTATATGTCGATTTTATAACTCAATACAACTTAATTCA
This sequence comes from Kalanchoe fedtschenkoi, assembly GCA_002312845.1. Classification (NCBI taxonomy): domain Eukaryota; kingdom Viridiplantae; phylum Streptophyta; class Magnoliopsida; order Saxifragales; family Crassulaceae; genus Kalanchoe; species Kalanchoe fedtschenkoi. The sequence goes on from NQLW01000001.1 coordinate 425,345, forward strand.
CTTTCTCATTCAATAGGTTATGTGGAATTTTTTCATCAAATTATTTTTCCGTAATGGTCTAAAGGGATTCTTAGTTGAGGCTTTGAATAATTTATTAAAGTGATTAATGTAAAACTAAATTTACTTGACCAAATCCAATTATTCTAAAATATTTTAATGCATTATTAGACTATTTTTTTATTGAGAAAAAATTGTGGGAAACAAGTTAAGATGAAAAGTTAATTTCTAATTAATTTTATATTTTTTCTTGTTTGGCCAAGAGTGGAAAATTATAAAAATAATATTAAAAAAAAAGTTCACTAAATTTTTTTTACCTTTGACTTTACTTAAACCAAACACAGCTTTTTAACATCCCTCACATTTTCTCTAAACCAATCGCAGCAATTACTATAAGATCAAACAATTTGCACTTGCACTCTATCAGTAAAAGAACATCATATTGAAAAATACTTGTAAAGATGTTTGATTTATTTTTATATGTATATTAGTAATACATGTATTGCATATTTACTTTACATAATCCATATTTGAAAATATTATTCATAGCTAAGGCGAATAAATACCATTGCTAGTTATATTTGTTTTACGAGGTGATCATGGAATTTTTTTGATCTGGCTTTTTTGAAATTTAGTTTCAAATTTGTCTATATTTTTTTTCTTCAAAATGTCATATTTTTTTGCCAAGCGTAATTTGAAATTGCGATCTACTTTGCTAATCATTGATTAGCATGTCATCGCGTGTCTGAAACAAAGTTCCATTATGCGGCTGAGTTCAAATATGACGCGTTTGAAACAAGGATTGGGGCTTGAAAGTTAACAATACTTTCAACTTGCGGTTGAATTATTGTTGACTGTTTTTTGAAAGCGTGGTTCAATCTAAAAATATTCCATTGACTAAGTTTAATGGAACGTCGTTGTTTGTAAAGGGGAATCATTGTTTAAACAACAGTTCACTCACTCATATATGAAATTCGCAGGCGCGACTCTTCTCCTCCCATTTTCTTCATCTCTATGATATTCCAATCGAATCCTTCAATCGCTACAAAAATAAGGTAGTTTTTTGCCAATATTTTGGGCAGAGAAACAGCAGGAAAAACGTCGGGAAACAAGTTTTCAATAAAACAACTAACCGAATTTCCAGCCAAACTCTCCCGACCGGAATGACTCTCCCGATAAATAATTGTGGAGAACGTCCGGCCATTTTCAGATTGACGCTATCTCTGAGACAAAAGTGTCAGCCTGCTCTTTGAGATCCACTTCATAACAAGAACATGATAAGGGAGTAGATCAATATTGACATTGACCTAAATGAGTAAAAAGAATATCACTATCCAAAATAGAGCTTTAATCATAAGCTGCAATAGAGTTTCAATTGTAAAAATATATAAGTATCAAAAGTTAGATATTTCTAACATTCGAATTGATCAGGTTTCATTATACCACATGATTCACATTTTTCGGACTCCCATGACAGTCCGAGAAAAGAATTACTTAATTGGCTCGCATGAGTCATAGCTCAGTCACTGACGGTTGCAGTGCGTTGAGAAAACAAGAAGAAAATATAATGAACAAACTGAATCTATAAACTTTCATAGGAATTCAATTTTAAGGAACTTAGCGATTACTCTATTTCATAATTTCTTTATGACTTACCACACCATATCTGATGTCGGAACATTATGTTCTATTATTTTTGAATAATCATACATCCAACATCATGTCCCGTTATTTTTTACTAGCCATACTTACGTTATAACTTCTTCTGATAGTTGATTGATTTAATGTTTTGAATGAAGAGTTGTATGCACACCTCCATCATCCACATCTACTGACAAAATATAAATGTCAAAAGATCAAATTTAATTGAAGTAAACGTAATGTAATTTAATTGAACTAAACTTATTACAAAATCAAACAAATCTCATTTTTATAGTTGGACTAAACACCATGTGCAATTCAATTGAAATAAACATGATGCAATAAACGTAATAACAACCAAAATTTTAAATCAAGCTCAGTTGAGCTTAGCATGGACAATGTTCAAATTTCGAAGCTAACTGAGTAATCCGACAAAAATTTACAGAGGTGAACTTGTTAATATATGAACCTCAATATTACAGTAGGCTTAATCAATAAGTTGTGCTCTAAGAAAAATAAGTTTGCTCAATATTGGAGCAATATATACTAAATTTCAATACCAAATTCCATGAAGCGATGGAACCCGCTTGTTGCGGAAAGGCGATCTTGCAGCAACAGCAGCAGAGTGAGGCGAGCAGCAACAGAATGACACAGTCTTATAGCACATGCGGTGTGACGGCCTTGTTTTTATCAATTTGTACTTTGATGTGGTGAAGTATTCAAATTTATGAGTTGGACAAGCACTGCGGTTTGTTATTTATTTAGTTGATTTATGGATTTGATTTATTGACTATGTATTCGTTGGACTTAGTTTATTCATTCGACATTTAATTTGTATGAAATTAGTGAATTTATTGATCTTATGTCTCTACTCATTCACTTGGTTTGATATGAAATTTGGACTTTGATCATTCAATTGGAACGTATATGGAATGGATTTACAAAGTTTGGTCTCCATGTGTTCTGTTTTACTCAATTGGCCTCCACTTGTATTGTTTTACTATGGAGTTAGGCTTAGATAGGAGTCAAGATATGCTAATTAGGTCGATGAAATTATGTACGTCAAATTTTTTATATTGAATCTTGTCATAACAGTATCAACGAATTGACCAGCTCTCAAAATCAGAGGTCAGAACCCATTGCGTTGGTTATGTTTATATTACTTAAATTGACTAATTAAAAAGTTCAGTATTGAAATTGAAGAATTAAAAAGTTCGGTACTGAAGTTGAAAATAGATGATAGTTTGAAGTATGTTTTTGTAGTTTATCTTTTTCAATGTACTTATTTTTTAACTAATTTGAAAAGAGAAAATTATGATATCCGATTGTACTGTTAATTATTAATCTTGTTGGCGATGTGTTCCATACTGATATTTTATTCAGTATTTTTTTATTATATTAAGAATAAATTAAAAAAATTGTATGGAGTATACTAATTATTTTTAATGAAAATAAAAATATAGATAATATATCTATAATTACAAAGCGAATATAAATACTTTCCGAATATTTCATTCCAATGGAGGGTATTATGGTAAATAGACATTGGAGAAATGGATAACAAATGCAGCTCTCTGATTCCGCCTAAACTCAAACCCGAGCGAGCGCTTCACACTTCTCCGACAACTGGCGATGGCGACAGCTAGCTGCTCCGGACGGCTGAGCCTCGATCATCTCACGATACGACGCCGTTTATTCGTTTCAAACCACCAGTCACAAAGCGGCGGTGAGCAGCTAGATCGTGTCGCCGTTTCGATTGCCAGACGACCTGCGATTCTGCTCTCCGTGCTTCCCCTAACCCTCATTTTCCCGTCTCAGCCGTCGGAGGCACGGGAAAGGCGCGCTCGGAAATCTATTCCGATTGAGGAGTATCGCGATGGACGTTAGTTAGTTGGTTACTTTCTGCTGAAACTCAACTGTGCTGCTTTTGCTTTCCTTTTTCTGTGATTATGCATAGTGAATTTTGATGTCTGTTGGTTTTGAAGTGTGAAACGGAGTTTGATTGTACCGCTTGATGAGAAATTGATTTATGCATCAAAGCCATCTGGATGAGTCATATGCATTGACATTGAGCCCTAATTTGTTGGTTTTACTGGAAGACTAAGTTATCTTTTGATCAGCACTTTTATCCTTCTTGACAAATCAGTGGAGCCGTGGCTTACTGCATTGCTCGAATTTGTTAAATAGTGAGTCTTAGCGTGCACTTGTTTGTGTAATGACATGGTATTTCTAAGGCTTCAATAGTTCGGCTTACTATTGTCATCATAAATAGCTTGTGTCATTCTGGAATGTCCATGCATGAACTATTTGTGCCCACCTCGTTGTTCAGTGAGTATTGGAAGGTCAGCATTGATGCAGCCTCTTTAAAACTGAGATCAAAGGCTAATACTCTTGCTTGCTGTTAATTTTTGAAGCAGCTAATGGACTTAAATACTACGACCTTGAGGTGGGAAAGGGACCAGTTGTTGAAAAAGGGGCAACTGTACAGGTTCTACCTCCGCTACTTCCTCAATGACGATATCTCTTGCTTTTAATATTTAAATGAACTAGCCCCTCACTTAATGCTTCTGCTTAATAGGTTCATTTTGATTGTGTATATGGTAAGATAACAGCAGTTTCGAGCCGAGAATCTAAACTCCTAGCTGGGAATCGCATCATTGCTCAGGTTCTATATCTATCCCTCCAAACAACTTAGTTATGAGTAAGTATCATTATGTGGAAAAGCTATATACTGTGTGACATGTTAGAAGTTTTGTTAGGAATTATGCCAATTGCGACTAAATGTCGATTTTACTAATTGATAGTTGTATTTATTTGTTAAAGGTCCATTTAATTTGCAGACTTTGGTCCATTTAAGTTGCAAAGTCTGGATCAGCGACTAAATGTCAAGATTTCTAATTGATAGTTTCATTTTAGCATTATAAGTGGCTTAGCATTTTAACATGCTCATCAAACTGTTGTAAGATTTGTGCCAGACATGATTGAACTATTATCTGGTAGGTCAACTTTTGACAGTAGTCATTGGGCTATGCACTGATGCTCCCAGAATTTTATGTGCAATGTGCTAACATGTTGAACAAGCCTTAAAGTGACTTGATTTTCTATTCCTTAAGTAGCCATACGAGTTCAAAGTGGGAGCTCCTCCAGGCAAGGAACGGAAGCGTGATTTTGTGGATAACCCAAATGGTCTATTTTCTGCTCAGGCGGCACCAAAACCTCCTCCGGCTATGTACACTATAACTGAAGGAATGAAAGTAGGAGGAAAGGTAAAAAGATAATTATCAATACTGGCAAAGTTAAAGTGATACGCATTTGATAAGCTGTCAAAAGATTACGATATATTCTGTCAAGAAACTATGAAGGAGATTACACAAACCTATGAAAACGATGCAAAGATGATAAATTATTCATTTCAATGGATGGAAATTGAGTTGGTTTTACCATTTACAAGCTTTTTGATTGTAAAACCATTGCAGTGTAATACATTAAGTGATAGATGAAATTATTTTAGAGTTTACAGCATCATAATGTTACCCAGGTCTGATTTCCACCAATGGTTCACTTGTATCAGATACCAGAACAGTATATTCTGTGTTAAGACAGGTCCTCTATCAGTTACATTATTAGTAGCCAGCCTCTATTTCTCTCTAGTCTATACTAAGAAGTAAGATCTGTTTTGATGGTTTTGCTACTGCGCAGAGGACCGTGATAGTCCCACCAGAGCTTGGATATGGCTCAAAAGGAATGAATGAGATCCCGGTAACTATCTGCCTCATTCAAACTCATTGTGTTCCAGTTTTTTGCATAATTGGCTGTCTTGGCCTAACAAAAGAAAACCCAACCGACTGAAGTTGTAATCTCATTGTGCATGTCTCAGCCAGGAGCCACATTTGATCTTAACATTGAACTACTGGAAATAGTTTCTCCAGAAGGGAAGTAATCCATTTTGGAGCCACTGAATCATCTACCTTATGGCATGTGCAGAATTGTGTGTTGAGAAGGCAAATTGTATAATTCCCGGCCTAATATATAACCTATGTCTATACCCAATATATGCTCATATAATCACAGACCATTATCACTGAATAATACTGTGCTAATTAATTTTAGAATATATTTAAAATCTTACAGCAACATTGATCACAAAATGACATAAAAGTATTGTACATTTGCAATCACTTTGCAGAGGAGGGCAGCTACGCAGTCAACCTGAGCAAGGCTCACAAGCATTTAGACTCGCAATCACAGTATATGATCATAAACATGCTGAAGAAATGGATTCGATCTGCCAGATGACCAGCAATAGATTTAAGTACCATTGTATAGATGGTAGTTATATAACCCTTTATATGATTATGAACCCATATTTTGATGAATATATTGAACTTCGCAGATTTCCTAACTGCTGGAACACTTCTTTTTTTTCTTATTGACGGTTGGAAATCACATGCTTTACTTTCTACACATACAATCACTGCGGCAGATAACATTAGGCATACAATGTGGCATCAGTTCAGCTTTCAACTACATAGAGTTTCACACTCAGATCACTACTCCACTCGCCATTATTTTGCCATATTAAAGGGCGTGATCCTAACACTTTATACTACAGTGGCCGACACTTGTGAAATGGAAAGCAGGGTGTTCTACTTCCCTGAGGAAAATTGAGCTGCGAGCGAGTTGTTCAGATAAACATACCTCACGAATTCAAGTGCACCATATGATCGGTCAGTGCTCCTAGTTTCACAATAACAGCTTCTAGAATTCCATCATCCCTAAATTTGGGTGAAAAAAGCCTCGGATCCACAGGACCAGGTAGAGAGAAGGAGAGGGTGAACGGCCCAGGTGGGGTTAGATGATGATAATCCATTTGATATACACATGACTGCCTCATGATGGTTTCTTCACCAGTGGTGGACATGCCTCTGATGTGGACCTTGCCGTTGCTCTCAACATCACAGCTTAACTGACCTGTAGAATCACAGTCAAAGCATCAGAGAAAAATGCAACAGCTCGCATTAAACAATCCCCCGAAATCATGGTGGTCTAAGATTAGAATCCAATGAAGTCTCTTTTATTGTTCACATCAGGGTTCCATTGAACAAGACATGTTTCCAACTACAGAATCAAGATTAGGATGGAAGTTTGAGAATTACCTCTTCTAACCCCAGGTAAAGCAACTTGAAAAAAGTAGGCGACCTTGCTAACCCCAATGTCAACAACACCAATAGGAGGGCCGGCTCTTCCCTTTTTTGCAGTTCCCGTCAAGATGATCGAGGCCTTTGATTCTCCACTTTCTACACTAGGGGTAGTGAGAAGGGGCAAAATGCATGGCTTATCCCAGTCAAGTGGTTCCATGAAAGCCTCACTTTTAACATCTTGCTGACCTTGGAGACATGGCAGTGCCTGCATCTCCCCCGAATCAGACCAGGGGCTTTTTCTAGTTTCTTCTGAAACCACTAAAGCACGATGCCCACTTTCAGACAATTCCTCCTTGTTATCGCATTTCTTCACATACTCATGATGGTAGCGTAGAAAATCGTCAACATCAAGCTTCAAAGTACTTGCGCCAGATAAGGCTTTGAACTTCTCGAGATCTTCCCTCGGCATAAATGATATTGCCGGATCGTCGATAAGAACAATTCCTTTCACAATGTTGAGGCTTCCTGGATAACTTGTCTGCTCATGAATACTGGAGGGAAAATGACTAGTGAACTGTTCGCAATCCTCCGGCAGCCCTGATCTTGGGAGAAGTAAGTTTCCCCGGATGTACATATGCAGCAAGTTTTGTGACACTATCAGGCTCGGATGGGCATTCCTCATTACATAGTAGTACAAGCTCTCCATCTGAGAGATGCTTACAAAAGATGAGCCCAAGTCATTAGCAGTATATAGCGGTAAGCCTTCAGCAATTCTTTGGGCTGCCGATCGTCTGAAGCTTTCAGACTCAATATCCGGACCCACATAGTTGCTCAAGATGAAGTTAAGCATGAAATGTTGGTCAGTAATTGATGCTTGAATCATGGTTTTATGGTGCGCCTTATGTTGCGGCATGCTACTGAAACTCTGTATTGTAAACTGCATTGACAGTGGAACAAACTGTGAAGCCTGTTAAAGGGCAGCTGATCCTTCAAAAATAAATCCTAAAGTAGCCGCTGGGTAAATGCCTAAGGTATCACCCTCACATTCACTTAGTGGTCTAATGCAGAATTTCAATAATCACAGTTTTTTTTTGGGTCAAGTAAAGAGTGCTCAAGAAAAATTCCCTAAGAATCAAAATTACAGGCAGAAGTTGCTTGATTCGGTTATACACGACATTTTATGGTTACATCAATTTTCAGATGTCAGTTGTAGTCAACACTGACTTATATTGTTCAGTGACACTCTATGGTTATATTTCTCCGACAGATTCGGTCCCACTAAGCTAAATAAAATAGTCCTAGGATGAAACAAAAGCATGGCTTTCAGTTTTCATACGCATCGCTAGATGAAAAGGAAGAGCTGATAAAACAATACACCAAACAGATGAGTTTCAAAAGACAAGTTTGGCGTTCCGGTGAGTTATACAAACTGAGGCCGATATGTTCAGGTAGAGGTTAGAGGCAAATTCAAGGAAACCAGCTACCCCTGTCGAAAGGGCGTTGGAAGAGATAGGTCAAGCACTTCTTTAAAATCAAGTATCTTGAATTCAAATTCCAAAAGTCATCTAGCTCCTCACATTTGTGATCATCTCTTTGTAGCTCTACGCTAACAGTCCTTTTAATGGCCTATACCTTACTAATAAAAAAGTTCAAAAAAGAAAAAAAAACTAGCAACCAGCAAATGACATTACAAAGGCTTTCTGCCTCACAAAAATTCTGACCTCACAACAAAGCTGACACGAATCCCAAGCACAGAAACACATGCAATGGGAAATTCAACAACCATCAAATGAGTACGGTAGGTACCTCAGAAGCCCCAGGCAGAAGTGTTACTAGGGTTTCGGAGTCCCCAAATAGGCAAAATCGATCACGGCAAGCGGCTGAGAAACCCCACAATTGAGGGGGTCAGTGTGGTGAAGGCGGAGCTGGAATGAGCATCGTCATCATCACCATTGCAGAGGGGGTGGTGGTGATGGGTTACTGATGTGGGTGGGAATTAGAGGGAATGAAGGATGGTGGGCGAGTGAGTGAGAGTTTGTGGTAGTTGAAATTGAGCGAGTAGGTGGAGGTGAGATGAGATGAGATGGAGAAGCCCGATTCCATTTACACCGAAAACTGGGCTAATTGCCTGCCTGCCTCCTCTGACACACCGCTGCATGCTCCCCCTTTTTTTTTCCTCTTCTCCTCAATTTGATTTATTAATATAATAAATTTTCAGTATTAAATTCGATTGAATGTAAAAAGAAATTATTTTATTTATCTGAATGAAATTATAAAAATGTTTGTTTAGAAGTATAATTGTGCCTTCAATTA
>NQLW01000001.1:440093-462260 GCA_002312845.1 Kalanchoe fedtschenkoi
GAGAGGAAACGAAGCAGCAGGCGGGAAGAGGAGCTGAAGGTAGCTAAGCTAGGGTTTGTGTAAAGGAGAGGGAGAGAGCAGGGAGATTGGGGTTTAATTTTAGTGTGTAATAAATTGAGAAAATAAAAAAGTAATTTGTATTTATTTTAAATTTGGTAAAGGGAAACCGAAAAAGCGATAAGGGGAAAAGATGCCAAAAATCGAAAGAAGGTGAAATAATAATAATTGATGGATTGGTGGGTGATTAGTGTATATACCCTGTCAAGATATATAAGATATGTATTTTAATGTCATTTTATGTTATTTTTATGAGATTTATAATTTCTAAATTTTAGAGTTTTTATTAGTGTGTTAAAGATTTTTTGATTTCATATTTTTTAGTGTTTTTTTGGATGTTTCCAAATGCATCTAAAACGTTGTCGGTTCACAACTCTAAAAACTTCAATTCTGAAAATACTAATAAATAAATCTTAAAACTCTAAAAATCAATATTCAAAATTTTAAATAATGAAACCCTAAAATCTCTAAACATCACTCAAAATAAAAATATTTTAACTATTAGGATACGATTGCTTATATACTTTTGCGGATATATTCATTTTTTCCATAATTTTAATTGAATGCTAAATAAATAGAGTGCATTAATTCAACGTAGGCATTGATTGGTATGCATTTCTGAGAAATAATAATGGATGTTTTCTGAAAAAGACAGAACGATTAATGTAAATCGTACCTGTGATCCTTGGAAACGTGTCGTCACATGATGAAGCTGTACGATTTTCTTTTTAATTTTAATGATTTTGAAATTGAATTGCGTACAAAAATAAAATTAATATGTTAGTGTACTTTGGCAATACTGAATTTCGGATTATTTTTTTTCAAATATATCTCTTCATTATTATCTGTCAGATAATACAATCTGTTCTTCATTTATTATCATTATATTTTATTTTTCATAGATCATACTCCCTCTGTCCTCTTTTACATGTCACTTAACCGAATTTTTTTGTCCACTTTTACTTGTCACTTAACAATTTTCAATGCGTATTTAATATCAACAACTACCTTAAAATGTCAAACATTAATAACTTCTTTATCATATTCAATAAAAAATACATTCCCCACCAGTAATAATCTACCAAGTTTACTTTTTGCACGATTTTTTTTATAAAAACATCAACCATCCATTCATTAAATTTGTTCAACGGCTAGCATTAATTTCACCTTAATCTACTCAAATTAACCTTAAACGACATGTAATAGAGGACGGAGGGAGTAATTATTAACAACCTATTGATCTATGAATAAACATACGAAAAATAATAAATTTAAAATAAAAAACTGAATTACAGGATAGGTTAATATATTTATATGAACTATCACAATTTTTAAAATTATAAGTGTAATTATTAACTAATATTGTAACTATTAGGAAAAATCATTTGAATTTGTTATGTTTTTATTAAATTATAATATAATTTAATAAATTTTAAAAAAAATATAAGTTGATCCCTTACAAAATAAAAAATAGCATAAAAGAACAAAATAAATTGTAAACTTCTTTTTTTTTCATTTTCATATGATGGGTCAGTTTGAGAATTTTATTTTTTGGCTCATTTGTAAAGTTTTCTATTCTGATTGGCCTCACATGAGAAAAGTTTATCAAAATGGTCTACTTTTAGTAAACCGCGGTTTGAAACTGGGTCTAAACTTCTTTGTTAATTAGACTATCCAATCAGCAGACAGTAGCCAAATACCAGTTTGAAATTGAGTCTGGATTAAAATCAGACCCTATTTGAAACAACGTTTTAGAGGGGATAGCTCTCTGAACTTTTTGGTGCAATCGAGCCGAGGTTTGAAACAGTAGTTGAATTCAACTGCAGTTTGAAACAGCAGTCTAGTTGCACGGTAGCGATGTCGTTCGCTGCTTTGGTGAGCAACACTTGTAACGATGCGTCGTCGCGACGACGTCTTTTTCATTAATTATAATCGTTGTTTCAAATCACGGTTGCAAACTGGTATTTATCCCCTGTCTGCTGATTAGGTTGCCTAATCAGCACAAAAATCCAGACTCTGTTTCAAATCGCGGTTGGCCTTAAGCCAATCACTGATTGCTAAAAGTAGATCGATAAATTTTTCTCATGCGAGACCAATCAGAAAAGAAAAGTTTACAAAAGTGCAAAAGAAAACTCCATTTTGAGTTAGTATAAAAAAACGCTTTTTTATTTTTTAATTATATGTTAATAAAGATCGAATGGTAAGTACACTAAGTTTTATTAAAATATGATAATAATTTAATTAATTATAAAACAATCTCAAATGATTTTTTATTAAAAATTATAAATTTGATAATTACTTCCACAATTTCAAAAAAAAAGTGACAGTTTTTTATATAGTTTACCTTAAATAATACTATATACATCTATATTATTAAAAATTATAACCCAATACTGCGAATAACTTACAATAAAATCCTGGTAGAAGATTCTTAAGAAAGATTAATTTAAATTTTTTTTTATAAAAACAGAGCTTGTAACAAAAGAACTGACGAAGCCGATCACAAGATTGCAGTGCGACTTGTCGACCAGGATGAAAGCAGTAGTGACCTGCAAGTATTCGGATTAATGTGGAGCAGAGAAATCTAAATTATTCGACCTTGGAGATCTCCTCATCCTTCAAGGAGATGCTCTTGAAAAAACATGGCAACGACAATAACATACTTTGTGGTACGAGATTACCAGAAGCTGAGGAAGTGACATGCTAACGTGAAGGATCCATTTCCAAACACGTTTCTGATCTCCCTCAACCTCCGCTTACAGAGATACGGTCTCTGTATGGGTGGGTGCGCAGAAACCACTTCTGGCATCCTGAAACATGGAGCAGTCTTGGCCGGTACTGCCACCCGCTGGCAGTGGATGAGAGTTTGTGCAAAATGCATAAGACCCGCATCTTCTTCGACTTCTCTGTCTGTCTGTCTTCCTCCACCCGCTGGAGTGATTCAGACATCTGATGTTTCTACCCGCAAAGGAGCACATGACCTTCAAGAGTATATCAAATGATTTCGAGTCATCATCATCAACAGCGGATCACAACATGTGAACAACGGATTGAAGAATATCAGGGTTGGAGGCTTACCATCAACCGAAATGGATGATTCACCATGCTAAAAACGAAACCCCTTTACGTGATGATAGTGCAGCAAGCCCTGATCAGATTACCTGAAAATAGCAGGCATCAAAAATGCAAACCGAAGGAAAAAGTACATCTTCTTGAACACAATCACACCAGTTTCAAGAAAAGATCTTCACGCTTCACATTTTGGATCAATCAGCCAATAAAACAGAAAAAGAAAGTTTTAAAGAGTAAACAGGAATAGGTGGCTGAATCTATCCCAGGGTTAAAAACTTCTCCTTGCAAAGATTACAGAGTTCCTCTCCACCATATCCCCATATGAACAAGAAGATAATAAAGCTCGGGTATTAACTAATAATGAGTTAAGTGAGAGTACCCAGATTCATTAACCCATCATCCTGCAATTTGGTCAGTGTCTCCAATTTTCATGAGTTGCGGAAAAGGAATGACATACTGAGGTTGCATCTGAGTGGTCACTGGCGACGTACCTGCACAATACCACAGGACAAGAACAATTAGATTTCATATGAGAATAATGAGTGAGACCAGCCTTCAAATAATCCTTTCACAAGGGCATGGGCTAATGTTTTAACAGAAATTAACTAACAAAAATTCCATTTGTAACCTACAAAACTGGTCAAAAAAAATATGCACAAAGTTGAAGTTTGAAGTAGACGCGAATAAACATCATCTTGCCTGCTTGATATGCCGTTCGAACTGTTGGAATATATGAGTTTGCCATCACGCTGACACTTGATCCACCATACTGCATAGGCGGTTGGCCCATCATATAACCCTGGATTGGTTGGCTCCCTGAGACTGACTGACTTATACTTCCAAAAGGATAGACACCTAAGTTTGATGACCCAGGTAACCCATGGTACTGAAAGTACTGCTGACTCGCAAAGGTGTTGTAAATACCCTAAAGATGAAAAAGATACTTATGACAAGATCAGTGAACACATTACTGCCTTAAGAACCTATGAGAAATCTCAAGTGTGCATAACTGTCGGGTACTCACCTGCTGGTAGACATTCTCAGGTCCATATGAAGCATACCTGCTAAGAATATCAAAACTCAGTCATAAGCGCGAAATAGTATTTTCCCTTCAGTTAACCAGTGAATATTCAGGTTTACAAATTAGTGACTCAAAAGAGTGGTGCCAATGAATCGGCTAACAGTATAACACATTGATCTGCGTCAGTAAGTTTATATATGCCTTTTATAACATGGATTCGGTTGAGCATTCGAGCATAACCTTTCCAAGATTTAATAAAAATATAAATGGTTCTTTTCTAAGCAAACATTGAATTCTCCTAGTAGGCTCTAGATGCCTGCTACGAAACCTCTCTATAATACAGGTCGTGAAAACTACATGGCTGACATATAAAGATATATTCAAGGCTAAGGAAAATTGCTTGAGTGTGACAAGAAACTGATAACTGCACCATCCACACATTACGTTTTATAATTCACAGAGTACTTTGACTGCAATCTTGCAACATGCTGAAACTATTATTGCCATTATGCAAGACGATGAGGCACCTTATGAACAGAAAGATAGCGACACAAGCAGAAACAAATAAAACGAAAACACTTCTCATCCAACAGACTCAAGTCCAGTTGATTCGTTCATAGCAGTCACAGGTGCATATGAGTGCATTATGAAGGTGTATTCTAAGAAGAAGTGATAGTATAATGCAGATGATGAGAATTCAGTGGTCATGGTTTATGTAAGGGAAATCGACAGTTAAATGCCTCCTCTCAGTTCACAAGTATGCTCAAGTAGGAACTCACCCATACAGTGGATAGGCATATGCTTGTAAGTAGCCATGCGTGGAGGGATGTTGCTGGTAATTAACACCAAAAAAAGGTCCTTGAGCAGCTGCCGCCACACCTCCAATAATTGGTGTATTTGGTGCCATAGGTGCTAGAAGAACAGACCATTAAGAGTGTTATATTGAACCAGAGAGCGACAGACGACTAACTGTGCAGATTATAACATCACAAACGGATTAGAATTTACAAATAAAAACATGACGCAAAGTTTTGGGCTTTTCCTTGCAGTTTCTGTAGTCGTATGCATGAACCTATGCAGTAGGAATAATTTACCCCATTCAGAAAATACAGCAGAAGGAATCCCAAGATGATTACTGACGCTATGTAGTTGTTACACCCAAATTCATTAAAGAAGACAAGTAAAAACACGATACTGACAAACTTACATATGACTCACAATTTCATGCTTGACGAATTTTGCAATAAAAAAGTGTCACAAACAGACACATTATCAGCCTAATAAAACAAGAAAAAAATGAAAGATGACAAGACTGAATACAAGCTAATATCACGGTCAGAGATTAAGATAGACTTACAATATGTCACGGTCGGTTGGGGACGTCCAAGTGAGGCCAAATTACAGTTTGCTCGCCTGCCGTCAATAACTGGATTTGGCTCTGTACAAGCCCTCCTGGCAGAATCAGGATCTCCAAAAGTCACCTACACTCTCCAAATAAGTCCAATAAATTCGAAACATTAACAGTTGGAGAAATTCAATTCAACAACGTAGTCTGTGCTACTTTCTACACTGAAATGCACCTTGCCGCAAATTAACAAAACAGATCTATAAGTCAAAAATAGGTCCAAAAGTGAGCAGTGAATTCTAGAATGGCTGACACAAACAATTTAGGCGTGGCAGTACTGAAATGACGAAAGACGAGCACCAGATACTCACAAAACCGTAGCCTTTGGATCGACCGGTGTTCTTATCAAGAATGACGACAGCCTCAAGGATCTCCCCAAAGACCTCAAAGTGACGCCTCAAGGCCTCGTTCTGGGTCTCCCAGGCCAAACCCCCAACAAAGATCTTGGTGTACGTGGTGTCACCGAAGGGCGAGTTCCAAGGCAGAAACCCCGAATTGGAACTCGACCCGGTGCTGTGAGGGCCACCTGAATTCCCCTGATACTCCATGAATCATCAAAAAGACGTAAACTTGACTGTTTTTCCAGACACCCAAAAGCGGAAGAGAGAGATTGAGTCGTCACGCCGATTATACTAGACAAGAAAAAAGTCAGAAATGACACCCCGAGACCGCCCGCCAATAAAGTGTGAATTATTAAAATTAATTCGGTAAAAGGGGGGATGGATTGTGGTGGTGGGGGGGATAGAGGACGGTTGCGGGAAGAGTAGAGAACCCTAGAAAAGCCGGGACGATGATGATGACGTAGGGCCAGCCGGTTGGAGTGTCGTGAAACAGGTGGGATGAGAATGCGATGGATTGTTTGTGGAAGTTGAATTTGAATGAAGCGTGGGCGGACAGTGAAAGATAAACAGCGTGAGTTATTTCAATTTATATATTCGAAACGGACGATTTTAATATTCGACATTTTAATTTGTGAATGATTATTTAATGTATTATTTTTATGTCATGGTCATGGTGTAAAATTGTTTCAAAATTTTATTTGTGGGATCACATGTCACATTATATTTTTATACTTTTTCATACTAATTACAATAAATTATAAATTTCTCAAATTTATTAATGTTTGATTATTTACAACTAAATATTCTTATTATTCTTCTTTATATTTATGTAGTAAAAAATTACATTAATAAATTTTTTATTAAAAAATAATATTTAATCACGTTTGGAATGATGAAACGTGGTTAAAGATCCATCATTTGTCACGTTTCATTTTTCGAGACATGATTAAAGATCAATATTTTAAATCATGTTTCATCATTTAAATAGTGATAAAATATTGATCTTTAATTATATTTGAAATAATTAAACATGATTGAATATCAAAAGTTTATTTTTAATCACATTTCATTTATCCGAACGTGATTAAAGATCAATCTTTTAGTATCAAACATTAGAGTTGTTCATCCAAATAAAACCAAATCAATTTAATTTGATTTTAACTGTTAATGGTTTATTATAAAGGGTCGGTTTTTCAGTCTTTATAATTTACAATTTGCTTATATCAGAAAAACAAATTATTCAGATGGGGCCATTGGGGGTGTGTCTGTGTCCCCTGGCAATAATTAAAATAAAAATAAAATCTGACCAATTACCTACTAATAGGGATACAAACAAAACTAAAGCAGCAGATTAGTTTTATAATGCTAATAAACGCGAACGAGCTTACGTGCATAATTCAATGTTAGAACAACCAAATTTTTTGGGATTGGTGGATATTGGTGACACCTTATATATGCTATACCAGGGATCACTAAAATAACATCATTTTTTTAATATTTTATTATATTTAAGGCATAATTCTAAATAACATAAAACATTTAAAATCATAAAAAGCAAAATCTTAAACCTTAAAATCTAAATACCCTAAATCCAAGTGTCTATAAATCCTAAAACTCATAAAATCATAAAACCCTAAATGAAAATTCTAAAACTCTAAAATCCTAAAACTAAAACACTCTAACATGTTATATCCTAAAACCCCCTAAAACATAAAAGAAAAACACAAAAACATGTATTTTTACCCGACCCCTTATTTGATTTATTTAAGATAGCACCTCATATCGCATTTTCTTATGTTTTTAGAAAAAAAAACACAAAAATGATTCTGAACTACCACCACTTACCCAATTGCGGTCAAAACTATCATGGGTTTAAAAAAAATGAGATGAAAAAAAATAATAAACTGATATTCTAAAATAAAATTTATCAATACACTCATAAACTAATATTATCACAATACTTAGATTTGTGTGTGAAAATTATTTCATTTAATTATCAAAAAATAAATAATATCATTTTTCATACATAAACAAAATGACGTCTTTTCATATTGAATCATCCATAATCCTCAATAATTTTAATAAAATAAATTATTTTTTAGAAATCAAACAAATATGTTCTTAAGTATCAATCATAATCAGTCCAATTTTTTTTATCACTGCTCTTTTTCAAATTATGATAGTTCGGGTTAGAATTAAATAGTAAGTGTTTAGAGCCATTTTGAGATTTTACCCTGTTTTTTATATGTTTACCTAATTCTATTAAGTTGGAAATCATTAGTATATGCGAGAAGCAGGAGCACAGTTGTGAACCGGAAATGATAGTTTCAGAACCGTGACCAAAAGTGTGCGCACTGTCAGACTCCGGACCACTCAAAATCCAACACACCCACACATCATCCCAGAGCGTGCAGAACATCACGTGCTTATCACGTGATCGCCTCCTCGTCCTCCTCCTCCTTCTTCTTCCTCTCTCTTTCTTCTTCTGTGTATAAAAGAGAGAAATAAAACAGCGGAAGTTCCTGAAGTGACGCTGAGCCCGCCGGCGTCGAATCCTTCAGCATCTCGCAATCCCATCCCCCCCATCAAATACTCTCGCGCCAGGCAAATGGACCTTCGTCAGCGCCCCCGTAACCCGAACCGCCACCAGGAGCTTGAGCCACCCGGTTCGGCAACTTTGAAGACATCAGACGAAGCGCGGTCCGCATCGCCGATCCCCAAAGCGTCCGACGCGTTGCCGCTGCCGCTCTACGTCACCAACACCATCTTCTTCACGCTCTTCTTCTCCGTCGCGTATTTCCTCCTCCACCGCTGGCGCGACAAGATCCGGAACTCCGTCCCGCTCCACGTCGTCACGCTCTCTGAGATCGCGGCCATCGTCTCCCTCATCGCTTCGTTTATTTATCTTCTTGGGTTTTTCGGGATTGATTTCGTCCAGACATTCATCGCGCGTGCTTCCAACGAGCCGTGGGAAGACGAGGAAGCTGACGAAGCCGGCGCCTGCGCCAACGAGCGCTTCAGACCTAGCGCTGCTGCTGCTGTTGCGAGAATGGCGGATCGCACGCCGCCTCCGGATTCGGAGGACGACGAGGAAGTCATCAGAGCCGTGGTCGACGGCACCGTTCCTTCATACTCGCTGGAATCGAAGCTCGGAGACTGCCGCCGCGCGGCGGCCATCAGACGGGAGGCGCTGCAGAGAGGGACCGGGAAGTCGCTGGAGGGCCTTCCGCTGGACGGGTTCGACTACGAGTCGATTTTGGGGCAGTGCTGCGAGATGCCTGTTGGGTATGTGCAGATTCCAGTTGGGATCGCGGGGCCGCTGATGCTCGACGGGGTTGAGTACTGGGTGCCGATGGCCACAACCGAGGGCTGCCTGGTGGCCAGCACCAATCGCGGCTGTAAAGCTATTTACGCTTCCGGAGGCGCCACCAGCATGTTGCTCAGAGATGGGATGACGAGAGCGCCTGTTGTTAGATTCGGCAGCGTCAAAAGGGCTTCCGAATTGAAGTTCTTCTTGGAGGATCCTGCTAACTTTGACACCCTTTCAGTTGTGTTTAACAGGTTCCTGTCTTCACCATCATCTTAAGCTCTGTTGTTGCTTTTGCTGTTAGTAGTTGTCAAACCATGGTGGCGATCCATGAGATCGGTTGAATTTTAGTCTTTCCAGAATTCTGGGAGAAATCGAGACAATGGAGTATTCATATGAGTTTGTGTTTGTTTGCAGATCAAGTAGGTTTGCCAAGCTTCAAGGCATCCAGTGCAGCATTGCAGGAAAGAATCTCTACATGAGATTCACCTGTAGCACAGGTGACGCCATGGGGATGAACATGGTGTCTAAAGGAGTCCAGAACGTCTTAGATTACCTTGTGAGTGATTTTCCAGACATGGATGTCATTGGCATATCTGGTGAGTTGATATCGCCTGTTTCTTCATTCGCAGCTTCCCACCGATTTGCAGTATTCATGGATTCCGTTGTGTCATTTGAAGTTTACGCTGCATGTGGGTCAAAGTAATGCAACATTAATTGCGTAACATTCAGTTAAGGTAAATGTCTGGTTTTCTGACGTGACAGGAAATTATTGCTCCGATAAAAAACCTGCTGCGGTGAACTGGATCGAAGGGCGTGGGAAGTCGATTGTTTGTGAAGCAATCATCAAGGAGGAAGTAGTGACAAAGGTCTTGAAGACCACAGTAGCTTCCCTGGTGGAGCTTAACATGCTCAAGAATCTGGTTGGTTCAGCTGTTGCGGGTGCTCTTGGTGGATTCAATGCGCACGCCAGCAACATCGTGTCAGCTGTTTTCATTGCCACTGGCCAGGATCCAGCGCAAAACATCGAGAGCTCTCATTGCATCACCATGATGGAAGCCGTCAATGGGGGAAAGGATCTCCACATCTCTGTCACTATGCCTTCCATTGAGGTACTGAGATCAGATACTGTGATTCATCTGCGCATATAAGTTTCTCAACTTCTAAGCTTTCTGGTTCCCAGGTTGGTACAGTTGGAGGCGGGACTCAGCTCGCGTCTCAATCAGCTTGCCTCAACTTATTGGGGGTGAAGGGAGCGAACAAAGAATCACCAGGAGCGAACTCGAGGCAGCTGGGAAGCATAGTGGCCGGTGCAGTGTTGGCCGGGGAGCTGTCTCTGATGTCGGCCATTGCAGCAGGGCAGCTGGTGAAGAGCCACATGAAGTACAACCGATCAAGCAGAGACATCTCTCAGCTGTCCTCCCAAAGCTAGAAGGAACGGCACAAAGGAGTACTTTTGAATTGCCGGCTGCTTCTTTGCCTTCGCTGTAAAGGTCTGGCGCATTGGTGCTGAAATTGCACCACCGCGCCAGGCCTTGCACCTGTGTTGCTAGGTATGTTTTGCGCGCCATGTTCATGGCTGCTAGGGAGGTGACACTAGGCTCCTCTCCTCTCTCTGTCATTCGTGAATTGTTTAGATTGTTGTTTTCGATCTTGCATACGGTGTAAATTGTTGCGGACACAAAAAGTTTTGTTTTATGATTACGACTTGAATAATTCGGGCCGAGGTTTCCTATTTGTTTTTTAATAAAAAATTCTGACGAGGTTGGACTGTAATTTTTTTCAAATGTTTAGGTTTGAGAAAAAAATGAAAAGAAAATGAAGGATTTGAAAGTGAATAGAAAAAAAATAAGTATTATTGAGATTTGCAAAGATGTGTGTAAAAAGATAATGCATTTTATGAAAAAAAAAAGAAAAAGGATATACGTGGTCATTTTATGTTGAATACCCCCGAGAATCTTGAGAAGCAGAACCGGACATGCCATGTTCATATAAATCCTCGCCATGTATCACTTGTTGCTTCTCAATTATCTATCGTCTCGTTTCCAGCTTTTGATTTCAGTCCACAAAGAGGGCGAAGATCTCGATGTCGAGTCATTGCTGATCCCCACCAACCATTGGCGTTTAACAGGCCGTGCTGTTGTTAAACAACGTTCATCTCATCTCGCACAACATGCTTGCTGGTAAGGATACGTTAAACATTTTGGCGTTTCCCTGAGACAAAAAGAAGTGGCACTCTCTCAAGATTTGGCGCCATCTCGTCCACGATGCCTGTCTGAAATGCTGGCGTGTCAAATCGACATCTTGCCCGCAGCTGTCAGCACCAGTGTCAGACCACGTGCTGCTTTGCTTGCCCCTCACTCTGATTTTGAACCCCGGCTTCAGATCATACGAGCAGAAATATCAGTAAGTTACAACAGCAGATGACCAGCAACGCAATGTCACGGCCCGCATTTAAATAGCTGTACATACATGTAATTACAATCTAGGCAGAAGCTGGGATACTTGGAGCATCATCAATATCATCTAAAGCTGCACTAATTGACAGGATATCGAACAACGCCAGAAATCCAGTTAATTTAATCAATAGATGAAATCAGGTATGACAGGCGTTAAACAGTATCACTACGATTCCGCAAGCCCAATGATCGACCTCCGGATGTCAAACTCTCACGGCCATCTTCAGTGATGAACCCGAATCAACTTCATTGCTCAAAGGGAACACGGACAAACAGGCGACCATGCACGCTGACAACTGCCGAAGTCTGAAGTGGGTCGATTCTTGCTGGGAGGTTCACCACCTAATAAAATCACCCAACAATTCATTAGAAGACATAAACTCTGGGAGAAGAGCAAGCCCTTGCATGTTTGAAGAGTTTTAATGGGGTCTTGTCTTCCAATTGCTTTTATCAACTCAATTACAGGGCACCCTTTTGTGAGCGTTAAGTTTTCCGTACTTTCCTGTTATTACAATGTCATGCGAATTGCTAGACCACTACATTTACAAGTTTTCTTGTTTAATGATAATAATCAGGTATAATGATTAGTAAAATCACTACCTTTTTGAAAGGTGTAATACCCCAAGGATTATCAAGCTGCTCGGGTTGACCAGTTATGACCACACGGCCAGCTGGATCGGACTGTACTCGGACCTGCATCATTCGACCTAGTAGCCTCAGTAAAATCCAACCATTTGTCGAAACTCAAAAGTACTGTCCACACACACACACATATATATCTATATATATAATTTGTTTAACTTCTGGTGCGATAGTCTTTAAACTGTTCAATTGCACTATAAAACAATTTACTCCATGTACATAAACAGTAACCAGCAGTATGAGCATGTCAAAATTATGATGTCTTGACAGGTAAAACGTTCTTAAAAAATCATCTGCTACTTCCTGAAGTACAATGAGGTCATCTCTTGCAATTCACAATAATGCCTGATGATAAACTAAGCAGACTGTAGAAAAAACTACTGATATCACACAATAAGGGACTGCATTGTGTGCCTGATAAATTTTATTAGACTTGCCAGGCTGAAGATAGTGTAGGACGCATTCTCTACAAACCTCAAGATGTTTGGAGGTTTTGAATAATACAAGATATATGATACTCAAATACTGAGTTACAGTCAATCATACAAGTAACCTAAAGAAGTATATCTATATATCTAACAGCTGGCTCACTTATCCTATGTAGATAAAAGTGTGACAACTACTTGGGCAGCTCAGATGCACCCTCCTGATTTTGTCACATATATGCACTTAGATGCACAAAAAAGTTCACTAGCAATAAAGATAAACTATACCGAGAAAGAGTAATCTCAGCACGGGTAAGGTGGGTTATAAATGATTTTATTACCTCCTCACGAAGTAGTCCGGGAACCAACACATATATCTCAAAGCAATCTTTCTGAGATAGGAAGCCACAAAGGGCAATGTTAGAATGTAATTAACTTAGTGGGTTCCAGTCATCGATCAATAAATTTTATTCGCAGGAAGCTTACAGTTTCTCGCACACTTATCTTTACCCAATCAGCTGGGGGTCCAAGGTCCACAACTGATGCATCCAACCTTAACAAGTTGAAACAGCAATTAGTCCTTGGGTCAAAAGAGTATAGTGAACAAATAAAAAAAAATATGATATCAGATAAATTAAAAATCAGTTAAATAATATTTAGCACAGAAGAGTGATAATTCAGAGTTTAGTAGCATGGTTGTGAGTTGTGTAATTTACCGAAGTTGGGAGGTAAGGTTTAAAGGACACACCCAAAGAAAACTTTCCAAATGAGACATCATGGTATTGCGAAAGCCGACAAATATCAGATGTGAAGACAGTCCCAAAATGCCTTTAAAAACCTATTGCAACATTTAGAATACCAAACATATATTCATGCATGTGTTTCTTTTTCTCATGCTAAAATTTTAATATCGGCAGAACATCTCCGGAAACAAATTTTAGTGAAAATTGTTCATATTTATAGATGGAGAGATAAAAAATGGAGCATCCGGTGCAAACAGAAAACAGCAAGCATAGTGAACAATTCAACGCATCTGCTTCATTTTTGGTAAGGTTGTGAATGTGATTCATTTACTATGATCAAGCACTGAAGTCAAGGTTCTTAACTGCTTATCTCCCTCTGCCAGAACTAAAGCACCCTCAGTTTGCTCCACGTTAGCAGATTTCTTTTGTTTGATTGAACCTAGGCGGCCAATAATAAAATCGAATAATGTTCAAAACAAGTAGAGTCGCCTATCAAATCGATTAATTTCAATTACCAACGCTTTTGGGATTCTTTTCCCGCTTTACTGCCGGAGTGGAGTTCCTCTCCTAAAATCCACAAATAAAAAGCAAGAGTGAAGTGTGTTTCAAATAGAACAAAAAACAACAAATGAAAGATCTTCATGATGAACTCAAACAGAAGTACGCACATTTGAGCAACAGACTTCTATTACAACAGATCAACATCATAGAAAATCTTGTCACTGGTTTGGGAGATACAAGAATAAGAGCTACAAGCGATTAGAGACAGCGAGATGGACTGGTAGTAAGAATTTCATTGTAGCACAGTTTTTTGGGCCATAATGCTTGACAAAACAATTAAAATGTAATACAAACCTTGATCATTGGCTCTCCAGCGTCATCAATACCATCACGTTGGGTATGCCATCCTTGCATAGCACGAGTCGCAGAATCTCTTCTAGCCCTACCTGATCCTGGAGTTTTATGACTAACAGGCTGTGAACAAAACAAAGGGAGATGAGGGACAAAATTCATAGAATTCATGCATCTCCGATCAGTTAAGTCCACACACCATGTTTTAATTGGTACTGAAGATCTTTACTAGCCACCTAACTTTACCATCTGATATTTCTAAAAATATAAAATATGAAAAAATGATGAACATATTTCTTAGAAAGAGCCATGAGGTCAATATGCAACTCTGCCTGAGCTTTAACAACACCGAGCAGCAAGAGCCTATTGTCCTTACAAAATCTGCCGTTGATAATTAGCCGGAAGAATACTAGGCACCAATAATCTGACCTCACAATGCCATTGATAATATTATACCTATTCCCATCATACTCCTGCTAGAAAAAGACATCCATATGACACAAAATTAAACTCCCTTGTACCTCACTATCACCCATGGTCGACTCGGGAATAGTTGCTTCGACAGGTTCCAATTCGCCAATCTCTCGTTTATGCTTTTCATATTCCAAAAGTGCCTGCCAATTATTTTTAGTTATCAGTTAAGCACAGGTATACCCTGAAAGAAAACTATTCTGACCAAGTACATCCAGCTCCAAAAATTCAGATAAACTACAGATTCAAGATGAAAAGAAAGAGCTCATTATGGAGGTATATTGAGGAGAATATGGGATAGGCACAGCTTACTTTTTACTTGCTGGCTAAGTGTAATGACGCACAAGCAGTGGCGGAACTAGAAATTTTACTTCGGGGGTACAAATTTTTTTTAAGCTGACTGGGGGTGTAAAAATAAGAAATATGATATTTTTAAGCTTATTTGGGGGGTGCAAAAATTAAAAATATATTATTTTTACACTAAATTTTGAACTGTTTGATCTGAACCTGAGTGGACAGCTGTCCCCACTGTCCACCCAGTGGTTACGCCACTGCACACAAGAAAACAACGAAAAAGATGGCACAATGTACCGACAATAAATCGAGTTGACTGACAATATAGTAAAAGACACTGTTAAAGAAAATGTACCTTCTCATAGAAAATGCGGAATGTCCAAGAAACAGTCGTGCAGGTCCTGGAAGAGAAAAAGTGAACAAACTTTTAACTCTACTACGTAACAAAGGCTTATCCATTTTCAGTAAGTACACAATAGATGGGCTCAGCTAGCATCTGTAATCCCTTGACATCACAGATCTAACCAATTATAATGTACACTCAAGACACTGACAATTTGATGCCACAATGAACCATGGACATGGGTGTATTACAGATCAATCATTTAAATTTTTGCATTTGAGATTACAATAGTTGCAGAGCACATGTAGAAGAACACCAAACCCGCAATTGTAAAAACCGGAACATTCTCACTTGGGAGGGTTGAAAGATTCTCCCACTTGCCGCCACAACTTGGCTCCTGTAACCTACACATATCAAATAGAACAGATAAATTCAATTTCCATATGCTAATGTCAAACTCGATGAATTGTTCAAGAATAAACTAAATTAAAAGTGGATGCGGAAAAATGTAATTGCTTTGCCAGCCTTGTATACAAAATACATGGAATGAAGAAAAGAAAAAGTGGAAATTCAGTGGGGCAATGTGTAAACAACAAGAATAAAAGCTTCTTGTAAAACAAGTAAAAACACTCAAATTATGAAAACACAAACTTGCCAAAGTTGGAACTATTAGTAGTTTGAATTGCTGAATGATATAATTATGTTCCCAATTCGACATTGTAAAATCACTACCAAACTGATTTGTAGCATGATTGAACAAGGCTTGAAAATAGTTAAAAAGGGCGTATTCCATCCTTCTTTACAGCAGAGTCAATCAAAAGGGAATCAACTGATGTTCAACTAAAAAGATTGACTGTGAAAAAACTTGAGAATCGATTCGTATTCAGATGCACCATAATTATAGAGGGAAAATGATTTCTTCCACATAACAAAACTAATCAAACTGTGATACTTGCAACAAAATGATTCTTCCATAAAGAGGCCTATGAACAAACATGGAAGAAGTACCCGGTCATAACCACCCAACTGAATTACAGCTCTCCACAGCCTGAAAACCAAGAACAAGGCGAATAACACATCTGCAAAAACTTAAAGTGCTTGTGTATACCAATGCATCAGAAACATACTTTAAACAATCTAATGGCTCTCCATAAAATTTTGGAGGCTTAAACTCCATGGCTCTTTCTCTATAAAAAGATTCCAGTTCCCTTATGAACACAATAGACTCATCTTCTGTGGCACTCTCATCAGCTTCAATCATCTGAATAACAAATAAAATGTAGTTACGTCATTTCCAACTCATTAGAAAAGTTGCCATATTTCCCTCTAACAAGCATGCTCAGCTATTACCTCTCTATCATTTACAGCAGCCATCTTTCCCACTTCATTTCCAGCATCATATGCTGTTGTGATGATAGAAGTTTCAACTTTAGCATCGTCTCCCACACTAATAGCAGGCACTGTTTCCTCATTCAATAGATCATCATCCTTATCATTACCCAGTTGGGTTAATACTAGATTCTCATTGACAGATTCTACAGTTTCATTCGGGTTGTGGCCATTCAGCCCACCCACATCCACTGTATGCTGATCTTCCTGCTTCTGAGATCCTGCGTCTACCATATCCTTATCCAAACCTTCCTCCATTTCTCACAAGTCGAAACCCTGCAATAGAGAAAAGTACTGAATTACTAATCATACCTCTAATGCATGAAAGAAGAACTGGAATCACAAAAAAGCACCGGCAATTTGATTCATGAAAACGACATGCATCTCTGCCCTAAAAAGACAACGCGCTTCCTAAACTACTCCTCCAGAATTCAAAACCCGTGCTTTCCGAAACCCTAATTTCCGAAAAACCAGAAGCAACGGAACAAAGCACAAAATTCGCCCCCGCGGCCAAAGTCAACTGCGAATCAAAATAAAAACAAAGAGAAAACAGACAAGAAGCGCTCACATTCAACTCAATCTCACCACTCTCACTAGAAACAAGAACGAGAAGCGAGTCAAGTCAGAAAACTCACCAGCGGCGAGTCTCGAGAACAGTCGAAAAGCCTGACGGCCCTGGGAGGAAGGGAAGCTGCTGCGGAAATTGTCAAAAGCAGACGCCGAGCGAGGAGGAGGAGGAGGAGGAGAATAATAAGCAGAAGGCGGTGGGGATTCGAGAGGGGGGCTTCGGATGTGTCCGGCGAGAAAGAGGCTTAAGGCAAGCGAGCCTTTCTTTAGCTTTAGCTTTCGATTTTCAAACGAGCCAGATGCATTCACTCAATTGGCCACACCGCTATTTTTGTTCTGAAAACCGCACACTATTTTTTTTATTATATTTTGTGTTTTCAAATTATCATTTGCAGTCATGAAAGTAACGGATCTCCGACTCATAAATCTCAGTAGAAGATTGTGTCTGGATTTTGTGTCATTATAAATTATCATTATTATAAAATTTTTTTCTTAAATTTATCTTCTATACTAAATAATGTTCATACAACTATGTGCATAGACTCCATTTACTTTATAATATTTTTATATATTTTATAGGGAAAAAACTCAAAAGTAACTCTGAACTATCACCGCTTACCCAATTGCGGTCAGAACTACCACGATTTTCAAAAGGGGTGCGATGAAAAACAAATTGGACTGATTTTCTAAAATAAAATTCACAATTACGTTTCAAAGCTAATATTATTATAAGACTTAGATTTATGTGTGAAAATTACGTTGTTTGGTTATCAAAAGACGTCATTTTCTTTATGTGCGCAAAATCATATAATTTATTTTGATAACCAAACGATGTAATTTTCACACACAAATCTAAATTTTATAATAATATTAGTTTAGGAATATAATCAGTGGCGGATGCATGTAGATTTGAGTGGGGTCAGATGACCCCACTCAAAAAATATTTCCATCTATATTTACATGTTATTTTAGGTTATGAAGTTCAAAAATGGTTAGAATAACCCTTTTAAAATACAAAATGACCCCTCTAAAATTAAAAAATACAACTAATATACTCATTCTATATGATTATTTTATATTTGACCCCTCTCATTATTTTTTCTGGATCCGCCCCTGAATATAATGGTAAATTTTATTTTAGAAAATCAGTCCAAGTTTTTTTTTCGTCGCACCCTTTTTGAAAATCGTGGTAGTTCTGAACGCAATTAGGTAAATGGTGATAGTTGAATTCCCCTTTTGGGTTTTATCCCTATTTTACATTATATTCATTATCGAATTTTATACCGTTCATATAACGGATATAATTATTATTTTAATAATTAATGATAGACTTAAATGGTGTTTTTCATTTTAAAACACCGTAAAAGCCCGGCCCAATTTAATTTTAAAAAACGCTAATCAACATACGACGTTTATAAGTTACAAACACCGTAAAGTGCATATATTAATCGTATACAACGTTTTATATCTACAAACGTCATATATTATCCATGAAGCGCATCATCTGCGTGAAGCGGTGTCATGTCAGATGAGCGTAAACGGTCATCCACAATGGAGCTTCATGCCAAGTAAGCTTCATACTCTGACATAAACCTCTCCCATGAACCTCTGTTAAAGATGTCCTAAGGCTCTGTTCCTGAGTTTGGAGTTATGGGAAAGGCAATGAGAGGAATGGAAGGGAAGGGGAAGGGATGAAAGGAGAGGAAAGGGAATGAAACGAATGAGTGTTTCTGAGTTTACGAAGAATTTGGAGGGATAAGAAAATAAAATAAAAAAAATGACCAAAATACCCATACATAATATTTTTTATGTTAATAACTAATTCTTTTAATGAATGGCAAAATGATAATTTTGTCTTTCTACATCCCTTCCCCTCCAAATCTGTCCAATTTGGGAGGAGAAGAATAGGAAGAAATAAGCCACCCAAGCCACCCCCTCCAAATCTCTCCTAAAAAAACTCAGGAACAACTTCTTTTTATTTTTTCCATCCATTTCATTCCCTTCCTTCCCCCTCCTAAAATTGACGCAGGAACACTGCCTAAGTAAAGTAGTCACACACCGAAATGTTCTATATTTCTTTCTGACTACATTTTTTTTTCAATGTAATTTTTTTCCGTAGTTTGTTCTTTTCATCGTTAGTTTTGAAAATGGTCTCGTTTGAAAATGTTATAAAATATCTATTTTCTAATAATAAAATTTTATCAATAAAAATAATATGTGAAAGATATTCTATCAATCATTCTTTTTTAGCACGTGACTTAAAAGAAGCACGGAGCGTATTTTTAGTATCATCAATACACTTGTACATTTTCAGCTTTCACCGTTTAGTGGAAGATAAAAAATTTCTTCAAATATTTTTGAGGAGGGATAAAACTCAAAAGAGACTCTAAACTATCACCACTTATATATTTCCGAAAAAAGTGCGATGAAAAAAAAAGACTGATTTTCTAAAATAAACTTTACCATTACATTCCTAAACTAATATTATTGTAAGACTTAGATTTGTGTCCGAACATTACGTCGTTTGATTATCAAAATAAATTATACCGTTTTACACACATAAAGAAAAATGACATTTTTTGATAATCAAACGACGTAATTTTCACACACAAATCTTAGTCTTATAATAATATTAGTTTTGGAATGTAATGATGATTTTTATTTTAAAAAATCAGTCCAATTTTATTTTTATTACACCATTTTTGAAAATCATGGTAGTTCTGACCGCAATTGGGTGGGTGGTGATAGTTTAAGAACATTTTTGGGTGTTTCCCCTTTTAAGGAGTCATCAAGTGAGGCTTAGGCTTTAAGGATGAATATGCCGGGATAAAAGGAGAAGCAACTACATTAAGATTAGTGGATTGAAGAGATTTTACAGCTTGTTGAGCCATAAGTGGAAGAGAAATGAATGATTGAACAGATGTCTGAATCAGAGTTGATCCAAATTGAACAAAATTTGAAGAAACGGAAGAAATCATAACCGATATGGGAGAAACTCTAGGTACGGCCTCTTTAGATGTAGGAACTTGAGAAATCCTATAGATCGTAATCTCGATAGTTGGTAACCAAACCGTATTCAATTAAAAATGCATACTTTCCGCCGTTTCAATGCATTGAATCTGATAGACAGAAAAAAAATAATTCTAACACTATAACCATGAAAATCTGAACGAACATATTGAAACTGTGAAACATATTGGCATTCAAAGAACGTACATATACATACGTGGTAGTAGAGAAAAAGCTTGTAAAATGGGCAACCGGATTAGAAAGTTTTGAATGATAATATTGTAAATTTCATTTTTATCCTTTTAATACACTAAACATGTTTTATATGTATAAAACATTTTGTTTTATATAATGTTTTATATGTTTTATATTATAACAGTACGTATAAATTGCCCATTCGCTAATAAATTAATAATACATTTTGTTTATAACTTTTACCAAATGTCACTAAATTTTTTAAAAAATGAGCTCTAAATTTAAAAATTTGAAAAGCCGACAATAAGATATCCAAAAACTATAAAACCCAATCAACATGCCATCTTATACATTTTTAAATTTTACACATTATATATAACTATTTTTTTAATCTCAGAGGACAATAATATATAATGTTTTTAAATTAAAATATAGTAGAAAGCTCAACCCATTTGATTAAAAAATCATAATAAATATTGGACGAACGCCATTTTTATTTTCAAAATACATTTTTATTATCAAAATACAATTTTTAGAAAATATATCATTATAACTTAAAAAAACTGCAAAATCTTGTCACCGAGCAAAAACAATTAAACCAAATTGAAACTCAGCGCTTTGAAACCTGAAACTAGAATGATTTGTGTGTGGACTGTGAAAATAGCGATGAGTAACCGGCAAATGACACTCAGTCATCTAGCGAGTTAAAAATTTAAAAATCTATTAATGAAAAATCGCAGCTTTAATTTTTTATATGTAACCGTTAACTATATACGCTTTCACTTCCAGCACAGAGCCTCTGCATCAGCAGTAAAGAGTCATATAACTCTTGTATCCCTCACAACTTAGCCATCTCGTCACGAAGTTAGCCTACATCATTAATAAAAATTCATTACGTCATGTGTTGAAAAATTAATAAAAATTTAAAATCAATGATAAATCACCCCATATAATTTACAAGCAACCTGATAACTCCGTTCACAAAAACAAAAACCCAATAACTAAAATCGCACAATGAATTTCTAAAGCAATGCATACACATTCCTTGAACAGGGGCGGTAAAAATGTGTAGCAACATCAAACATCTCATTTGAGAAAGTTGTAAATGGAATCCATCAGTAGGCAGAGAACCGCAAAAGCATTCTCTCAGTGAGGATCTAATGGCTCAGCAATCCAAAAAACAAAATGAAACACAAGTGTCTCTCAGCCTAGCTAGATTTAAGATTAATCCTTTACTAAAGGAAAATTTGAAACAACAAACCAGAGAGGCCGCCCACTTCAGTGCTCCTCCTCCCTCTCCCTGTTCCACTGCTCAATCATAGCCCGCCTCTCCTCGCTCCCTTCCCTAACCGGACTCCTGCTCCTCCTCCCGGGGCTCTCAAGACGCCTCCTCCCGTCATCCGCATCATCCTCATACCTCTCGCGCCTATCCCTGTCGCTGCTCTTCCTCCTGCTCCGCTCTATCCTGTAATGCTCCATGTCCCTCTCCCTGTGATAATCCACACTCCCGCCTCGCCTGTCCGAATGATAATGCCTCCTGTACCTCGGACTTGGACTCCTGCTCCTGCTACGGCT
>NQLW01000001.1:465895-504349 GCA_002312845.1 Kalanchoe fedtschenkoi
GTCAGCAATCTCCTCTACATTGTCTGGTAGAGCTCTTTCACAGAAGCACAGGAGACTCATTTCATCATTGAAAATGTCATCAGTCGGTCTTCTTCCGGTGATCAGCTCTAGCAAAAGGATTCCATAGCTGTATGTGTGCCCCAGCGATGAGACTGCTGCACCCATTCCATACTGTGACATGCATCATATATACATTGCAGTTATTAACTTTGTTTATGGGAAAAAAAAAAAACAGGAGAAAGCAAAGGTCTACCTGGGGCAATGTAGCCAATAGATCCTTTGAGGGCTGTGGACATTGATTCCCCTCCGCTGAAATATCCGTGAAGGAGCTTGGCTAATCCAAAGTCACCGACATGACACATGAGCAACCAAGTCGTCGTCAAGCAAAATATCGCTGGGCTTAATATCACAATGGATAATGGGCGTCTCACAACCGTTATGAAGATAATCTAAAGCGCAGCACACGTCAATAGCGATTTCCAGCCTCTTTGCAAGATTCAAGACTCTTTGTAGTTTCCCCATTCCTGTCACCAGAATGCAGCCAGTTGTCAAGACTGCCGTTGGACATGAATTCAAACACCTGAGCCTTGAAGTCCTTTTTTTTGTAGTCCAAACTTGAACAGGATGTTATCACAGTGAGCAGATTCCTGTGCCGGACTCTTCTTAGTACTTGGCATTCTGCAGTGAAGCTTTTTGTAGCTCCGTTCTTCAACAACTTGAGCACTTTCACCGCAACTGGTTTTCTTTCATTTTCATCAAGGACAGCATTGTAGACGTCCCCAAAACTCCCTGTACCGATCAGGTTGGATTCTGCAAAGCCCTCTGTTGCCTTGAAAAGTTCTGTGTGAGTGATCCGCTTATATCCTTGAGTCAAACTATCTACACCGTCCTTTTTGTGTCTTCTACGGCCGCGGAAGAATACGCACACAATTACGAACATGGAGAAAGATGTAAGGGCGCTTAGAGAGATGGCAATGACTCCTTGAGTCAAACTATCTACACCGTCCAGAAAGCTCTCCTATCCCTTGGGGTATATGCCCTGTGATATAGTTTCCCCCCATTTGAAGACTCTGAAGATGCCAAGTAAAATTACCAATGGAGTCTGGAAGTGGACCACTGAATCTGTTTTCGCCTAAAATCAACCGCTCTAGTTTTGTGCAGTTTGTGAGTGAATCAAGAAAGCTCAAATCATTTGGTTCATCACTTCCTAGCAGGTTGACGCCCAATTGTAGCATCTTTAAGTATCTCAGCTTTCCTAGATCATCAGGAACACGTCCTGTCAAACTGTTTTCACTTATCTGGAGGACAGCCAGTCCGGAGATGTTGGATAGGGAAGATGGAATTGTGCCGGTGAACTCAGTTATCTGAAAAGCTGAAAAAGGTGGCTTTGGAGAATGCAACACTGATGTCTCGGGCCAGAGTTCCGGTGAAGTGGTTGGCATATATATATCTAATGTGTCTAAAGATGATAGATTATAGAGTGGAGAAATCGAACCAGATAAGTTGTTTGACGCCAATGAGAGGAATGCCAAATTCGATAACCCTTGTAAGGAATTTTTTATTTCTCCAAGAAAACGATTGATTCCCAGGGCAAGTTCAATCAGAGAAGAAAAGTTGGTCAGAAAACTCGGCATCCCTCCCACCAAGTTGTTTCCCTCTACATAAAAGTTGGTTAGCTTCCGGAGAGAGCCAAACTCAAATGGAACGATTCCAGTTAAATTGTTGTGAGAGAGGCTCATCCATTCGAGATTCGAACAGTTGCTTTACTCGATTGGAATTTTCCCATGAAATGAGTTTTTGTCTGAGAAACAGATACTGAATTCTCCCCAGCTTAACCATTTCTCTCGGTAATTCGCCATGCAGCGAGTTGTCACGGAGATCCAGAAACCGAAGGAAACTCAAGTTTCCTACAGACGCATGTCCGAATACGTACCTCAGCCTCGTTTTGTTCTTAATGCACATATATGGATCAATGAGCTCACCAATGCAAAATATCGGAAGATGGAAGTTGAATGTAGCTTCTTCTGTGTAAGCAGCGGAGCGTCAGCGATCTTCTTATACAGTCTTGCTGCTAATTTTGCGTAGGAGATCAGTAAAATCGATCTTCATTTCTCTATCTAGTCTCTCAAGCCCACTTGTCCCCCTGAGGACCATAAATGCTTTGTTGGATGACTCTCACACTCGTTGTCCCAACTGGAAGGGTAGATCAACCGCCTGTTCCCCATCATCCTCTCTCGTCCTGCCATATTTGAGCAAGGTTGACCATCACAAAACGACGCCGCACTTATTGTGGGACTGGGACCCGATCTCTCGCTATTAAGCTGCATGATATGGAGTCAGCACTCATGGTACCGACAATGATCTCTAATATCTAGCGACTCATTGGCAAAGCATGATACGGAGTCAGGTCAGGAATAGAATGTGTAGTGACTTTAATATCGGCTAAATCCTGCTTTATATATGTTAATAATATATTTAATAAATAATTAAAAAAATATTTCAAAGGCAATATTGCAGAAATTGAGCTATTGACTTAGCTTTTCAAGCGTCAATAAACTCAGCTCTTCTGCAAAAAAAAAAAAATAATGATAATTCCATTCCAGAATTAAAGTCTCATTGCATGTGACGTGTTAAATAAATATGGCTTTCTTCGACACTGCTAAATAACAATGGAAAGCCACAGGGCAGGCAAAAGGGCATTGTTTATCATCTCGTTTAGTGTCCACCGGAATTTTAGGCTGTGTTTAAAGAGAATGAAAGGAAAATGTGTAAGGAAAAACTAAAAGATTTTTTTTTTGTTTAGAGAAATTTCAAGCGTAGAAAAGTAGATGTAAATTTTAATCAAATTAAGAAGTGTTTACAAATTTACTTTTTGGTTTTTCTTTCTAAATCAAACATAAAAAATCAAATTCTCTTCTTAATCGGTCAAACTACCATAATTATGAAATAGCTAGGGTGTAAATAGTTATTTTTTATTTAACAAAAGTCTTAGCTGTTAACACACAATAAACATGATTGAAAGACTTTCATGCAGCCACCATATATTTATAAAGTCTTAAGCGTTAAGACTCGCGATAATAACGCTTTCGGTTTGAGTCGTGGAAATAGGGGCTGTGGTGAGAGCGATCTTGGTCAGCGATCCTGTGCTAAGGGAGGCCGCGGTGAACGAGGTCATGGTGAGCGGCCCTTGCCGTGGTTGCGATAGAATAGAGTTTTGATATAAATGAAGCATATATTTATAGTTAGGGAGCGGCGGTCTGTAAAATTAAGAGTTGAATGTTGTTGAATGAAAATCTGGATAGTCAGACCGCTGGTCATACCACATCTGATTGCAGAATATAAAACTCTTAAACATCTGCATTATACTCTCTCCGTCCTCTAATACATGTCGTTTACGGTTAATTTGAGTAGATTAAGGTGAAGTTAATGCTAGCGGTTGAACAAATTTAATAGATAGGTGGTTAACAATTTTTTGAAAAAGTTCGTGCAAAAAGTAAAATTGGTAGATGATTATTGATGAGGAATGTATTCTTTATTGATTATGATAATGAAGTGATTAATGTTTGACATTTTAAGGTAATTGTTGATATTAAATACGCATTGAAAATTGGTAAGTGACATGTAAAAAAGGAGAGAGGGAGTACTCTATTAGGACTCTAAGAGAGGAGCATTTACTCTCACAACAATCGTCACATTCCAACAACTTTCCACCTTTGGACGGACCTCTTGCACTAATCGATAATCTGCCCTCTGATGGACTTAATTGGACGGGGCGCTGGTAAAAGAAAAGAGTCATTTCTTCTCCAGCTTCCTCATTTTATCCTGCCATGCAAGCAAGCACCTCAGCATCTATCACTGGCAGGATGGAAGCTAGTGAATATATAGGATAAAGAATGTCAAAATCATTGGCATTCCAAGAGCTTGATTCCACACCAAGCAATATGGTCATATTCTTAGCAGCAGGTAAGAACAGAAGCTTGTTCCCCCTATCTGACTCCTCCTAGCTAGCCGAGCCTTCTGAAATCCCATGTGTTCCTGCCAACCTCAAGAAAACGATCCTTCCCACCCATCACTTTTCCACTCAGGCCTCTTCATCAGCTAATTAACCAAATCTAGGGTTTTAAATTTTATATAGAGATAATGATGGAATCGTATCGATATTAAAACTTCTGAACGATTCAGATATAAAATTGGTAACAAATCATTCATATTTTTCAAATATTCATCTCTTAATACAACTCAATAAGAACAACAAAACAAGATATTTGTCTGGTTCTAAAGACAAATGTGTTCTGTTTGTGTCGGACGACACAAACAGCTAAGGGGTTATGCGCTTCTAATTCAGCTATATATGAGCCTGAGAGGATGTCTCTAGGCCGATTGAGCGAGATCACTCTTCCTCTAGCAGCCGCTTGGGATGAGTATAAGGAGGGTGGGGGGAAATCCAATAATACTTCTGTTTATTGCGTACGAGTATATCCGTTTAACGATCATTCAGAAAACATGCATTGTCCTAATAACACAGTCAATTGGGAGGGTACACGTGCTTACAAACTACAAACAAATACCTGTCAGGATCACTCACCGTGTCATCTAGCGGCTCATTTTCCATATGCTCACTTACCAATCCTTCGCACATGACCGCGCTGAATTTCTTTCAAACATTTATGATATGTTTGTAAACTTATATTGAAATGAATTTGCAACGAAGTCGTTATTGAGTAGTCGTAAGGCGACGACTGAAGTTTTCATGAGCGACTCTAGTTAAGAGCATAGTGCACGATTTTTTCACATTTTTAATAGCGAGTTATAGGGCGTCAAAGAAGCTGAGGATAATCTTAAGTGCATTCGACTCCCTTCAGACACTTTTCAACTAAATTCCTTACTATGCAGATACCCTTACATAAATATTACTAATATTTTTATTTTCGGTGTTGTTTTCCACCGCCGTCGGTTGGAGTTGAGTCTAGAATATGTGTATGTGAGCGTCTAAGATGTTTTTGATATAAACGAGAAAACCTCGGAAGGCGACAAAAGCGAAATAAAAATAATTATGTGTATGTAAATTTAGTAGTCAAATTTGGAGGGGAAAAAAATCAATTTCTTGCCAGAAGAGGATTCGTCTCTTGTTGGAGACGATGATTAGCTCAATCGTCGGCGTCGTCTGCTTCCGTTGCATCCACTTAATCACCGTTTTGTTGAGGTTCGGTCCGGAAGCTCATTGATCGGCGGAACGCACGGCGTAAAATCTTTCGTAGCGAAGTGTGAGTTTCAGTAACTGAGAGAAGCGCCGTTCGAGCTGCAGAGCGTCATGGCAAAAGGCGAGTGAGACTCTACGGTTTAGTCTGCTAAGGCTGCGTTTGGTTCAGGGAGAATTTGGTGGAAAATAAGAAAGAAATGAAATTTTTGGAAAAGTCTATCTAATTTTACCCTCGTTAGGTTTCAAAACGAAAATATTAAGAAATTTTTTTATGAATTCATTTTATTTTCCATGATTATAAAAAGATTTGTGAAAATCTTACATCTTCATATATTGAACTTGATGAAATACATTGAATTTGTTTAAGAAATAGTTAATTTTTTTTAGATACATTGATTTTGATCGGATTGATTTGTTAGATATCACATTTTACATCCAATTTTCTACCTAATTTTCTTTCTTTACTATTTTCCATCTAAACCAAATACCGAATTTTATTAATTTTTCATCAAATTTTCTTTTCCATCAAATTTTGATCCCCTGAACCAAACACACCCTAATTATATGTGAACATTACTAGCTACGGAAAGAAAAGTTGGTAGTTGGAGCTTGTGTTTGAATGTATTTGGATTTGCTCTGATTGAAGCTTGCGGAAGTTGTGGTGTTCCAAACTAAGGCCCTGTTTTGTTGTTCTTATTGGGCTCTATTCAGATATGGTCTCTTATTATATTAAGCATTCAGTGAATCAATCACTTATTTTTTTGCTCTTAATGAATATTCGTTAAGTCTGAATCATTCTTTTCCAATATGATATCTGAATCGTTCAGAGGTATTCGAAATAATATATCTATTGCTTTTTTGTGGCCATCCTCATGCTAATGAATAAAATCTCCGAAAAGTGAAACCTTAATTCTCCATCCAAATGATGAGTTCATCGGAGCAGTTTAGCACAGAGGTGAGATCTTTTCCATGTCTTCGATTCCGCTTATGTCAGCTCCGGCGGATCAAGACGCAAACTTTTTGTTGGATTTGAGTGTTCGGATAGCTAGAGGGTGGTGTGTCGCCTTCCGAGGCGGAGGAGGGAGAAAGTTTGAGTTCGTGTCTAGGGTGAGCAGCAGCGTGCCCATATCTTTTGAGTCTGCAGTTGCTCAATATCGTCAAAATTATAGCTAAAGTGAAAAATCAAGGAAGTCGATTGTTGAGGACTCAAAATATGAGAAACTATTCCATCCTCAAATAGGATACTCATCTCCAGCCATTGTGTTAGTGCCCTAATTCCCATCTCACGCAGCCCCATCCTAATCACCACCTGTTCCATGTTCTGTATCACCAAAAGTGCTCCCTTCACTGAACCACCCAGTACTCTATCACCATGATCTCCAATGTTTTTAGACCCTCGTCCACCTCTAAGAGTTCGAAAGTGAACTAGATGAGCCATCTGCTCACTTTGCTCCAGGGCCTCACATGCATTTCTTGCCAGAGATTGGCTCTTATGCAACACCCTACACAGTAATTTTCTAAATTAGCAAATTCTGGACTGAATTCAATTGCGCTGCTAGCTTTTGCATTCATTGTTTAGCCATGAATCTTTAGTTGAGTGAAGAGAGTTGTTATTTTTTAGGACTTTGGCTAGTTGATTTGTCGATTCTCAACTGCTAGTGCTACTAGTATGTTGCCATCTATCAGGGCTCATGGTGTGAACCTTATAAAAATGAAGAAAGCAAGCCGTTTCATGTTTCATTTTATTTGTTTTGTATTATATCCATGTTCCACATAAAAAATAATATTTTTTAACATGATTATAAAATTTTATTTTAAATAATATTTTAAATTATATTTTTAAATCATTAATATGCTCAAACAAAATGATTTACCAAATGTAAGTAAATCATTCAGCAGTCAGAAGTGGTCTGACCGGTGGTCTGACCATTCAGATTTTCATATAGCATTCAACATTCAGCATTCAGCATTCATCTCTTAATTTTATAGAACGGCACCGTAGTATACTCTCTCTGTCATAATATAATAGTCGTTTCAAGTTAAATTGAATAAATTAAGTAGATATTATATTAGTGATTGAACAAATTTAATACGTAAGTGTGTAACAGTTTTTTTTAATTTCGTGTAAAAAATAAAATTGATAATTACTTGTGATGAATAATTTTGTTATCGATTATGATAATGAAATGATTAATGTTTGACATTTTAAAATAGTTGTCGATATTAAATGCACATTAAAATTATTAAATAACAAATAAAAATTGACAGATAAATTCAATGAAATGAGAGAGATAATAAATTGAAGCTTATATATATATATATATATATTGCATTTATCACATTTCGTTCAAGTTAGTTGGACATATCCATCAGTATGTTGTTCAATAATATTCCTCACTGATTCGTTAGGCACTTATCATTATCTAATTGATTCTTTTTGCATCATCCTATTTTAAATAATTGATTAAAATCAGTTTAGCGTGTTTGCAAATCTTTAAACTTCATCGAAATGAGCAGTCGGATCATCAATTGCCCAAATAAGCACGCTTGTCGCCATTATTGGTGGTAACCTAATACTAATTTTTTAGAGTTTGAATTTTGATCGGTGAGTGTGTGTCCCGTAATTTATATTAATAATATTTTTTGAAAAAAAATACTCTCAAGCATCGATATTTAAAACCCTAAATTATAGTAAAATCTAAAATCATGAAGCTTTAAAAAATAATTGTAAAACCCAATGAAATTCTTAAAAAATATTTAAAATTTTGTTGTTTAAATCGCTGTGATACATAACTTATAGTCTTATATATGACCAATGAAAGTGAAATACTGTGAAACTCAGACGATCTGGAACCATACTGGGTATGAATATTCTTCCCAATATACTTCAACTTCAAGCTTGGTGATGTTTCAGTGAGATGTCCAAGTAAAATGTTTCTTGTGGTATTAAAATACAAAATATGATTCCTTTATTGATAGAATGTCCCTATCAACAAGAAAAAAATGTAATCAATAATTTTTTTTATTTTTTTTGCTAGTCCTTTTCAAGTTATTTGCACTTAGTGCACGTTTGGTACGTCGTATTATTTATACGTGTATTATTAATATCTATATAACTAATACCACCTATTGAGGAGGTATTATTAATACGGGTTTCCAAAGGTAAATTTTCTCTCCCCGCATTATTAATATGTATTCCTATTTTGTACCAAACACATCACCATTATATTAATAATATCATCTGTTCTTAATACATATGCTATCAAACGAGGGCTTAGGAAATATTGTAGATACATTAAAACAATAGAAACAAGCCAAGTTTGTTGAGCTTGGATTTGCACCACATTTTGGTAATCCCACAATGTACTACAACGAATATTTATCAGGCCTTGAATAGAGATGTGTTCGAATGGGGAATAAGAGTGTAACATTTCGGTTTGGTTTTAGCCAAAAATCAAACCGAACTGATATTTATTGGTTCTATTTTTTTGAAATCGAACCGAATCATCTAGTTTTAAAAATTGAATTGAATCAAAATGAACGGTTCGATTCGATTTTGATTCGGACAAGTACATTCAAATGCTAAAATATATGATATGAGACTAAAGAGCATCCGTTAAAGTTTTTGAGTGCGTTTGTAATTTCTCAAACCAAATGCCTTTTATCTCTAGCATGATAATACCATCAAGGGCTGCTCTAAATTCTACTTCTACATTTGAGATCGTAGAATATGAGGTTGTGAAAAATAAAATAGGATCACCACTTTACTATTCGTACGAGGCCACCTCCAGCAATAATAATTAGAACTGGATCGAAGGCTGAATCGGTTAGGACTTCAGTTCCTGATTTTTTAATTGAACCGAACTGTTCAAAACGGTTCGATTACCGATCCGTTCATATGTTATAAATGCCATTTATCAATAGTGCAATACATTACATATATAGTCCATTGGTTTGAGTGTACGTAAAATGTGGTAAGGTTCTTATTTCAAGTCCTGCCTCCTATTTTTTCTGTAAAATAAATATTTAAGTGTAGGTAAATTGCAATTAAACCTTCAATTACAATGAACCGATTCAACTAGACTGGTCGACTGGTCCGATTCAACGGTTTTGTAATATATCTGCCGATTCATCCTGTTTTATCATATTCATGATGCTATATGATATTAATTACAAATCGAATCGTTTTCTGGTCTGATTCCTAATCGAATCGGCTAATCAAATTTTAATAACTATGCCTCCAACCTAATCAACGCTATTGACCCATCTACATTCAACGTAACTCCACCTGATTCTTTGGCAACCCATGAAGCCTTCTTGAGAATTACTGGGATTGGCTGCCACTGGAAATCTCTAAAATCCAACTTATCGAAAGCCGAGTTGGTATATACTACACTAATAAAGCGTCAAGTAATGTGAAATCTTTCTCCATAAAAAATATTAGTTTAAATTGGGTGACTTATAAGATATTAATACTAATTTTTGAACAAATTTAATAAGTACATGTTACATCCCACATCCATTGGTGGGATATTCTTAGGTTCCTTAATTAGGACTAGAATTTCTTACTTAGTGTCGAGCCCTTTTGGGTGCAGATTTGCCGAATGAGGCAACACACCAACGCAAAACTTATCTTACTTATAATATATATTTTATATGTACGATATAGTACTTCATATATTCATTAGTTGTGTTACTATATTCATCAGATGATTGATATTTGCATCAAATGAATATATATATATATATATATCACTTGATGCGTATAACAAAACGATGTGGTTAGCTAGAATAGATGTCCTCGGTGCACCCAAGAGTGATCGGAAAAAATAAACATGCGGTGCATTTTTTCTTCACTTATCAATAAATGCTCTTTTATTTCTTTTAGTGTTGATTGACTTTAACTATGAAATATTTGGTTTATAAATCCACTTCTATGCATTTTTATCTATATTCTATTTGCTATATTTTACTTGTCGCATAACTATAACACCTATTTGTTCACTTTTATTTGTCACTTAATAATTTAAATACACATTT
Source organism: Kalanchoe fedtschenkoi (assembly GCA_002312845.1). Taxonomy (NCBI): domain Eukaryota; kingdom Viridiplantae; phylum Streptophyta; class Magnoliopsida; order Saxifragales; family Crassulaceae; genus Kalanchoe; species Kalanchoe fedtschenkoi. The sequence continues at coordinate 476,136 of NQLW01000001.1, forward strand.
AATATTTTCACATACCTTAAAAAGTAAGAAATTAATTATTTTATCATCATAACCTATAAACAAATCTTCTACATTAGTAATAATATACCACATGTTACATTTTGTACAAAATTTTAAAAAATATATTAAATACATCTCTACTAATTAAATTAATAACTATTACGAATATCTTCTTAATCTATTAAATTTAACCTTAAACTACTACTATTAGAGTACAGAGGGAGTAATATTTGCTATGAGTAGCTATATTTCTGCCAATAATGGTTTAAGAAAACTTTTAAGAGCGTAATATTTATGATTAGTAGCTTTATTTCTACTCATTATAGTTAGGTTGGTCTTTGAAGCAATTTGTGTTGATTTTAAAATTCAATTCAAATAAATTAGTTTAGATTTGATTAGTTTAATTAATTGGGTGGAGCTTTGACTTCACAGTTTTGTATTAGGTTGGTCTTTGAATTTAAATCAACTGATTTTGGATTGACTCAAAATTGAATTCAACCCAAATTTTTATGTTAGATTTATAAAATTTACAATCTAAGTAAATATGCTGACAAAAATTAAACATAAATTTATAAACTTGAAGAGAGGTTGAATTGAATTGTGTTGTGTTTTTCGAATTTAGGTTTAATTGAGTTGAATTAAATTATTGTAAATAAATGTGAATTGAATATAATCCAACCAAAATCATATAATTGCATTTTATGAATTAGATATGAATTATGGTAAAATTCACATGAACATGCTAACTAGATTCGATTTTTAAATAGTATATATAAAAGATTAAATCACTTTTCACATCAAATTGAATATGTTATAATATTTAAAATAATAAATCTTATCGTACTTTACACAATTCAATATTAAAAATTTAAAGGGAAAAGTCTATAAAAGAGTTTCGAAAATTGTCATCTAGTCTTAACTCGTTCTACCAAAATTAAAAAAATATGATGCAATAATAAAAAATTACGTTAATATAAAAGCAAAATAAATACATTTTTAGCCTCCTATTTTTTTTGGTTCAGTGAAAGTGGAGTTTAATAATTGTGTTATGATGTCGTTTAAGATTAAATTGAATAAATTGAAAAGATATTAATATTAATGGTTGAACAAATTTAATATGTAAGTATTTAATGCTGTTTTTTTAAATTTCGTGAAAATGTAGAATGTGATGTGTTATTACCGGTATACAATGATTTTTTATGGATTATGATAAGTATTTGTTAAAATATATGAAAATATTAAATGTGCATTTGAATAGTTCAGCGACATATAAAAGTGAACAAATAAACATTAATTAAGTGAAAAATAAAAAATACAGAAAAATATTTATTTACTAATAAAGCAGTCATGTTTTCTAATTTATGTCCGCGTTTGTTCAGAAGATAATATACTTTAATATACTTTAATTCTAAATGTTTTCAAAAGTTTAAAACAGTCTAAGATTTATTTATTGATTATAATCAACTTTTTTTGAAAAAAAAACTTAGTTTAGTATTCTTTATTTGACATTAAATATTTTGAACTCTAGACATTTTTTCAAAAAATTTATTCTTAGATAAATCATGTCGAGCACACATTCATAGACCACATATAATCAATGTGCTCCACATAATTTTAAAGAGTTAAATTAAATTTTGACCGACCAATAAATTACGAATATTATTCTAATATTTCAAACTTACACGTAATGCACTCTATAATTGGATGTGTCACCTAAAAATTATTTTTTTTCAACGTATGCTTGGCAAGTGTGATACGTCCATGTTGGTCAAGATTGAATAATATATTAATCAATTAAAGTTGTAAACATTTAACTTGCTAGCGAATTTGAATTTAAATCAATAATAATAATAACATTCCATTTAAGTTCAACAAATGATTATATTGATTGATCACAAATATGTCAACATTCTAGAAAATTTATGAATTTCAGAATTTAAAAGGTAACATCGGATTTGATACAATCATTTATTAGATACATTCTTATCAAACTTTGTTTTATTAATATTAGCAAAAGAATGAAAATTTAGTAAAAAAATAGCAAACAACCACAAACTTTGATTTTCAAACAATTAGAATAAAAATAATATAAAAAAAATCGGAAAAGAAAGAATTCTCATGTTATAATTTTAAAAGTTTTTAAGTAAATCTCATCCCTTCTCACTTTAATTCTAAAAGTCAACCATTTTTGTAACTAACTTTTAGGTTTAAGTTTAACAAAGATAATTTTAATATATTTTAATCTGTCAAATCTCCTCATTTAACTCATCTTCAAAAATCCTATATATAACAGATCCTCCTATTTTCATTCTACTACGGCTCCCTCCACAGAAGCTCCAGATCACGCCACGTGTAAGCTTCTCCGAGTGCCACGTCAATATACAATCTCAAATCACTGGACCCCGGAGACACTTGGCAGCTTTCCATTGGTTGTTACACCTTAACCTGTGGTCAGCTCGCTGACTCGACCACGGTGAGTCTCTCTAACCAGAGGCGCGTTCATATTTTCCGCCTCCATTCCCAAACCGCTCGTTTTTATAATTCGCTGTTCTTTCTTCTCATTCGCTCGGATCGCTGCTCACCGGAAATTTCCTGCCGGCTGAATCGCTGGTTTCCGGTTGATGATTTGCGCGATTTACGTGTCGATTTTATTAGTAAATATTGTGAAGATTTTGATTTTCGTTTCGTTGTCGGGATTTTCGGTGGTGTTTGCGGAATTAGGGTTTTTGCAACGGTCGGGGGTTTTGGACGGACGTGCGTGGAGGTAGAGGCGATTTTCTTCGGTGAGTTTGAGGGCGGGGGTGTGATATGTGGCGTGGCGTGTTGCGTTTTGGGAGTTGACGGAGGAGGGAGATACTGTTTTGAGGGTTTTTGTGTGTGATCTGGATTTTTGATTTTGTATTGATTTGACAGACGTTTATGTATCATAGAGATTCTGTCGATCCAAAGCTGCGTGTCGGATTGACGCATTCGGAATCTGTAGCTTCCTTGTCTGATGTGATGTGATTAGTTGATCACAATTTTTAGAGAATTTATGCTTGAGCGAGGAGCTGTATATGAACCTGCATGTGTTGAGTTTGTTTAGAAAATGTGTGGATTGGTGTTTCAGGGTTGAGTAGAGGTTAGACGATGAAGGGGGGTTTGTTGGGTGAGAAGGTGAGGAGGTTTTCTAAGTCCAAGATGAAGCTGTGGATGCTTCGAGCGACCACATCAGTGTTGTTGTGGACTTGTGTGGTTCAGTTGGTGACTTTGGGGGATAACTGGGGACCTAGAGTGCTGAAGGGATGGCCATCTTGCTTTTCGGCCGAGTCTGTAGATGGTGTCTTACATGGGATGAAAGTGGAGCGCGCATCAATTCGTGATCAACCTCTTCCTGAAAAAAGTGAGCTTCTGTTGTTTTTTATGTTAGTCGTGCTTGCAGTCTATCACTGCAAGTTTTAAATTGTTACTGATAGCAAGCATCTTGATGTTTTGTTTATCAGGAGTGTACAAGAACAATGGCTACTTGATGGTTTCCTGCAATGGAGGGCTTAATCAAATGCGAGCCGCGGTGGGTGCTTATAGTTTCAGTTGATGAATAGGAAATATGTTTTTACATGACCAATTCTGATGTTGTTTGATTGATGTATCTGCATTTTCTCAGATTTGTGACATGGTGACCATTGCGAGACAGTTGAATATCACACTTATTGTGCCTGAGTTGGATAAGACATCCTTTTGGGCTGACCAGAGGTGTGAAGTTCTTTCACTGTGTTTTCAATAGTGAAATCTATATTTGTTGCTGGCTTTACTTGTTATCCTCGTGACTGATTGATGAGTGTCTTCTTTTTGATGCTTGCAGTGATTTCAAAGACATATTTGATGTTGATAATTTCATTAATTCATTGAGAGATGAGGTCAGGATATTAAAAGAGCTGCCTACCAGGATGAAGAAAAGAGCTGAGAAAGGAATGGTTTATTCCATGGCTCCTGTTAGTTGGTCAGACATTTCTTATTATCAGCATCAAGTAAGCTATTCTGCAATGGGTTTTTTTATCACCTTTCTTCTTTATTGTCACAAAATTTTAAGATACTCTTTATTTGAATTACTGCAAACAGATACTGCCTCTGATTCAGAAGTACAAGATTGTACATTTAAATAGGACGGATAGCCGGCTGGCCAACAATGGTCTGCCCATAGAGATTCAAAAGTTGCGCTGTCATGTTAATTTCAATGCTCTCAGATTTACTCCACAAATAGAAAAGCTGGGTAGAAGGATTGTCAGTCTTCTTAGGAAAAGTGGCCCATTCTTAGTGCTTCACTTGAGATACGAAATGGATATGCTGGCGTTTTCTGGATGCAATCAAGGATGCAATGAAGAGGAGGTGAAAGAGTTGACAAATTTGAGGTAATACCTATGCCTTTGTTGATATCTCATACAAATAAATATTTTCAACTCGTTTTATTAATATTCATCTTTCCAGGTATGCTTATCCATGGTGGAAAGAAAAAGTTATCAGTTCTGATTTGAAAAGGAGAGATGGGTTATGTCCATTGACCCCCGAAGAGACTGCCCTGACGCTAAAAGCTTTGGGTATAGATGAAAATATCCAAATCTATATAGCTGCAGGAGAAATATATGGTGGATCAAGACGGATGAAAAGTCTTTCCGATGCTTTCCCAAAGCTGGTCAGTGTCAGGAAAGAATTCATTTTGTTTTATTTTCAAATACCTCAAGTTTTTACTAATCTTTTCTGTAATGTTCGAAACAGGTCAGAGAGGAAACTTTGCTGGATGCATCGGAGCTTAAATATTTTCAAAATCATTCTTCTCAGATGGCTGCATTGGATTATCTTGTATCAATAGAAAGTGATATATTCGTTCCGACATATGATGGCAACATGGCCAAAGTTGTTGAAGGGCATCGGAGGTGCGCTTGTTTCGGCTTTCCATTTCTATTTTCTTTTAGTATGAGAAAAAAGAGTTGTTGTGGTTAATGCTAAATGCTCTTTCCCCTGGATCTTATGTTCTGTGGTGGATGTTTTATTAGTGATACAGTTTTATGGATCTTATATGTCCAGGTACCTTGGTTACAAGAAAACAATTCAATTGAATAGGAGACTTCTAGTCCAGCTCATAGACTCATACACGAGAGGGTCTTTGAGCTGGCAAGATTTCTCCTCTGCAGTGAAAGAGGCTCATGCAGATCGGATGGGGAATCCAAAAAAGAGGCTGGTGATTCCGGATCGACCTAAAGAAGAAGATTATTTCTATGCTAACCCAGAAGAGTGTTTGCCACCTTCAAATGAACATACAACAAATATCTGAATAGTAGTGAACATTGGTACATAGAAGCATATTGCTGCTTGCTGCCTTATAAAGGCTGATCTGTTTAAAAAACAAAAGAAGGCTCACTCGTGCTCTCTCATGATAGATGTTCTGGTCTAGTTGGGCAAATTGAGTACTCAAAGAAAAAGATGACCAAATCTGGAGGAGGAGAGCATTGTGAATTGCTCTCCGCGAGCTTCTAATAATCAGATTTTCGTGTACAGAAAGGAAGATAGCTATTGCAACCTGCCATTACAGGATTGTTGGTGCCAACATTGTGTAGATTTGATCATATGAGATGCGAATTATACATGCAGTTTGAGGTTATTGTGTATTCAATGAATTGCTTACTGGATCCTATCTCAGCTCCATTCTATATAAGAAACGTTCTTGCAAGTCTCCGTCTTAACTGAAGGCATAATACCCAGGATGAGGAGATTTAGTCCCTGGACACCTTGCAAACTGAGATGACAAGCTGACTATACTCATCTCCTTGATGGCCCTCTTTTTTAGTCTTTATATATTGAATGAAGTTGAACCCAAACCGAATAAGCCGTGGGTTAAACAGGATTATATTCATACCGAATCTTATTTGAGTTTCACTCAATATACTTCATTCGATTGTATGTGATCTTATAGCTCAATTGTAAGGATAACTAATTAATAATAATTAATTTTTGAGGTGATTAAAATCTTAATCAATACGAATCAATTAATTGGTTTAATGAATGGATACTAACAATTACTCTTTTACTCATAAACCAGTTACAAATAATTACTATGTCCAATAATACGTTGAATAAGCATGAGGAAGAGTAAAGTGTATTCTCGTTAAATTTATTCATATTTTTCAATTTTCGAATAAGACCAACTTTCAATCCGTTTATATTTCTCATTTTTACCATCAAGAAATTCAAAAATACTGTGCAACCAAGATGGACTATTATGAAAAAAAGGTTGTGCGTGCCATATCCGATTCAGATTTAGGGCAAACCCAGCTTAATTAAAAACGGAGGGGATGAAGAATAATGAGAAGCGACGATCGGAGAAGAACGAATTTGTAGGGACCAGACATATGGGTGACGTGGAGATCGACCCGGGAATTAAGGAGAAACATGCCAGAGACGAAGAGTGCAACAACCTAGTACCAAGCCGTTTTCTCATATTTTATTACAAATTTGACCAAACATGCCACCCCCTGTTTCATAATTATTCCAAACTCTCTCGCCAAAAGAACAGAACATCTTGTAAAAATAGGATTCCTACTTCAAACAACACTACAAATAACGTTAAACAGTTCAGACAACAGTACGTGAGGAGAAATATTAGACATCGAGATGGCCAGCGGCGCGGATTCGGGAGCGATTTTCGAGCGCCGTGCGGGGACGGTGCTGAGACAAGCGAGCGAGCTCGCCACCCTCTGCGCCACCCCTGCCTGTGTCGTTATTTACAACCCGAATGACGTCAGCCGGCCGTGGAGGATCTGGCCGGAGAGCGCAGCGGAGGTTCGTAGTGTGGTGGAGCTTTACGAGGCTAGAGCCGGGTCACAGCGGGTTGGAGTGAATGCGGTGAGCGGCGGAGATGGCGGGCTGAGGGAGGAGGCGGTGGGTTTGCTCTCGGGTGGTGATGGGAGGATCAGGGAGGTTCAGGAGATGATCGACTTGACCGTCCGCCAGCACGAAAACAATAATGTCATCGCTCCTCCTCCTGCCGCGGCGTCTCCGCCCTTGGTGGCGACGGGAGAGACGGAGTGGATGACATCGCATGGTAATGTTTTCGCTGACCACCAAGAAGAAGAAGAAGAAGCTTTCGACATTACTGAGTTTCTCGACATCAGCGCCTTGGAGAGCGTTGACGTCGACGATGGTGGCGGCGATGATCTTGGACGGGCGATGATAGACGACAGCGGGCATTGCTGCTTCAAAGAAGATTCTGCAAAAAGTCAAAGTGATATATAATTATTTATTATTGAATTTAATTTTTTTTTGATTTTTTAACGTGCAATATGAACATAATGTTAGGTGAGAACACATTCGTGTTTCCACATTTTGGATTTTATTCACCCAAAAATTTCTTTCGGAGTTCCATTTTACTTATCACATAATAAAAAAGATTTGTACATTTTTACTTATAATTTAACAATCTCAATACATATTTAATAACTATAATTACATTGGAGTCAAACACTGGTGATCTCATTTTACTAATTCATATCAAAACTCATTTTGTATAAATATAAACCACTCTATATTACATTTTTCACTAACTTATAAAATAGGTACATTTTTAGCAGTTCAGTTATTAATAGTAACAAGATAAATAATCTTAATTTTTAATCAAAGATTATTAAAACTTATCATGTATATAACCCAAACACGTTAGACCATTACTAATTCCTATCTTGCTCTTAATACCGGCTACAAACGTGTGCTAAATAATAAATTATTAAATTTATTCAACTGCTAGCTTTAATTTTATCTTAATGTACACGAAAATACCTTTAACGATGTGTGTATAAGGAAGTATGGAGTAGTTAATAAATATTATTTTTTCTATCTCTTGTTTGTCACTTAACAAATATTTGTTAGTCCACTTTTATTTATCACTTAATAATTTCAATGCATATTTAATACAATGTATGTTTAATCTTGTTGGCTCATATTCCTCATCAAAATTGATTACATACCCATTAATCACCTTTATAACTATCGGGTTTATTGATAGTGTTTGATGATATCAAAGCATGTTACTGCTCAAGTAGGAAACTATGACCGACTCAGATTAAAGACACTATACTCGTATACTATAAGATATACCAATAACATGAAATTTCTTATATTAATCTTAATAACGGATTAGTCCAATATATATTCCCTAATATGTATTTATGTCATTAATTTGGTATCTAATGCCAATGACCTACGAAACATGTTTATCAACTAGTCCACATGATAGTCTTGGTAATCATCACATTCTAGACAATGATTATCGACTCAAGACATTTTAAAATGACATTATGTTGTGGAATTAAATCTCACAATCAAGTCATGGACTTGATGATCTATAAATTAAACAACTTGTCATTTATGAAATGAGATTTATATATTTTTCAAGTCGTAATATGTACTCAATAAATGAACTACTAAATATGAAAACATGCTCTGTGGTTAATTCAACGGTTTATCAATTGTTCATGAATAACATGACGATAAGACCCGTTATTGATAAGTCTTACATATAAAGGAGCATTGTTCAATAAATCATAAACATTTGATATTCGTTGATATTTGCAAACATTCATATCACCTCTAGAAATAATTTCACGTATGTTATGAATGCACTGAAGTACATGCTTGAGATTTACTCATTTATAATCTGAAACGAAGATTCCTATCTCCGAGTTGTCTGTTTCAGTCCGTGAAACTAAAACTTACATAATATCATAGTATAATATGGAAATGAGATTACACATCCTGTAATAGATTCTGTTATACAAAACTATTTTACATCTATAAATTATATTTTGAAAATATAATTATGGCTGAGATTATCTTAATAGATTTAAGTATTGTGATCAATTTCATTAAATTCATAGTCATGAATTTAACTGAAATCTATCATCGCATCTTAAATGTTGGAACATTTCGAATTATGTTAACCATTTTGAAAACCCCCTTACTACCAATGATTATTACACCATTGGAAGAATCAAACAAAGTGAATATTTTATTTTGATCAAATATACTCCATTTTGGATTTTCTGTCATAAAGTTATTTCTTAGAGTTAAGATCCATTACTGTCTTCCTGTAATTCATAAGTCCATTCTAGTGATAGAAGATGACAATGTTCGGTTATTAACTAAATATATCATATATATTCAAAAATTATCACTCCAAACATATGAGGTGTTATCAGAAGAATAGTCACAACTCATTGTGCACTATTATTGTGATTCACGAATTATATCGAATTGCACTCCACTCAAACTAGTTTTCTTTAGAATCATATTTTCTCGAAAACTCTACTTTGAGTGACAAACAGTTTGCGCTCAGTGGTAGTGTATAACCCATTAAATCTCTTAGATTTTCAACAAAGAAGCATCTATGATCTCGACAAGTATGCATGTGAACATTTCACAAAAATCTTTAGATCTAAAATTAAAAATAATCCTAGAATAATTTCAAGATTCAACAAATCTTAGAACATATTCAAGACATATCCAAAATGTTGTCTTTACTCTAATCCGTGATGAAATCCAACTAAGCACAATAATTTTAGTGTATACCCTAAAAACTTAATTAGTTGAAGATTAGTATGATGCATCATTGATCAAACTATATCCAAAAAAGTTCGATCTATCCTTTCAGACACATCATCAAAATATGGTGTTCTAGAAGGAGTAAGTTGTGAAACTATTTCACACTCGTTTGATGATCATAAATTTCTAGACTAAGATATTTAACCCCATGGATTTGATCAAAGAGACTTAATCTTCTTGTGCAGTTAGTTTTATAATTCTCTTTTGTAATTTCTTGAACCATTCAAAGAGTTCTTCTTCATGTCATATCATATATATATAACCATTTTTACTGCACCCATTAGTAAATTTAAATATTTATATAAGATCATTTTGAGCTTTTATGCTTATATATTTTCATATATCACTATGTATGACTTTCCATAAGTCCTTAACTCCTTTTAACTTAAATACCTGAAATGTGAAGGTATGTTTTTTATGTTTTTTTATCAAAGGACACGATCTTTGAGTGAGATGGGTACAAACAATCTTTTATCAAAGGACAAGTTATCTTTTCCATGCCTATTAAAACTCATTTTCCCTTTATCACAAAAAAGATCATAGCATGTGCACAAAAATATCAATGTACGTTATCTTTTTCTGAAAATCAGTGGAGATGTCAAGGGTCAGGTAAGGATTATTCTTCTGCACCTGATTATAAATATCTAGCTGATGAAAGCAGCTTATCTGCATTTCCTTTTGTCTACTTATGTTGGAACTAAATATTTGAACCAAACATAAAATTATATCATAGCTGGTATCACACCCCTAAAGACCGAAGGCCTTGGAGCCTCGCATGTTTGGCTCGTTGGGCATGCAAGGGGGCTGGATCTGAGTCATTCGAGAGGATGGAGGGGATTAAAAACAAGCATATCGGAGCAGACTTCATGAGTAAGGCTGAACCGAAAAGGGAACTGAGTCATTTGTCCAAAGAGGGATCAAAGAGGACCAAGGTGAAGCTTGCGAGAAAGGTTGTCCGGTGAAGGAAAGCAGTAGTGAGCGTGATCTTGGGCATTCAAGGACCTTATAATGGATCAAATAAGGTATTTGGAGCATGGTAATGCAGAGGCGCAGACCCGCATCAAAGGAGAACTCAATGGGGATATCGGTTAAGGCGCGGGGCCCTTAACTGGGCAGATTGGGATCCACTGGAGCTGAGGGTTGATGCAAGGGATCCAGACTCACTAAGGACTTGAATCGGAGCTTAGTGCAGGGCACAAAGAGGCTAGAAGGTCAAGGCACAGGCTGGGCGCATCATCTGGACAGATCTAGTCAGTATTCAATGTACCAGTTAGGCATATGCGGCGTATGTGAGCGATAATTTTGATTTCTAAAGAATCTGATTAGGGGGACTTTAGGTTATATTAAAGTGTGAAAAATGTTGTATTAAATGTCTTAAATTCAGAGAATATAGCCTTGGTCTTGGTGGTTTAAGTGTTGAAAAGGTGTGGTGCCTATTCGGACACTTCTAGTTCCTTTTCGGTAGCGAAGGGATGCAAGGGGTTTGGCCTATTAAAGGACCACGCCCCTGCCTTATTTCTCATCCACTTTCACTTAGAAAACCATCTCAAACACTTGTTTTCCTGTACTTTTGTATTGTGGATGCCTTTAAGGCATCAGGGGTTAATAAAAGTACCAAAATTCCCCTTATACTCCTTGTTTTTCTAGTGTTCCTTGTGTATTTCTATTCCAATGCATTTTAACACTCTTGGTGTTTCTTCGTGGAGCCTTTGAGTGGCGTTACTGTACAACAGGAGCCTCAAACATTGAGTGAAAATTTGGGAACCACATCCAACCCGTGATAATGGGTATCAGAGCGAGGTTATGTCCCGAGATTGAAGGTGAACACAACAACAACAATGGAAAAGAGGATTAAGTGGTTAGAGAATCTTGTCTGTGATGGTTTGGAAGAGAATTTATCAGCCATGGTGGTCAGTCTCTTTGTTGAGATTTCTGAATTGAAATACACTAAGGAGGCAGTGCATGTGAACATTCTTTATTTGGTGGACCTAAAGGAGGAGTCATCCAAGGTTGGACAAAGGAGGATTCAGCGAAGGAATGGTCCAACGTGGGCATTGGACTCTTCTGGTGGGGGTGCTTTGTCACACCCCTGAAGACCAAAGGCCTTGGAGCCCCGCATGTTTAGCTCATTAGGCATGCAAGGGGGCTGAATCCGAGTCAATCAAGAGGATGGAGAGGACTAAAAATAAGTATATCGGAGCATACTTTATGGGTATGGCTGAACCGAAAAGGGAACTGAGTCATTTGTCCAAGGAGGGATCAAAGAGAACCAAAGCGAAGCTTGCGAGAAAGGTTGTCTGGTGAAGGGCAGAGCAGTGGGCGTGATCTTGGGCATTCGAGGACCTTATAATGGATCAAAGAAGGTATTTGGAGTATGGTAATGCGGAGGTGCAGACCCGCATCAAAGGAGAATTCAAGACACCTTAACCGAACAAATTGGGATCCAGTTGAGCTGAGGGATGAGGTGAGGAATCCAGCTCATCGAGGACCTGAATCAGAGCTTATTGTAGGGCAAAATGAGGCTGGAATGTCAAGACGCAAGCTGTGCGCGTCATCCGGACAGATCCAGAGAGCATTCAATGTACCGGTTAGGCATATGGGGCGTATGTAGGCAATAACTTAGATTTCTGAATAATCTGACCAGGAAAACTTTAGATTATATTAAAATGTGACAAATGATGTATTAAATGTGTAAAGTTTAGAGAATATAGTCTAGGTCTTGGTGGTTGAAGTGTTGAAAGGTGTGGTGCCATTTCGGACACTGATGATGCCTTTTCGGTAGCGTAAGGGTGCGAAGGGTTTAGCCTATTAAAAGACCACGCTCCTGCCTCATTACTCATCCACTTTCACTCAGAAAACTATCCAACACTTTTTCTACTATACTTTTGTATTGTGGGTGCCTTTAAGGCATCAAGGGTCAATAAAAGTAACACTTTTGGTGTTGCTTAGTGGAGCCTTTGAGTGGAGCCACGGAAGTCCCAAATATTCAGTGAAATTTCGGGAGTCATATCCGACCCTATGACAGCTGGCATGGTGGAATAGGCTTAGTACAAAAGACAGATTAATAAAGTTTGGTATTGTTGTAGACCAAACATGTATACTATGTCAAAGGGAAATAGAAACTCAAATCCATCTTTTTTTATATGTAACTTTGCAGGGATATCCTAAAATTTTCTCTTGGCATTGTTGGATTTGAAATTGAGGACTGTTCTTAAGATGGTGTCATTGATTTTGTGAAAAATGTTTTTACAGGTCCTTCCTCCATCAAAATGGCTGGAAAAGCAACATTAAACCTAGGAGTGTAACGGTTCGATTCGATTCGGTTTCAGCTATAAAATCAACCAAACCATTCTTCCTCGATTTCAGTTTTTTTGAACCGAACCGAACCGCTAATTTTAAAAAACTGAATCGAACCGAACCACTCTGTTCAATTCAGTTCCAGGTCGGTTCGATCAAATATGTAGTTTTTTTACCAAATTTAAAATCCTGGTTACAAACCTGAACCACACCATTTGATTTGATTTCAACTGGGTATTTACACTCTACGTTTAATGCAAAGTATAGGAAGAACTGGCTAACAGACACATGAAATCCATGTTTAACAAATGATCAGATACGAGTAGCTAGCTTCAAGGGCAAAGTATAGGAAGAACTGGCATGACACGTACCCAGACATTGTGTATGTACATATATCATAGCCTGCAGATAAGTTGACAGCAGTTAGTCACAAATCCTACGAAACTTCAACACCAGAAGATCAAGTGCTGGCAGGGTTTTGCTTACTTGGATCAGTCATCGTTAGAGCGGCGGTGCCACCGAAATTGCAGGCAATATCAGAGTTTCCATTCTGCTAATAATAGTAGTTGAAAACATACGAGGCATGAGACAGGTGAGTGTCTGGATTGTAATACTGATCCCCTGTTTGAATAGGGCGGCAGTCTGCCATTTCCAGACCGCACGCCCAGTCCAACGCGTTCTGCAAATCAGCTTGAGAGGCCCCGGGTGCGGCCACGCACCAGGTTGTTCCGCCAAGAAATGTGGTGTTGCCTTCTGGTGGAGAATATGAGGTGAGTGGAATTGCTGTATCGGCCTTCTCCTACACGGCCGTCTCATTGCCATACACTGAGACGAATGATAAACATATAAGTATTACTAAGTGCATGATAGCATGACAAGTTGATCTTGCATCTAGCAGCTGAGAATATTATGAGCCAGATCTGCAGCTTCCCAGCACCTTCAACCAAACTGAGTGGTGATTCGGCTGAGGACAACGGGAAGGAATGGAGACGGCGAACGACTGATGGGGAAGACTAGAGACGGCAAGCACATGGGAGAAGAGAACGGTGACATAGAGAGGGGGACATCAAAGGACGACGAAGAGGGAGATGTAGACGCGAGCGGCTGCGGCTGAGGAGTTAGATGTATCTTCTAGGGTTTCTTAAGGTATTTAGTGTGATTCGGTTCGGTTCGGTTTGATTTACATTTGAAATTTTTGAACCGAACCAAATCGATCGGTTTTTATATATTGCGAACCGAAACCGCCTATTTCATTAAGAAAACCGAACCAAATTGATCGGTTCGATTCAATTCGATTCAATTCATCGATTTTTCGGTTCAGACTTACACTCCTAATTAAACCTTGTAATTGTTGGATATTCAAGTCTGAAAAATAAACTCTAGAGCAAATAAAGAAACAGTGCTATGAGAGTATAAAACTCATATCCCATAAAAATATGAAGTTGGCAAAAGACATGGACATCACACCAATTTTTCTGAAGAAGCACAGTACAAGACAAACATTACCCAATGTTAAAAGAGCTAACCTGAACACTAGAGGGGAAATTGATAGGAAGCTTAGGCTCCTTCAGAGTGGGAACTAGGCAGGTTCTATTTCAAAAAGTCCAGAAAAGCTACAACTTGACATCTGTTTGATGTTTAGGATATATATATTTTTTTGGTTGAACCCAGCTCCCCATTTCTGTGTTTGTACAAAGCCTTAATGGCTGTTGTTAGTCCCTTTTTGGATGGAACCTTTAGTTCCTTTGTGTGAAGAGTCCTTTTGTGTTGATTAGTCTAGTACTGGTTTAATACCTAAAATGAAAGTATTACTTCCATTCAGTCATTTTGATCTTTCAAATTATAATACATGGTTCATTTTTCAACACTATGTTGCATTACAATAATGAAACAATTCTCACTTGTTACTCTTAATTAAGCATACTCTGTATGAGATACTTAAATCGCTCATTTCGAGTATGCTCCTGAAACAAAAGTTTCAGGATTGTACTTTTCTCATAAGTATAAATTATGCTCGAGTTGACGCGGATATCATATGTGGACCAAATCTTATTCGGCGTTTACTCAAATTAACATATGTCACTCGATTGTGTGTAATCTTATATATTTATTCTCAATTAGCCATGAACAAAAATTCATTAATTGTAAACGACCCCTATTAAATTATTATGATCTATAATTAAAAATAATTGATTTTTAAAATAAACAATACTAATCGATTAACTAGTTTAATGAACAGACACTAACGATGAAAAACCATATATGATACACCATTGTTGTTTCACCTATGCATCTCTAGCTCTGATTTCTCTTCTGTCGGAATTCTGTTGTACGAGCTGTTCTGGGTAAGTTCATAATCAACACAATTGGCGACACGACTTTAGTTACATCCTAGCTCGACAATCAATCTTGTCAAACCAGACAATGGCTCGAGCTGACAAGAGTTGCTAAGGGGCATCCCGATTGAAACAAATAAAAAAGTTGATTTGTGTCATGTCACGTCAAATTTGTGTCATGCCAACTCAGCATTGTCATAAATTTCCTTTTCACAAACCTAAACTTCAATTGAAACAAACCTCTCAAACCTCTGTTCATGGACCCACATGTCATATTATACTTTTTTTCTATCTTTTCATATTATGTTAATTAAATCTTTTCTAAATTCATTAAATATTTAATTATTTATAATTATTAATTCATATTACTTTTTTTGACATTTATATGTTAAAAAATGTAAATAATAAAATATTTCATCAAACCATAAAAATAATAACGTATTAAACGTAACATTCAATTTAATACATTTCAAGCTTAAAATAAATAAAATAACACTCAATAAAATCGATTTTTAATCACGTTTAATACTTCCAAACATGATTAAAAATTGATTTTTAAATTAAAAATCAATTTTTAATCACGTTTGGAAGCACGAAACGTGATTAAAAATCAATTTTTAAATTAAAAATTGATTTTTAATCACGTTCAATACTTCCAAACGTGAATAAAAATTGATTTTTACACGTTTGGAAGTATTAAACGTGATTAAAAATCGATTTTTAATTTAAAAATTGATTTTTAATCACGTGATCTTTAATCACGTTTCGTGCTTCCAAACGTGATTAAAAATCGATTTCTTTTTCACTAACCGCTTCGTGCAGACGAAGCTGCTTCGTGTAGACGAAGCTGCTTCGTGTCAGAAGGCCACAAACCAATCTCCCCATCGAAACGAAGTGGTTTGTGATCTGACACAAACCTTTCCACAAACCTTCAATGAGGATGCCCTAATAAATTTCTGCCCTTCGTCTAACTTCTCAACATGCAAGTATGCCTTTCTGCTACTAAATGCGCAGACATACACACGTTGAGTAAGAACACCGAAAATCACTCATGAGTCTCCAAAGCCGACAACAGAGTACTAACTATTTAAGATTTTATTTTAAATTTCAGTTAAATCAATTAAATAATAACATTTTTTTTATCATAATTAAAAACATTATTTGTAAACTGCGATTAACAACATTTATTCCAATAAATTTTTATATGGGTGTCTGAAGTCTGATCATGCTACATGTATATATGATTGGTCCCATCTCATTGGATTTGTGTGGAGATGATAATGTGGGTCACTAGATCGATCACATTCATGATAAGTATAAGATGGGCACATTGGATTTACATAACTTGTGGTGGAGAAATTTTTTGGTGGATAAAGTTCATCATGTGGACTATGAATATTATCAATAAGGAGATGTCAGATGATACTTTAAAAAGTCAAATTGACACGTGTCGGTTTCTTATTGATTGTGATTTTTTTTTACTTTTCAATGCGTCACATGGCTGGTCAAAGTGTCACGTGGCACCAAACCATTGATAAGTTCATAGTATATGTGGTGAACTGTGTCTACCCAAAAATTTTAAGTTGTGCAGACGATTACCCATCAAATGAAAGGGAAAGGAGTTGATAAATCAACCTAATACTCATCTGCTCTCCACTTTATTTATGTTAGTTTGGTGTTGGGAGAATGCTAAGTAAAGAACACTGCGTGCGGATGTGACTTATTTACCAAAGAAAGTTTTTGAAAAAATACTAAAAAAATTTTTGTTTCATCAGTCGCCCATCTAATTTTTGTCATTTCAAAATTTTTTAAATTAAACAAAAAAATTTCTTTTCTTTTCACTCAAATTTTCATTTTGCACAATTTTTTTCTTAAAACAAACACAATCACATACTTAAACCCGCCCAAACCCGAGTTAGTGAACTTTCAGTATAATCATTTTGGTTTTTAATCTTACCAGTTTGAGCCATTTTTTTTATAATAGACTTATTTGAGTACTTGGTTCATTTGAGTTTGAATTTAGATTGTTTCAAAAAGTAAAAAATCCAAATAAAATGGATTTTTTTAAAAATTTTAAAAATATTTTTTTGAAAAACTAGTTATTTTTAAAAATTAAAAATATTTTCAAATCAAATTTATTTTTCTAAAAAAATTATTTAAAAAAATTTAAAGGTTCGTTTTTCATAATTGATTATAAGAAAAACAAATCTGGATAACGGGTCTTGATTTTGAATCTAATCGAATGTGAATGAAAATATTAAATTTGAATCTGGACCAAAATAAATTAAATCTGGATCTCGAATGTATGAACGAGTCTGGATAAGATTTATTGACACCCATAATCATAATTTTAATGTTTTTTCTTCCATCCCGATGTGAACTATTAAGCAAACAAAGTTGTCCCTATCGAGAATTATTGCTTAATTAGGTGTCGTTCTGTAAAATTAAGAGTTGAATGTTGTATGAGAATCTGAGTGGTCAAACCACATCGGATTGCTGAATGATTTATTTTCATTTGGTAATTTATTTTTTAAGTATCTTAATATATAATGATTTATTAATATAAAATCAAATTATAATTATAATTTTACAACATAAAAATAAAAATAAAATTTGTAATCATGTTATAAAAATATTATTTATTTATGAAGTGTGTGATATTCGGATTGAAAAAACTAGCTGCGGTCGACATTGATGTGATTCTGATTGAAGTACAATTCGGGCAGAGTTGATTTCAGAAAAATATGAAAAAAAATAATTATAATAATCGTATAGATATCGCCGTTGAATGATTCAGATATAAAATTGATAACAAATAATTCAGACTTTCCAAACATTCATTAAGAGAAAAAGAACAAGTACTTGATTTACTGAATGTTTAATATAATAAGAGACCATCTCTTAAAAGAGCTCAATAAATACAACAAAACAAGACCTTAGTCCGCATAACATTAGAAACATAATGCCTAATAATTACTCATTACAAATAATGTTGCAGACATATCAAATGCAATCAGAGATATCCAATGTACTAGTAGATCCGGGTTCATCTGAGGGTCGACCCGATTCACTTTTAAATTTAGGATAAATTATAAAACATATTTTGCAATATCAAACATTTTCAAATTCATTATTAAACTTTTTAATTGTTTAATTTCAGTATTATATACTTAATAAAAAAAATAATTAACATGAAATGAGAGAATTAGTTTGGGAATCCAACTCTTTAACTAGGATTTTGAAATTTGATTAAACATATGAGACACACAATCTATTTTACTATATAAATTTTCTCATTTCATTAAGTCTATATTACTGGAATTAAATAGTTAAAAAATTCGATACTGAAATTGAAAAATTTAAAAGTTTGATATTTAATTTGAATTACTACCCTTTAATTTAAACTTTATATTATATTATAGTTATCGTATAATATTCATATAATATGAATTTAACCTTTTTAATTATAATTTTCATGTTTATAGTCTTAAATTTAATAATAATTTGAATACAATCCGAGAGCCAAATATAAATTTTCTTACTTAAATTTATTAATCTAAATATTTATATAACCCTTGTAATTAAAAAGTTTTACCCTATAATTTAATATTCTGATTTCGCTAGTGGTAGAGAAACACTGACATTATCGCATTTGCAAACCATTCTCCCCAAATCAAGCGTCACTCGTGATTAGATATTACCGATGTTGTTTGGTAATTTAGGGAAAGAATGAGAACGAAATGAAAATTATCCGAGAAAATATAAATTCAAATGAATTTATTTATTTATTTTTTAAATAAAATTTTCCTTACTTCCTTTTCTTTAACCACAAAATCAAATTGAACATGTATACGTAAGTAAAAATAATATTTAAAAAGTTAATCATTTTACAGATGTCGTTTGATGATTAATTATCAAATAAATAACTATCCTCAGAACAAATAATTTTGCTATTTGGAGTACGAGTCCTTTTACAAATGATTTATATTTCCTTCTGTCAAGTTAGTATATAATTATTCAAAATCACATGGTAAAAATCACAATATGTTGTCATGCGTAAAAAGTAATTTATTATTTACTACTGATTGTTAACTTTTAAATGACGCAATTTTGAGAATGTTGTTTATTACTTGATTGTCCTGAATCTCATTCCTTATTTAAATGTGCTGAAAGATAGTAGCGGATTTAAAGTTTGTTTAGTGAGGTTATGTTGGGAGATGAATGACTAATGAGAAATGTTTAGAAATTAAGGGATAGTTTTATTACTTTAGTAAACTTAGGTATGTATTATAAAGTATTGTATTTTCAGCATGGTTATCAGAACCGGACTGGAAGCCGAATCTGTCAGGGCTCCGGTTTTTCGGTTCAACCACCGGTTCAACCACCGATCCAATTACATGAAATTATTACAATAAATGAAACTTAATCTGCCAACAAGATAGATAGGTAGCATGTTGGTTGGAGCATCAGTCCAAGTTAGGGTAGAGGTGAATTTGAAACCTAGAACCAACCATTTGTCAATATATTTTTAGATACGCATAATAGAAATGAAACAGAATAGAAGAATTAAACCGTAAACTGCCTCTCCTCCCGTAGTCTTCCCCTGTCAGGTCTCTTCTTCTCAGCTCAGTCTTCTCGTTCCTTCTCCTCAAATCTCCCTAATCTTCTACTCTATCATCCATGTCCAGTACCAATATTCTGTCACAAAAGGTTGGTCACATGATGTTATATGTCCCAACTCGAAAAAGAGTGACTATATTTATATGCTATCTTATGTTATAACACTCAAAAATGATCAATCTTTAAAAAATTAAAATGATCCCCTTAAATTAAAAATATATAAAATATATACTTAAATAATATAATTTTCAAATATCTGATTCAATTTAACATATTTTTTTGAGTCCCCGTGCTTTATTACTTTGGTTTCGGTTGACACCTCTGTAATTATATTTGCATTTGTTAAATAAATTATGTTATTTTTTTTATTCTGACCAATTCTTTGATTACAAGTCACGTTAAGAGTCACCATTCGGTCTATAGTACTACACAAGCCCGACAACATTAGTCTCGATAATTAAATTAAACCCTACGTGACTGTCTATCTACATTCAATGGTCGTGATGATCACGTGACATCGTGGAGGCGACATTCAATTGCATTCCTCTATTAATAAACAGATTTATAGTACAATTTCAATTACTAATATTATAATAACTATGTATTTTATCGATTCAGGCCAAACTAATTCGAGTAATACTAGCAATGGAGATGGAGTAATATTATTAAAATTAAAATCACATTAATTTTGCATCGAAATCATTTGTTTTACATCAATATCATCATGTTTTAGATGACTGTAAATTTACTTAGCATAATGAAATCTCGATCATAACAAATAATGGCCAAACTATTACCCTTCAGATTGAATATAACTTTCATTGAAGACTCTATTTGGTATAGAAAATAATTGAGGAAAATGAATATTTGAATGAAATTATTTAGTTGGAAATGGAAAATATGTTGTTTGTATTAAAATTTTTTTGTTGCGTTTATTGTATAAATATTACATTTAAAACGATGTGATTTTGGATTAAGGGTCACCTAACTTGAATTAGAAAACTTATTGTGTCCGACTTTAGTTTTTAATGTAGATTTTTGTAAGTTTGATTAACTAGCTTCTAGTCAACATGATTTTGTCCTCATGGTGATTGTGGTATTGTCTAACAATCATTAGCTCTCAAATTCAAAATACGATAATAGCACATGAGCGTGAATATTTTGGAGGTGCGTGTGAGCTGACTGAAAACGAATCCTCCTCTATTATCATAGTGGAGAAGGTGTAAAAAATTCGCTTCTCATATTTAAGTATTTGTTAACCTAAAAAGTTATAGTTTAAAGCATTAAATAACTGAAAAGGTGTTGGTCTAGTGGTATTAAGAGCTATCTAACAACATCAAGCTTCTATATCTGAGTCCTCTTTGTGCTTACGTTAGAGGTGCATGTGAGCTATTCCGTAGTCCCTGACCATCAAAAAAAAAAAACCATTAGATAAAGGAGTGGTAAATAAATGACATGATAAA
The DNA here is from genome assembly GCA_002312845.1 of Kalanchoe fedtschenkoi. Taxonomy (NCBI): domain Eukaryota; kingdom Viridiplantae; phylum Streptophyta; class Magnoliopsida; order Saxifragales; family Crassulaceae; genus Kalanchoe; species Kalanchoe fedtschenkoi. The sequence continues at coordinate 497,479 of NQLW01000001.1, forward strand.
TTCAAACCTCCATTATGTTGATTTTTGCAATTTTAAGACATTATTTATGGTTAAGCGTGTAATTTGATTATATAAAAAAGTTCATAAGTGATCTTTTGACATAAGTTATATCAAATGAAGCAAAAGCAAATTTTATTATCAGATGACACAAATTAGATTTTATTATTAAGAGATCTAGTCATGCCAAGTAAAAAAACAGCTAGCTAAAAACTACGTAGTCTTAATTTTCAGTGATTATTTACTATTCGACACATGTTACTTCGATTTATTATTTATATTAATTATAGTTTATCTCACACATAACAATACATGATTAACAATTACCATTTAAAACCATCTGATTTCGTTAAAAACTGCTTAATTTTGTATGATGTATAACTACGGATTTACTGTTTTTTTGTTCATTATATATTTCCAATTAATTGTTAAAAATCACCAAACCAATTTGATCCGTTTTCAAATTTTGGCAAACAAATAAAAGTTGAAGAAATAAGTTATTTTTTATTATTATTTTTTTAAAAAAAAGAGTAATCCATGGGGTATTTGGAACTGAAATCGATAAATCAGACCGACCACCTAAACTGGTTCGATGTCTTTATTAAAATTAGTGTCAGCCAAGATAAACATCGGACCAAGTGTCGCGTATCGAACGGCAACTTTGAATATATAACACCCCATAGAAATCTCCACGTGTCACGATAAGATTCTACGTTGATTTGAAAATAATCAACGGTTGCGATGACGGATCGTTTCAGATCTGACCGTACACGTCACTTGCTTCGCGAGAGTTCTGCAAACAGTGTCAGTAAAATGTTTATTTATACAAAAATCAGGAATATAGTAAAATTACCGTCATGGACATGTTATCAATATCTGCAATTATGATGCAAATCGTACTTATTTATTTAAAGCTTTCTTTTTTATTTGTTTGGAAAGCAAATTATTCTGTGATTATCCATTGAAATACCGATAATATATTTTTTAATCGTAATATATTATATCATGAAACAGAAGAAACTATAATCAAATTTAGTTTCATTTGGCGATAAATTTTTGTGAAAAAATCCAAAAGACTCTGAACTATTACCGTTTGCCCAATTGCAATCCGAACTCTCACAATTTTCAAAAATGATGCGGTGAAAAAAATTGGACTGATTATGGATGATGATTAATATCAGTTTGTTTGATTTCTTAAATATAACTGATCTTATTAATTTATTGAGATTTATGGATGCTTGATTATGAAAAGACGTCGTTTTCTTTATATGCAAAACGATACTATGTATTTTGATAACCAAATCACACACAACTATAAGTTTTATAATAATATTAGTTTATAAATGTAATGATAAATTTTATTTTAGAAAATCAGTCTAATTTTTTTTCATCGTAATCTTTTTAGAAATCGTGATAGTTCGGACTGCAATTAGGTAAGTAGTGATTCATGACCCTTTTTGGATTTTATCCCTAAATTTTTATGATAGAGAGTGTAAGCGGACCCATTTCGGTTCAAAAAAACATAATGAGAGAAAAAAATTAAATCTTGTATGAATTATTACTTTTTTTATCTAGATAATCATACTTCTTTTTTGAGTCTGTTGAAACTTTGAGAAAGCTTTTTTTTTAGAAAAAAATATGAATAACTGTATTTTACTGGATTGTTTAAACTCTGAGAAATGGACAAATTCTTCCATTAAATTAGCGCCAATCAAATGACGTTATTCGACTTCGAACTCGTGAACAAGAGAGCTACATGGTGAGACCGATATCAACACGAACCTCAACTAGTCAATGAGAGTGCTACATTCTAAGTTTTCATTTGTTAGATTATGGAGGAAAGAATAAAACACTATTTGATTAGCGAAAATTTCCTCCCAATTTTTCTTGTCCCAATTTATCTAAGCAAATCATAAAAATTCATTCCATTTTCCATTTCATTCTCCTTTCCCCCACATTTTATCTGAAACTATCAGTCTTAAATTTTGAAATCTAATAGGTGAAAAAGTTAGAAAAATAACATGCCAGTATGTGATATATACATTTATTAATTAATATAAATAAAAAAGATTTTATTATTTTTAATTTTATACAAATCACATAGTATATTTTAACAAAAGACGACAAAGAGTCATGAAAAAATGTTTTTTCATAGACGTTGTCATCGAGACTTAAATCTACATTTATGAAATTAATGTCCATAAACCAACTATTAGGATACCATCTTCATGACATTTGAATCTTATCTTTCATAAGAGAAATAAAAATATCATACAATATTATCCTTATCAACAAAGTATATTAGGGTACCATTTCGGTACCTCTTTATTATTTTGTTTTATAAAATAAAACAATCATGCATTTAAAGTTTACCATAAAAATAAATTTATAAATTTATGTTAAGAAATTGATATGACACAAAAATGAATATTGGATTTTATAATATCAGATTTTACACAATATTTTATAAATTTATAATACTTTGATTAGTAATAATATCGTTTTTCAATGTAGAATGAGTAATTTTAACAATTAAAAAATTCTAAATATTATGGAATTTCCTAATTTAAAAAAAGACGGATACGAATACGAATAAGTACAACACGGTACGGAATTCTCCGAAATTTCTATGCAGCATTCATCTCGTTGCATAAATCGATAATCTATAATAAGTAAACTAAAAAACCTTTTACACCTGCCGTTGATGAAGTCTCTATATCTTGATTTTGCATCACGTTCACTCTATAGTATACATTAAAAATAATCATTCAACTTTTGATTAGCTATGATTAGTGGTGGTAGCTGAGTGGTTGGGAATTTATTATCTACGATCCAAATTTCATTGGTGGTTGGATGATTAAATTATTTTTTTAAAAAAAATCTTGATTAGCTTAGTAATAATATTAAAGAGAGAAACTTATTATTAAAGGGCATTAAAGTCATTTCAGCAGAACGGTCACGTGCTTAACCATGGTCAGGTAACTAAGGTTGGACAGCTTCATTACAAAACTAGCGAAGGAGACGGTTGAGACCGCGAGAGAAGAGCGAGCCAGCGAGAGCGACAGCGAAGGTTGGGGTTTTGAAGCCGGAGAAGAATTTTTTTTTTTTTTTCAGGCGAGGAGGACGACGATAACGATGGATCCGATCTCATCCGCCGCCGCCGTTCCGTTTTCCGCTTCTCAGATCCCGATCCGATTTTCCTGATAAACTCCTGCTCCTGCTCCTCCTCCTCCTCTTCGATCCGCGTCTTCTCCGACCCTGCGGCTTCAGTCGTCTCCTAGTTGAAGGTTTTCTCGCCTTTCCGAAATTCGTTTTCGTCGCTGTTGTTAAATTTTTTTGACCGGATTTGTCAATGCATTTGTGATTTTGGCACATGATTTGGTCGGAGGATCAGGATCGTGTTGGGAGTGGATCTGAGATTTATGCGTTTTTGATGAATTTCTTTTGATTTAGATGTAGTAGGTTGTTAGATGGATTGATGAAGTCTGAGTTAGGAAAGGTTTTGGATTTTCTATAGCCATTTAATGCTGTGTGGAATCTTGTTGATAGTCTGTTTCATTCTTCTCAGATTTATTTCTGTGTTTGATAGCATTTTTTTATTTTGAATTGTTTTCTGGGATAATGTAGCATGTGTTGGTGAAGATATATGTTGACACGATGTCCTGCCATATGTTTCTTTTAGTTGTGGATGTCAGATTTGATGTAGATATGGTGGAAGGTTATGCTGGCCTAGAGTATGTGATTGATTGCATATTACAATTATATGCAGTAATTTTTTCGAAGTACTGTTTTGTTGTCTGATCAACATTGGTATTTTGGCTTCTCTATTGTAGCTTGCATCGCAGTCTACTTGTTTTGGGTATTTTTCTCTGATATGGATGTTTTGGATTTGATCTTCGAAGGCGGTATTACAGTTATTGCGTTAGTTATCTGGTTCCAAGAATTATCAGTTCGTTATTCAGTATGATCTTTTAATGATTGCGTTATTGTTATGAGTTGTCTATCTATGCCTGCGGCAATCACAATGCGTAGCTTTTATGTGTCCATCTATGGATAGCTTTTAGTTTCTTAATTCGGTTGCTTATCTGGAACTTAAGTTTTTTTTTTTTTTTTGCAGGTCACATGGCTATCCTATTACCTGAATTACAGTTTTCCAAAACTTGTGCCTCTGTACTTGCAATTGACCGTCAGATGCATTCTTGAAAATAGCCTTACATTGATTTCTGTGGCACGTAATACTGCCGTTTCTCGCATCTCGCCTGATGTAACAACTAGTAGGAAAAAATGTCAAGGAGCTTCGCTAACTGAAGTAATATATGATACTGTGGGTGAAACTGTCTCATTCAATTGGTGTCAGCAGTCTGAGTTGGCATCTTTTTGTGAGAGGACAAGCTGTGTGGTTCTTGCTCCTTGACTACTCATGTCACAGAAGTCAGATACTCCTGTCATGACCCAAATGGCTGCAGTTTTAAGAGCTCCTTTCAGTAGTGAGTATAATGGCAGTTCAAGATCAGAGGGAAAACCGTCTGGAAGGAGGCGCGTGTTTGTGCAAACTGAATCAGGCTGTGTGTTAGGGATGGATCTAGAACGGGAAGATAACGCCCATACAGTTAAAAGGAAGTTGCAGCTAGCTTTCAATGTGTGCACTGAAGAAAGTTCTTTGACATTTGGAGACCACATTCTGAATAATGATCTCAGTGCTGTCCGTAAGGACTCTCCACTTCTTCTCACCCGAAACTCCATGCACAGAAGTTCATCAACTCCTTGCCTCTCTCCAAGAGATGGTATTCCAAAGCAGAAAGACAAAAGTGGTCCAATTGAGATGATGGGCTCCCCTGACCGGTTTTGTCGAAGCAATGAGATAGTGAAGGACATCGTGGAGGCAATCAAGAATGGAGTTGCCCCAGTTCCTGTTCATAATGGTCTTGGAGGCGCATATTATTTTAGGAACAGTGATGGGGAAAATGTTGCTATTGTGAAGCCTACTGATGAGGAACCTTTTGCACCAAACAATCCAAAAGGCTTTACTGGCCGAACTCTTGGGCAGCCAGGTTTGAAGCGCTCTGTCAGAGTTGGGGAGACAGGATTTCGTGAAGTAGCAGCCTACCTTCTAGATTATGATAACTTTGCTAATGTACCACCCACTGTCCTTGTGAAGATCAGGCACTCGATCTTCAATGTAAATGATGATGTAGTTAATGGTTGCAAGCTTGTGAAGAAGAAAAAGGTCAGCAAAATTGCCTCTCTTCAGCAGTTCATCCCTCATGACTTTGATGCCAGTGATCATGGGACCTCTAGTTTTCCAGTTGCTGGCGTCCATAGGATAGGGATTTTAGATATTAGGATCTTTAACACCGACAGACATGGAGGAAATCTTCTAGTTAGGAAACTTGACGAGGTTGGGCGGTTTGGCCAGGTAGAACTCATCCCTATTGATCACGGTCTTTGCCTTCCAGAAAGTTTAGAAGACCCGTATTTTGAATGGATCCATTGGCCCCAGGCCTCAATTCCATTTTCTGAGGATGAGCTTGAGTATATCAAGAATTTGAACCCAATTCATGATGCTGATATGCTCCGTAGAGAACTTCCTATGATACGAGAGGCTTGCCTTCGCGTGTTGATGGTCTGCACAATTTTTCTTAAAGAGGCGGCAGCCTTTGGACTTTGCCTTTCTGAGATAGGTGAAATGATGAGCAGAGAGTTTCGGAGCCAAGTAGAAAACCCGAGTGAAATCGAACTAGTATGCATGGAGGCGCAACGGATGATCTCCGAGATAGAGCTGATCTCAGAACCTTCTTTGGGGAGTCATGAAGACTTCCAGTTTGATTTGGACTATGAGGATTCCTTAGCCCTCAGCCCAAAGGTTTCTGCTCTGAATGGGAAGTTGTCAGTTGAAATACCAAGCAAGGGCCTCAAAAGCGGGAATTGGCGAAGTTCACTGGACAAACTGGAGGAGTGTACTGAAGAGGATGAAATAGAACCCGTGGATGATGGACCGGCAATAGGTAGGAAAATCACATGCAGGAAAGATTGGGACCGTTTTTCAGATGTCTCAAAGCTATCAAATTCCCTTCAGCAGACAGGCATTGGGGCCAAGGGACATGGCGGTGCTGGTGGGAGCAGGAAGAGCAGCAACATGCATTGGCCGCCACTGACAAGTAGAAGAAGTGCGAATGAGCAGCTGCCTGTCAGCACAAGCTTTGTGAAGTTGTCGGACATGAATGAAGATGACTGGAACATGTTTCTTGACAAATTCAAGGAACTTCTTCACCCTGCCTTTGCCAACCGCAGGTCCATAACCATGGGGCAGAAGCCGATTCAGAGGCTCGGGACATCATGCAGGTTTTGAGTTGGCTATTCTCTCCCTTCCCTCCGGATAACAATAATAACTAGTATTAGTTACCCCAGCGTTCTTGAAGATGTTACAGCTGCATGGCAAGAGTGATGGTTTGTATATAGTGCTTGAACCACAGGTGAGATCGGTCATGAGGAACGCTTGCGATCCGAGTTGGTCTGGCATCTTGCGTCTTCTTGGTTGTTGTAGTTTCAAGTGAAAAAAAAAAAAAGCCTTAAGTGGTCTGAATAAAATAAAACCAGACAGCAGTTTTGTACAGTAGTTACTTGTTTGCTGTGACTGTGACTGTGACTGTGACGCTCTCTCACATATTGCTGTTTCAAATTTTGCCTCATCAGTGACCTCATCTTGAGAGCCGTGCAGCGAGTAAGCCACATTGCGGCACGCTATTCTCTTCATCAAACACAATGCTTTGATGTGTCAAAGGTATCCACATGCCCCACGACAACGTAGGAACCTTCTTATGAAATCAGGCAGCCATCAACTTGTCTCCAAAGTAAACGTTCAGCAGTATTTATA
>NQLW01000001.1:504807-541652 GCA_002312845.1 Kalanchoe fedtschenkoi
CAGGCATTGGGGCCAAGGGACATGGCGGTGCTGGTGGGAGCAGGAAGAACAGCAACATGCATTGGCCACCACTGACAAGTAGAAGAAGTGCGAATGAGCAGCTGCCTGTCAGCACAAGCTTTGTGAAGTTGTCGGACATGAATGAAGATGACTGGAACATGTTTCTTGACAAATTCAAGGAACTTCTTCACCCTGCCTTTGCTAACCGCAGGTCCATAACCATGGGGCAGAAGCCGATTCAGAGGCTCGGGACATCATGCAGGTTTTGAGTTGGCTATTCTCTCCCTTCCCTCCCTCCAGATAACAATAATAACTAGTATTAGTTACCCCAGCGTTCTTGAAGATGTTACAGCTGCATGGCAAGAGTGATGGTTTGTATATAGTGCTTGAACCACAGGTGAGATCGGTCATGAGGAACGCCTTGCGATCCGAGTTGGTCTGGCATCTTGTGTCTTCCTGGTTGTTGTAGTTTCAAGTGAAAAAAAAAAAAAGAGCCTCGAGTGGTCTGAATTAAATAAAACCAGACAGCAGTTTTGTACAGTAGTTACTTGTTTGCTGTGACTGTGACGCTCTCTCACATATTGCTGTTTCAAAATTTGCCTCATCAGTGACCTCATCTTGAGAGCCCAAGTGTAGCGTGCAGCGAGGAAGTCACATTGCGGCACGCTATTCTCTTCATCAAATACAATGCTTTGATGAGTCAAAGGTATCCACATGCCCCACGACAACGTAGGAACCTTCTTATGAAATCAGGCAGCCATCAACTTAAAAGTTCAGCAGTATTTATAATGCACCCCCGCATAGCTTTTACATACCCATTGGCCACTCAGGCATCCTCAACTATTTACCATCCGCTATTCTGCAATGTCGGCCGCCAAAGTGGAGACCTCCCAGCCCTTACATGTCCTCCTCTACCCGTTTCCATCTTCCGGCCACACCATACCCGCCCTCCACCTGACCCACCACCTCCTCTGCCGCAACTTCACCGTCACTGTCCTCCTCCTCCCCTCCACCGCCACCCTCCTAGACTCCCTCCTCCCCCTCTTCCCCTCCTCTCTCCACACCCTCCTCCTCCACCCTGATCCCCTCCCCTTCAACGCCCCTACCCACAAGCAAGACCTCTTCGCCAAAATGTTCGCTCTCCGCGACCTCGACCCCCAGATCATCTCCTGGTTCCGATCCCACCCCTCCCCTCCTGCAGCCGTCATCTCCGACTTCTTCCTAGGATGGACCAACAAACTCGCTTCCCAACTCGGCATCAAGAGGCTCGTCTTCTCTCCCTCAGGTGGACTTGCACTCAACATCATGAACTCCCTCTGGCTCAACCGACCCGACTTCACCAAACCCTCTGTCGAAAACCCCCTCTTCTTCTCCTTCCCTCAGCTCCCCAACTCCCCTTCCTACCCCGCCTCCCACTTATCAGACCTCTACCCGGAGGTCGACGCAGGGGACGAGGAGTGGAACTCGTTCACTGAGTTTTGGTCAGACAACATGGCCAGCCACGGCTTCGTCGTCAACTCCTTCACCGAGCTGGAAGCTGTCCATCTCAGCTACCTCAAAACCCAACTGGGCCACGACCGGGTCTGGGCCGTCGGCCCATTAGCGCCACTGAACAAACACCGTCAAAGCCGTCAACATTTCGAAACGTCGCTGTTTTCCCGTGTCATGGCGTGGCTGGATGAACGGCCGACAGGATCCCATCACTCCGTTATTTACGTTTGCTTCGGAAGCCGTACGATCCTGACACGTCAGCAAATGGAGGCGCTGTCGACGGGTCTGGACCGCAGCGGCGTTGACTTCATCCTCTGCGTCGGCAGCGACCCGACAGTCGACGTTCCGGAAGGGTACGAGGAGCGCGTGGCGGGGAGAGGCTTCGTGATCAGGGGGTGGGCCCCGCAGGTCGCGATACTGAGCCACCGCGCTGTCGGGTCGTTCGTGACCCACTGCGGCTGGAACTCGGTGCTGGAGGGGGTCAGCGCTGGGGTAGCTATGCTGACGTGGCCGATGGGGGCTGAGCAGTTTGTGAACGCGAGGCTGCTGGTTGACGAGCTGGGGGCCGGGATGAGATTCAGCGAGTCGGGTGTGAAGGCGCCGGGCGCGGATGAGGTGGCGCAGCTGGCGAGGGAGGCGGTGAGAGGAAGAGGGGTGGAAATTAGGAAGAGGGCGGTGGAGATGCGAGCGGCTGCGTTGACGGCGGTCAACGGCGGGAGCACGAAGATGGCGTGGGATGACTTAGCCAAGTCGTTAAGTCGACTTGGAAGTGGATTTTAAAAATTTATGTATTTATTTTGTTTTTAGTTTGAAAATTCCAAAATTCAAGATTTAAAGGCCCTCAACTATCACCGCTTACTCAATTGCGGTTAGAACTACCACGATTTCTAAAAAGGGTGCAATGAAAAAAAAAATTGGATTGATTTTCTAAAATAAAATTTACCATCACATTCCTAACATAATATTATTGTAAGATTTAGATTTGTGTGCGAAAATTACATCGTTTGGTTATCAAAATAAATTATATCATTTTGTGCACATAAAGAAAACGACGTCTTTTGATAATTAAATGACATAATTTTTGCACACAAATCTAAGTCTTATAATAATATTAGGTTTGGAATGTAATAGTACATTTTAATTTAGAAAATCAGTTTAATTATTTTTTCATTGCATTCTTTTTGGAAATTATGGTAGTTCTGACCGCAATTGGGTAAATGGTGATAGTTCAGGGCCCCTTTTGAGTTTTCCCTTCTTTTTTTTTCTAATCACCCATTCTCTCTTTCTTTCATTTCATTTTTATACTCATTTATTTTCTATTCTATTCTATTTTTAAAATTTAAAATTTATATCAGATTTCTTTAACTGAATCTTTTGAAAACAAACTTTGACGAATGTTCTTGATTTTAAAAACGTTTTTTGAAATGATTTACTTTTTGATAAAACTCATTCGTACTTTCAAACTACGGTCCCCTCAATGAGTGCCCGCGTGAACGTGCATCCGTTTGAAATTGGTGTTGGAATGAATCCAACTACTACTTTAAAATACGATTAGATCTCAAGATTAAGTGGCAGTTTGATATCGCTGTTGACATTTGTCCAACACCGATTTCAAATGACGATTAAATTTGTCGATGAGAATTGAAATGACGTGATGAGAATTGGACTTGCCACTGGGTTTTCCATTTTCCACACTTCTCATTCGTTCACCGACTCACTTCAGATCCTCCAATGTCTCTCTACTTTCAATCAGTTCTTCGAGGAAGTCAAGCATCAACAATGCCTAATCGAGCCGCCATGGTGCAGTTTAAGTAATTCTGGCTCAACCATTGACCACCGGAAAGGGGCGGGCACTATCAAAAAATGAACATTTTCTGATTAAAATAACCAATGATCGAAATATGACCAGAATATTTCACAGTGATTCGTCCGATTACTTTCGGGCACTCTTTACTTAAGGCGGAAAATCTTCGGAAACTTGACAAATGGCCGAAAAATGTCCTTAAATCTTTCGACAAATTTAGTCAATCTTCAATTCTTTTTGATAAGATGAAATGAACATGGCCGGAAATGGGTGAAATACAAAATCCTAAAACCAGTTTAAAAAACATTCTCTTTTTTCTCATTCTCTTTTTTTTATCCTTCCTCGCCGCCGCTTCTTTCCCCTCTCACCTTGAGTCCTCCACCTCTCCCCGGTGTCTGACAAGGCCCGCGGTTGCGGAGACCATTTTTTTTCAAAAAAAAATGTAGATGCAATGGATGTTGGTTTTAAAGATGTTAGATGTCCTCAAAATGCAGAAAAGAAGAGTGTATAAACTTAAATTAGATTCAAATCATTCTAGATGTCTCATAGATCTTCATCTTCAGAAACGGTCTTACCATCCGCTGCATCTAGTCATTTAATTAAGCACTTTTGCTCAACAATAAATTTATTTATAATTTGTAACTCATTTTAACATGACATTTATCAGTTGATTGAGATTTTTTTATTTACATATTCATGAAATATGCCGTCTTTAAGTATCTCATCGCCCTTACGGCTGTCTCCACTCCCGATTGTTTAATTTCTGCTATTTTTCCCAATAATATTTACTTTGAGATTTATGTATTATAGAATATTTTTCTATGAAACTTTTTTGTGACTTAGAAGTGTTATTTCGTTAACTTCATTTTATTGACGATGTTATAAAATAATGTTTACAGAATTCTAAAGTATGTAACAAAAGAGTTTCATAAAAAAATATCGAGTAACATATAAATTATAAAGAAAATTTTTATTTGGAAAAGCACTAAAATTATATAACTAGTGTTAGAGCATGAGACACTTGATGACTACGTGGTTCAAGAAGATGTATATAAAAAAATTTGAAGCCACCGAGGAGTGTCATATTGATAATGAGTTGAAAATCACAAATAAATTTATTGGTGAATACAACTGCTAACTGAAATGTTCAAACCCAGTTAATGGGGAGTAGAACTGCTAACTCAAATGATTAAATCAATTAATGGCGAGACTATTTTTAAAGATCACGGTCTATAAGACATGTGAAATAAGCTGGCCCAATTTAGATTTATTACACTTCTTCCGTCATTTGTAATCATGCGTTGGCCCATCTAACATCCTTCGAGACCGGCATCCGCTGCATCAATATCATTTTTTTTAAATAATGGGGGTAAAGATGCAACAAAAATTGGTCGGAAAGTTATTGATAAAAAACTGACCATAAGATTCTTATAAAATTTAGATTCAGATGCAAATATGATGAAATTGAACAAAAAACATTCTCACTGAAAGTCACCGAAATGTGTCTGAAAATGTTGGAAAAAAGGATCAAAAACTGGTCAGAAAACGTCTGATTATTTTATCGACGATGTGATTTCGATGACTTTTGATATTTAAGTCTTAATTAGGAATGTTATTTTTATTGATTATGATAATAAATTAATTAATACTTAGGAGTCGTTCTGTAAAATAAAGAGCTGAATGCTGTATGAAAATCTGAAGGGTCAGATCACTGGTCAAAACACATCTGATTAATGAATGATTTACTTTCATTTTGTAATTTATTTTTTTTAAATATCTTAATATATAATGATTTATCAATATCAAATTAAATTATAATTATAATTTTACAACATGAAAATAAAATTAAAATGTATAATCATGTTATAAAAATATTATTTATTTATGAAGTGCGTGAGATTCGGATTGAAGAAACTAGATGCGATTGACATTGATGTGATTCTAATTGAAGTACGATCTGGACAGAGTTGATTCCAAAAAATATGAAAAAATAAAGATATAATTATAATAATCGTATCGATATCACTTCTGAATGATTCAAATATAAAATTAGTAACAAATCATTCAGACTTTCCAAATATTCATTAAGAGAAAAAGAACAAGTGATCGGTTCACTGAATGCTTAGTATAATAAGAGACCACCTTTTAATAAAGCTCAATAAATATAACAAAACAAGACCTTAATATTTTAAAATACTTGTTGATATTTAATATGTATTAAAAATGATTAAATGATAGATACAAAAATATACACGTCAAGAAAATCAGGGATATGCCAGCAAGCAATGCCATTGTGTAACTAAAACTAATTTTCAAACACACGCTTAACGATGTCCTTCAAACCCCTCGCTGAACTCCCGCCGTCCTTAACGGCTTCCCGAGCCTTCTCCTTCAACTTACTGGCTCGCTGCCTCAAACCCGAAGCCGACTCCCCACTCACCGACTCACTCAAAACTCGGCTCAGCTCGTCCGAGTCCGGCACCGACGTCCTCCCTTCACACACCCTAACCCCCACCTTCAACTCATCCACCACGAGCCCCGCGTCCACGAACTGATCAGCTCCCATCGGCCACGTCAGCATCGGCACGCCCGCTGCTATCGACTCCAGCACCGAGTTCCACCCGCAGTGAGTCAGGAACGCACCCACAGCGCGGTGACTCAGTATGGCCGCTTGCGGCGCCCATCCGCGCACCACTATCCCTCTTCCCGCTGTCCGAGTTTCGAACTCTTCCGGCACGGCTCCGTATCCGTCGTCCACGTGTCCGTCCGCTGGTACTTTAACGGACCAGATGAAGCGGACCCGGCTCTTCTCCAGCCCGGCCGCTAAAGCCGCCATCTGGTCATTTTTTAAAGTCGTCTGGCTACCGAACGCCACGTACACGACCGAGTCAGCATCAGACGCGTCGAGAAATCGCGCCACGTCATCATCCAGACCCGGGCCGCTGGATTCGGCCCGTCCCAGGATCAGCGGCCCGACGGCCCAAACCCGGTCATGACCCAGTAGTTTCTTCCTCAAGTAATCCAAATAGACGCCCTCCACGTCATCAAAAGTGTTGATGACGAGTCCCCAGCTCTCCAGATTCGCCTTGAACCCGTCTTTGATAAACTCCGAGACCGGATCCGAACCCGAGTGGCTGTAACATCTGTAGATGGAAGAGATTTGCCACCAGGGGTATTTCGGGGATTTGGGAATGTTGTCGAAAGAGAGCTCGGCGCTCAAATCGTCGCTCGGCACGGGCATGTCTCTCCAGAGCGAGTAGAGGATGGAGATGGCCAGCGCCCCGGACGGGGAGAAGACGATCCTCCGGGTGCCGACTTGGTCGGCCAGCCTGTGGGTCCAGCCGAGGAAGAAGTCAGACAAGATGGCGGAGGGCGGAGATGGGTGGGAGTGGAACCAGGAGAGGAGGGGCTGGTAGAGACCCCCGAGGGCGTGGATCATGGAGGACGGAGGCGTGCCGGGAGGGAGGTCCTTTGCGTTCTCGACGCCGGCGGGGATGGAGGGGTGGGGAGGGAAGGGTAGGGTTAGGGTTTGGATGGAGGGGTGGAGGCGGAGGAGTGGGGTGTGGGTAGGGAGGTTTTTTGGGGTGGTGAGGATGGTGATGGTGGTGGTCTGGTTGAGGAGGGAGCAGAGCTGGTGGGTGAGGTCTAGGAGTGGTAGCATGTGGCCTTGAGCTGGGTAAGGGATGATCAAAATGTGGTCGCCCCGGCATGGGAAGATCGCCATGGATTTATTGATATGATAAACTATCTGGTTCAGAAATGGATGATGAAGAGGATGTCTGCGTATGTGTTTGATCCAAATGAAGTATAGTATATATAAAGGCGTGAAGATCCGAGAGTTGTTACGAAGTAAGGGCATTTTTAGCGGAGGTTCATGGGAGAAGTTTATCTCAAAGTTTACCTAGCATGAAGGTGCGTTGTGGATCATCGTTTATGCTCGTCTGACATGATACTGCTTCACACTGATGCGCTTCATAGAAACTATACGACGTTTCTAATCTGAAAACGCTGTATAAGGTATAGAGTTTATACGGCGTTTTCAGGTTAGAAACGTCGTTTATGTTATTGTTGAATATTTTTTACGGCATTTTTAAGTTATAAACGCCGTATATGCATTTAGGGTTTTTTAAATAATTTGGGCTGGGCTTAGACGGCGTTTTCATTTAATAAACGCCGTATATAGTTAGATTTAAATGTTTAGATATAATATTATTATTGTTTAAATTTAGGATTTAAATGTACACGTCATATTATTTGGAGTGTACAACATTTATGTGTTACATTTAATACAATATTATTTGTTTGGTGAAAATTTCTAATTTTGTATTTTTTATAAATCTCAAAAAATAATACACACAAATATTCACAACATAGTAAAAAATTTAATAAATTGGAAGTTAGTTTAAGTATGAAAAAGGATAAAAAATGTAGTATGACAGATGAATCCCATGCGCAGAGTTGTATGAAGATTTATGACTATGGGTGAAAAATTTATGAAAATGAAATTTATATAGATACTGATGTGACATAACACAAATCACACATATAACACAAATCTACTTTTCAAGTTTATGAATTAAAGATGCCCTAACAACAAACGTGATCTTCTTCATCTTTGTCTTCTCTTCTTTTTGAGATATGAACGGAGGTGATGTAACGTGTCATGCCGTTTCATGATTGTGTCGTCAAAGGTAAATCACGTGAAACAAGGTTTTCAAAGATAATTCTGACATGTTCCAGACGAGGAGTGTTTGATGTTGTGCACCATTGGTGGCGAGTACAAGGAAAGAGATAGAATTGGGAGTAGGGGTGTCGAGATCTATTTGGAAGGATTACGAACCCATTTCATTTTGGTCCATGTTTACTCAATAATTTGGTAGATTTTGAATTTAAATTCAGGTTCATTATTTAGATCTATTAGATTTAAAATAAATTTTTTAAAACTAAATTATCAAATAAAATACATACAAATCAGCTTATGAAAATAATAAATCATGAAAAATATATGTTTATATTCAAATTTATTTTAAAATGAAATTAATATTTTAAAATAACTAAACAAATTTTTTTATTTTTTAAAAATACTTTTTTTTTTAAAATAATTTTCTTTAAAATAATTTTTTTTAAAAATAATTTTTTTAGAAAATAATTTTAATTTTTTTATTTTTTAAAATTTGTTTTTGAAAAATATTTTTTATTTTTGAAAAAATATTTTTAATTTTTTAAAATTTATTTCTTATTTTTTTAGAATTTATTTTCCATTTTAAAAAAATATTTTTTTATTTATTTTTATTTTTTATAAAAATTTATTTTATTTCAAATCTGAATAAACTAATTTTCAAAAAGAACCCAAAGAGATCCATTATAAAAATTCAAATTGATAAAACCTAACGCGGTATAAATGGGTCCAAGACCCGAATGAATTCAAATGAATAAACACTAGTGGATCAATAGATCCAGATGAATATAAATATGAACAGATCTGGATATAGATCTACCGGATTGACAGCCTAATTGAGAGTCTCAGTTTGATTTGATAAGCCCTTTGTTAAAAGGAACACCGATTGATAGCCACGTTCGGATGATGCCTTGCTTTTCATTATTCAAGAAAAGTCAACTTTAGAAGAAGAAATGAATCCTTCTGTCTTTTTATCTTTATAGAAATAAATGAAGATAAGTATATTCGAGAAGTTCTACATTCTTCAAAATGCAAAAAACGTAACTATTTAAAGATAATTAGTTTCGGCAAGCCATAAGTTAAAAGGGAAAATCCTAATATAATTTTAAAAAATTATACGAATATGGGCCCCTACTTATAAATATTATGACGACACTTATATGGTTTATAAGACGGTGTTTTAAAAGTATCCTATATTATGTAGTAAGTCAAGAGTCACAAACACCGTTTAAAATTAAATATTGGACGATGTTTACACTCAAAAAACACCGTCTTGATTAAGTTTCACAATAGACGATGCTTTTTATCCACAAGCCTTGTCTTAATTTTCGCTATACACAACGCTATTCATACAGAAGCGCCGTCTTATGTTGGAATCTTTAGACGACGCTTAATTCATAATAGTTATCTTTTGACGAGGCTTAAGACGACGGTTTTGGTGAACAAGTGTCGTCCATTATATTATTTTGTAAGGCGTTTTGTACCTAAAAGCGCCTCATGATATTTTGTGGGATATTATATTTTCATTTTGAAATCGTTTGCGTCACGAATGTCACATGCACAAAAAAATCTGTTTACACTACTGGTTTTGTTAAGCTTATACATTATCATCCGATGGTGGGTAGTCATCAATCTCAATCATGACAATGTCGAACACCCTTAAAAAATTTTGTGCTCCTCTTTGTATATGATGGAAAACGAGTACATACCCAAAGCGTAAACCAATACGATATGTAAACTCCGGTCAGCCCGCAAAGAAAGACATACAACCGTCAGCACTCATGTGTACGAAAATAGTGCATGGTTTCGTGTGTTAGTTTCATATTTCTTCTTTTATTTTTTAATTTTGTTTTTATTGATTTTGGTTGAACTATTGACTATTTTAAAATGATTATGTTAATGTTGTTTAAACTGAGGGTATAAATATTTAAAGTATGTCAAGTTTTTACTAATTGGGTTTGAATTTGTACTATATTTAGGTTTGATGTGGGTGGAGATTTGTCTCTGTTGTCCGCCTAGTGTAGCCGCTAGTTAATCAATGCTTAGACTTTTCAGATTTTCATACAATATTCAACACTTTATTTTTATAAAATGATAGTTTATTGATGGAGTCAATTTTTCAATATGGTATATTAAATTCATTTAGATTTAACTCACTTCTTTGTTGGTTTAAAGGGAAAAGTTTAAACATGAAAATTTCTTCAATAAATAGAGGAACTTCTTTAATACCAAACGACGTAATTTTCGCACACAAATCTAAGTCTTACAATAATATTAGTTTAGGAATGTAATGTTGAATTTTATTTTAAAAAAATCAGTTTGATTTTTTTTTCATCACACTCTTTTTGAAAATCGTGGTAGTTCTGACCGCAATTCGGTAAGCGTTGATAGTTCAGAGCTCCTTTTGACTTAGATTTAAAATAATGCTTTTGTCCTTCAAACCAATGTTGTCCATCTTTTCTTCATTACACTTCATTTCACAACGTATTTCGTTATGTTCTTAAATTGTCTTGAAACATTAAAAAATGCTAAAAAATAGTTTAGAACCCTGAACAGTGAAGAATTAAATGAGTTATTTATAAAATAAGCCCAACAATTAGGACATATCAACCACAAATCGTAATTTTTCTTCATATAAGTTAAACTCTACATTTTGTACCATTTTGAGTATCTAACATTGAAACTTCAAAAATTATTCTCACATCTTTGACGAGGGGTTTTCAGTAGTGTCTACCTATTAAACTTGTTAATTAACTCGTATTGACTAATATTCGGCTGTCTCGGGAACTAATTTATTCTTAATCTGGGATCATAATGTCTTACAAGAGGCCGCGATTAAGGCGTTTTAGTCAATGACTAATTAAGAATAAACCTGAAGGGTCACACACAATCGATTATCAAATATTAAGTTGAGTGAAAACAGAATAAGATGAGGTCCGAATGTGATCCGGTTCAACCCATGTCTAAGTAGGGGAGAGCATAAGTCGATTAACCGAACCAAATTGCTGTTCGGTTAACCAAACCGAATTAACCGACTTTTAAAAGTCTCGACCGATAACCAACCGAATTATATGGTTAACCAATAACTCGGTTAATTCGGTTATCGATTAAACATTCAATTAACCGAATTAACTGAAAAAATATATATTTTAAAAATCATTATATTTATATGGAAAAAAATTTATTTTTTATTTAATAAATTTAATTTTGGATAATTCGGTTAACCGAATTAACCGAAATTACAAATTTTTCTTCCATTAACCGAACCGAGTTAACCGAATTTTATTCAAATTTTGACCGAATTAACCGATTCACCGAATTAACTGAACCGAATTAATTCGGTTGAGCTATATCAGTTCGGTGTATCGATTTTCACCGAACAATGCTCTCCCCTACGTGTAAGTATCAGATAAACCAATGAGTTAAATCCATGAGGACGACTCATAAACATTGCCCACTAGGCCTGACCCATGGGCACAGGCCTGGTAATCAAGCTGATGAGCTTGTCCGTGGGCCCAAATCCAAAAGCTTAGGTCTCACATTATATTTAGAAGCCCAAAACTTCTGTTTTCAAATGATGTTACAGTCCTATTACTCGATAATGGGAAAAATACTTGTGTGAGAGAGTCGTGGTTTTTCCAAAGATGGAATTAGTATTTCAGTTCAGGCACAACATCTTACATGAATGTATGGATATGGTTAGAAGCGCGTCACCTGCCGCGCTTGTGAAACGAGACAACCGAACAAAAAAGGTAACAACGTATTATTGTATTTCTTTTTGAATTTATTTTCTTTTGGAGTTTCTCAATTCAGATCCAGATCTATGTTTCAGATTTAGATTGAGAATGATTAAGTCAACTAAATAGGTGATCTAGATTCAGATCTGTATCTGGTAATTCGGACTACCTTGAAAGCCATTAAATTAATTTTGTTATGTTTTGGATCTGAACTTATGCTGCAATTTGCATGGTCTGAAAATCTAAATTTGAATTTTATGTGAGTTTCTTAACAGTGTTATAAGGGTAACTTACGAAATTAATTCGTATAATGTGTGTGTGATATAATTAATTTTTCAGTGATTAGATCTAGAAAAACTGAATGAAATCGAAAGGAAAATATGATTTTTTCTGTAATTTAATGTTACAAATGTCACAAAACTAAAGAAGATTTCTTTCACCATGGTCCGCACTCATTTTGACACTGCTATTGAGTTTTTTCGAACTGACTCTGTAGGAGAGCGTCTTTTTGGAGCTCATCGTTAGTTCTTGTCTAAGCAAGGCACTCTTGCTCAGCGTTCCTGTCCTGGTGCTCATGCTCAGGATGGTATTGCTGAGTGCAAGTATCGTCATCTTCCTAAAACTGCTCATGCTCTGATGATTGCTTCTTTTGTTTCACCTCATTTTTGGGCTGATGGAATCCTGCATCCACTTATTTGATTAATATTCAACCTTCATCAGCTCTTCAAGATGGGATTCTGTATGAGCTTCTTTGTGGCAAGACGCCCAACTATTCTATCATTCGTTTTTTTAATTGTGTGTGTTATGTGCTTCTTATACTCGTGAGCGTACGAAACTGACCATTCATACTATCGAGTGTATTTTTGGGATACAACGCTAAGCATGTGGAATATCATGTTAAGATCATGTTGGCCGTCGTATGGGGATTTTTCAAGATGTTACTTTTGATGAGTCTCACCCTTTCTGTCCTCATCCCTCTTTTAATGCTTCTCATGCATCTTTAGTTGAGTTGCTTTCTTTCCTTATACTCTGATTGCCCCTGTGCATTTCCCCTTCCAGGTGTCTTCTTTGGCACCTTCACCTATGGTGCCTACTTTTTTGGAGTCCTCTCCACCGGCTCCTACGAGTACAATCTACTACCATATAATGCATATCACACATGTTTACACACGTGCTCGACATGTTGAGGCGTCATCTTCAAATGCGCCTTCTCCTATTTATGTGCCATCTTCTATTAAAAATTCTTCTTTTGAGCTACCTCCATGATATGCTCTTCATGATCGCCATTTGATCTTGCCTCCAAACAATTTTTTGGTTTCGCTAGCACTGTCTTTTCTCATCCAACTTCTTATTATGATGCCATTCATCATAACGAATGACAGCATGCGATGGCAGAGGAGATTACTACTCTTGAGCACACTAGCACATAAGATCTTATACATCTTCCTCCAAATATTTGTCATATCACTTGCAAGTGGATTTAAAAAGTAATGAACCGCTCTGATGTGAAGAATGCTTTTCTCAATGCTGAACTATGTGAGGATATTTATATGTAGCTACACCTATTTATTATGTTCCCGAGGGTATGATTTGTCGTCTTTTTGTCGCTCTCTTATGGCATCAATCAAGCCCCTCGTGCTTGATTCTAGTGTTTTGCTTTAGTAGCCACTGTTGGTTTTTCTGCCAGTACTCATGATCTTTTGCTCTTTGTCCACACTTCATCTCATGGTCAAACTCTTCTACTTCTTTATGTTGATGACATGATTATTACTGGAGATGACTCTTAGTGTATTACGACCTTTGTGAAGGCAGGTCTCAATGAGTAGTTTATTATGCCTAATCTAGGTCCTCTTCATTACTTTCTTGGGATTGAGGTTTCTTCCACGCCTGAGGACTTCCACCTGTCTCAAAAAAAATACACTCATGATCTTCTTTATTGTGCCTCTCTCAATGATCAACGCATAGATGAGACTCCCATGGAACTTAATCTTCATCTACGTGTCACCGATGGTGAGCCTTTTGCAGATCCTACACGTTATCGCCACATTGTTGGTAGCTTTGTTTGTATCAGTGTCAATTGTTCTGACATTTTCTATTATGTGCATATCCTGAATAAGTTTGTTTCGACTCCCACTCAGCACTACTATAGTCATCTCTTGTTCTGATATTTCGTCATCTATCTTTTCCTCGCTTCAGTTCCTTATAGTTCTAAGCATATTCTGATGCTACTTGGGCTAGTGATTCCTATGATCGTCGATCTCATTTATATACTGTGCTTTTTTTGGTGGTTCTCACATTTCTTGGAAGACTAAGAAGCGGGTAGCAATTTTTTGATCAAGTGTAGAACTGAGTAGGAGCCATGGGTCTTGTGACAACAGAGGTTACTTTGGCTACAATGGCTTCTTGAGGATTTTTGGTATTTTTGTTTCGATGTTGACTCTTTTGTTTGTTGTACAAGTTTTATTAGTATTGGTTAAGTTGTGACCTGGTACATATATATATTCAGGCCTAGAGTCCTCATATTGAATAGAAATGCTATTATAACAGGTTTACACTTTAGAATGACGCTAAGTCCCAAAAACGTCTTTTAAAATGTATAATCCTTACAATGATGTTTATTATCAGTAAGCGTCATCTAAAGTGTCCATTGATAATGCTGTTTTACCCATGATAAACGCCACCTAAAAAATTAAGACTTTAGACAACGCTTTTTATCCACAAGCACAATCTAATGCGTGGTCATTGATAACGACATTTTACGTGTGTCTTGACTTTGAACGACTTTTTTTATCAGAAAACGCCTTCTAAAGTCTACATAAATCGAACATAATGTTGCAATTGTTTTCATCGACACTTTAGACGGTGATTGGGGATAAAAATATCATTTTAAGATAAAGTGATATCTAAAATAAACATCATTAAATGTATTTTCTATATTAGTGAAAAGATATATTAAGGTTAGTTGTCTCTGTTCAATACAGTATAATTTGCCCCTACACAAGCCTAGGCTCTACTGATTTAAACAAGAATAAGAATCTAGTAAAGGTGGAAAATGAAAATAAAAATAAAATAAATAGGTAGATTGCAAAATTGAGGAGCCCAATCTCCAGAAGTTGCTCAAGAGCAGCAACTTGTTAATTGTTCCTGGGAGGGTGTGATCTGGGTACCCGATAATCTTCCGTGAAGGCTTCATCAGCTCTTTGATGACCCTTATTTACTCGCTTTAAGGTTCCCTTTTTTCTTGATCTTCTTTGCCTTGCTTTCTTGGTATACTTGTGGTGAACATCAATGGTGGTGCTTCCATGGAATGGCACCTCTTTGCTCGATCTTGATTTCTTCATTAGTAGATTTCGTGTCACGACTTGACTGAGGCTAGTGAGTCCAGAAACCGCAGGAACACCATCATGATTTGCCTCCTGTCATAAATCGGAAAAAGCTCATTTTCTATACATAAATGACTCATAATTAGGTCATGACCCAATTCAGTACTACCATATCCATTTGCTGAGCTACCCTTGAACACTAATGTTCAGTTTGGTTTAAGAAAAATAAGAGAAAAAAAGTGAGAGAATTAAAGTTAAAGAAATTTCATGTCACTGACTCTGAATCCAAGACCGATTCGAGTACTAATAGCTATATGCTAACCTTGTTTTCAAGATCGCCGCCTAGAGAGGTTTTCCTTGTCGGCTTGAGTGGCTTCACCCAGTGACCTTCATCCCCTTCTGCACAATGGAACAAGTTAAGTTAGCTAGACATATTCAGACCTTGACAGACATGGCTGGCATGAAGAAATTGCTGGACCAACCGAGGCATTAGTATGAGGCAATAATCTCACCCGAATGACCAAAAGCTCTCCCACCATCATTATTCTGAATGAAGATCATCAACAACAAGAGTATCCAACCATCGAAAAGCCTCATCGTATATTCAACTAACAACTCCTGATCCTCTTCAATCACTGCGTGTTTTAGGGTCCTGATTTACGGCCTATGACCAGAAACCGGAGAGGGAAAATGTGGAGCAAGAAAGGGAGGAATTTATAGGAGAATATGTTGAGTGTGAAGTGTGGAAAGAATAGTGATCAAACCGGGGGCTTAAGTCTTAGTAAGTCCAAGGATTTACTAGGCACATCTCCAAGTCAAACATGTAGTTAGATTTCCAAGACGAACACGCTACTTTTTCCTGCACTTTTTTAATTAATTTTCTACGGTGTGTGTGGGGTTTAATTTTCTTGGTTAATCAGCGCAAGTAAAATAATTGTAAGTGGGGTTATGGGGAAGTGATTTGGTGTCGTGTAGGTTTCCAAAAATGTTAGGAAAAAGGTGTATGATCGCGTGTAATGGAAGATGCTGGTTTCTCTGTGCTTGTCTGCCGCCATGCATGCAAGTGCAACAAAGTTAATTAGGCCTTCCTTTAATAGATCAAACCTCTTCCGACTTCCATCGACAACTTTTTTTTTCAGAAAAAATCCAAAAGGGATCTGAACTATCACCATTTATCCAATTGCGGTTAGAACTACCGTAATTTCCAAAAAAGGTGCGACGAAAAAAAATAGACCGATTTTCTAAAATAAAATTCACCATTACATTCCAAAACTAATATTGTCACAAGACTTAAATTTGTATGTGAAAATTACGTCGTTTGGTTATCAAAAGACGTTGTTTTCTTTATGTGCGCAAACCAAACGATATAATTTTTGCACACAAATTTAAGTCTTATAATAATATTAGTTTATGAATGTAATGGTAAATCTTAATTTTAAAAATCAGTCCAATTTTTTTTCATCGCACCCTTTTTGAAAATTGTGATAGTTCTGATATCAATTAGGTAAGTGATGGTAGTTCAGGGCCCCTTTTGAGTTTTTTGAATTAGATTGGATTAAGATTCCAAATAGTAAAATCATTTATGGTTAATTTAAAATTACGCAGTTTTAAATTACAGTCATGAATTACTAATTATCACGTGTAAAATACAAATTAAGTAATATTATTAGTATCAAAACCACCATATTTTACACCAAAACAATAACTCTCTGTTTTGGATGGTTGTTGTTGAAATTTCGAGTCGGCTCATTGGATTGTATCTTTACTGTGATTCAAAAATTAAAACTTATAAATAATGGTTCAACAATTCAATATAATTAAGCTCTTCTTTATGATGTGAGATATTATCTCAAACACTCTTACTCAAGAATCGTTTGTTGAGTAATGTTTAAACTTTTTTGAGGGAATTTGGTGGTCAATGGATATATGACTTATCAAGAGTCGGGCTCCACTTTTTATAGTGATAGTTTTTTGACCATTTGGAAGAAAACAAAATCAAAACCTTAGTGAATGCAATTAGTGTAAGGCCTGAGACCATTAGCAAAACGCTAATATAGTATCTTAAAACTCAGTCATGCATCTATATAAAAAGATAACTTATATCAAGTGTCATCTTAGACTCCATTTTTTTCAAGAATTTATGTCTTCCAAGTTCAAATTATTCAACGGAATCATGTGTCTACCATATATGCTCACTTGGTCGACATGTGATGTTGTATAAAAGTTTAAGTTAACGGTTGGGTTTGTTGTACTAAATTATACTTAAGGGCATGTGTGTTTTTTTATCAGGGTATATTGCTAATTTAAACTTTTAGCTGGTTGAGAATTCCGTTAAATTAATAAAAATAATACAGTAAACAATATAAGATTTAACAAGGTTCGACAATTTGTCTACATTATTGAGAGTAAAAGAGTATTTGTATATTATTACTCAGTGTGCGTCATACATAATTAGAGTACAATTACATGATAATAATAACCATAGATACAAATTTACCAAATTACATGCATATGTACCATATCATGAGGCTTCCGACATCTGCCGTTTTTATGTGATATATGAGTTGTATCCAACATAGCTCTTCATTATTGATTATGTTTCTGAGTTTGAGGAAAAAGAAAAGGAAATTATATGAAAGACTAAAAAAATTAATTGATTCAGAAAGGATTCTTTTTTACAATACATATATACAATAAACACACAAAAATACACACACACCCAACCACCAGCGCGGAGCACTTCAAACTCAAGATCTTGCGGAAGACTGACGAGACTCCTTGACACTTAACCACCATCCATGATGGCAATTCAGAAAAGATTTAAATATATGGAATCATGAAATAAGGTAAAGAGAGCTTCTTACACTATTTGCCTCCAAAATGAGGATAGTAATCCTTCCAAATTTCTTCTTAAATAATTTATTCAGAAATAATTTTGTACTTCATTTCCTTCCATTTTTTCTTTTGACTTGAGAACACTGCCTAATAAATTTGTCTCAACAAAGTTCAACTTAGGCACGCATTCTGATTGTAGTGGAGGGCTACTATGACCCAAAATCATGCCTTGATTTTTGAGACTTTTACTTCCAAGCCAAAGTAGACACTTGGGAAGTTACATTATTACAATTACCGAAATGTGAACATGAGAGCCAACACCACTAGCCAATCCTACTACTTTAGCAGCTTGTTCAACTTATGGGGATTACGACCCAGCAAAAGTTGCTTAGGTTCTTGTAATTTGTTCTTACTATTTTAATCTCTCACTGTTAGTTTATTTGAAAATAAGTTTGAAAATGGTGTAGAATTTACTGTTGCTCTTTTGACCAGACTGTTGCTGTTGGATCAGGGTTTGGCCAAAAACTGAAACTCAAATGAGTTCATCAAATGAGTTCATCTGTGTATAATGTTTCATAAAAAGCTAGGGTTCACATGTATCTATCTCGGAGAACATACATGTAAAGTAGTAGAGCCGTGGTGGAATCATTCGGCACAGTCGTTTCAGATCTAATTCAAAATATTTTTGTACAAATTAAAAAAGTATATAATTTTTATAAGTATACTTAATTTTGCATCACTGAATTTAAATAAAAATATCTCAATATACCATAATTTAACTCATAATCCTCGAAGTAGATAAAAAATAGAAAAAAAATTGAACGTTTGGGCCGTGAAACTCAAAGTTCAAACTCGACCTTATCCAACCCAACTAAGAGCCAATCATCTGTCCGCAACCAGCCTGAACTATGACGCGGATCACAT
This sequence comes from Kalanchoe fedtschenkoi, assembly GCA_002312845.1. Classification (NCBI taxonomy): domain Eukaryota; kingdom Viridiplantae; phylum Streptophyta; class Magnoliopsida; order Saxifragales; family Crassulaceae; genus Kalanchoe; species Kalanchoe fedtschenkoi. Next base: position 523,600 of record NQLW01000001.1, read on the forward strand.
AATAGTTAGATGATGAAATTTCTTGTCGCTCATCCAAATTAAAATTTATAAAAGTCACTGTGAGCAAAATCTTATTGGAAGTTCAAACCAGGAAAGAGCAAGTCATTGTCGTGTCACTGGGTCCTCCTATTGAAAGGGGCAAAAATCAACTACATGAACTATCACCGCTTTCTCAATTTTACGATTTAAACTATTGAATTGTCAAAAAAATGAAAGAAAAAAAATTTTGGATGGTTTTTTAAAACAAAATTTACATTTGCACTCTTAAAATATTATTATAGGAATCAGACATCTGCGAACAAAATACATTATTTTGTTGTTAAATTAAATGATATCGTTTCGTTTACATAAAAAAAACAACATATTTACATACTCAATCAACTCTAATCCTCAATCATATCAATAAAATCAATTGTGTTCGATGAATCAAATTAACCAACTAATGTTAGCATACTAAATTAGTCCGAATTTTTAGTTCAAAGCTCTTTTTAAGGGTAAACTACAAAAAATACTCCGAACTATCACCCATTTTCAAATTAAGTACCGAACTTTGTAATTTTTCAATTTTCATACCGAATTTTTTAATTATTCAATTTAAGTACTACAAACTTAATGAAATGATAAAATTTATATAAAAATAAATTTTGCGTCCGATATATTTATGCAAATTTCAAAATTTTAGCTAAAGAGTTGGACACCCAAATTAATTTTTTCATTTCATGCTAATTGCTTCTTTCTATTAAGTCTATAATACTTAATTTGAATAATTAAAAAGTTCGGTAGTGAAATTGAAGAATTAATAAGTTCAATACTTAATCTTAAAATGGATAATAATTCGGGGCATGTTTTTGTATTTTACCTTTTTTTTAATGTTTTTCCCCTACTTCATAAATACATTAAAGCAACTCTTTATGACTTGCTAAATAAATTTAGAACATTTTAAATCCCTGATGTCGTGCATTAAAGACACATCGATCTCCATACAATTAAGGCTAGGTTTGGTGAGAGAATGTTGAAAGAATTTTTCATTTGATTTTACGGAAATGGAGGTAAAGAGAATCATATGAAAAAAATAGAAAAATAGTTTGATCAAATCAAAAACTATTTTAATATTTTCTTCATAATTTTCTACCTCTTATTAATCTAAAAAGGAAATAAAACACCATATATTAAGAATTAATTTCTATATTTTCTCCCTAAATCAAACAGAACGAAAAACCCCACAAATTAATCTTAATTAGCAAATAAAGCTTAATTATTACATGGTCCAAACTACTCAAAAGACCTTGCATCATGCTCTAGCTACACCATACAGTCGCTAAATGATACTCCCCCATCCTCTTTTACTTATTGTTTTTTTTTTATAAATTTGAATTTGACTTACCGTGAAATTCTATGATAAATATTATGATGATGGATGTCAATATGTTCGTATCGAATTCTACTTCAATAACATATTTTTATTATAATTTTATAATATTTATATTTTGAGTTATTTGAGTTCATAAATTAATACACGGTATTTTAAGCTACAAATAAAAAAAGACAAAGAGAGTACATGTACTTATATCATTAATCAATGATAGTCAAGGAGACAATGTGGAACTTAGAGAACTGATTATTGAATCATTTAGTTCGAGGTTGTTGCCTGCTCTGTCCCAAATATTTGACATGTGACATTATCTAAGGCTTTTCACCTTTCATAGCATCATATTTATCATAATCGAACCGGATCAGACCGATTGGTTCGACTGGGATCAGTAGCAGATTTCGATCTGATTTATTTATTTCTACTGGATTATAAGTTAAACCGGGATGGAATCGCCGAAAACCATCAAATCAAATCGATTAATGTGAAATGATTTACTAATTATATTAATTAATTAATAATTAGTCTCTAATTTAATCATTAATGTTTAATCAATGCAAAAGACTTTTGCATTAAGGCTCAAAATTTAATTTATTTGACTGTCGATCAAATCGGTCTATCCGACTGATCCAACTGATGATCAAAAACCGAAAATATAATCCGTTTCGGTTTCTCCACCAAACAATTCTTGCCTTACTGGGCTGGGATCTGGTCCACCTCTGAGATTGGGCTCTATGGGCCGGGAAAGCCTATCCGGCTAAAGATCAGAAATAAACCTGCATCCAAACATAGCCATTCAAACCGAACACCATGTCCAGGTACGAGGACAAATCTCTTCAAAATATTATTACGTTTAATTTTATTTTTTTTTCAGAAAAATATGGCAGGAGAAACTCCCTTCATCATCAATTTTTTCGATCAGCAGCGGGACGATGTCGGCGTTGAAGACGACGACCACGATCGCCACCAGCAGCAACGACGGCGCGAAGCCACGGATCGCCGCCGTGATTTCGCCAGCCTGGTGCCTTTCTGGTTCGACGAATTCGAGGATTTCTACCATTCGGATTCCGAGCAATCCGCTGACCATCCGTCCCTCCGACCGCACTTCACCGTCGATTACGGCGAAATTGACGGTGGGGACTTTCTAGAGCCGGCGGATCTGGCCGTGGATCGCGTTGCGGACGTCGAATCGGTTGGGGAAGGTGGTGACGTGTTTGGTCGGGAGAATCAGGTGAACTTCGTGAGGAATTTGTTTCAGGATCGGGTGGATCAGCAGCAGTGGAGGAGGGAGATGGTTTGTGAGGTTTTTAGTGGGTCCGATTTCGGAGTGGTTGATGATTCGAATTATCTGAATTTGGATTTGGGGCTAGGGTTAGGGTTGGATTTGGGGATGGATTTTGGGGAGGTGGAGAACTCCGATTTCATGGTCGGGGAGGCTGAAGATGATTTCTTTTATGGAAATCGGAGGACGGAGGGCGGGGATTCGGTGAGGGTATTTGCGAGCAGTTTGGGGTCTGGAGGAGGTGGCGCTGAGGAGGCTGATGAGAGTGATTTGGGTTCTGAGGAGGAGGAATATGAGTTGGATTATGGGCACACAATTGATGACGTGAGTGTGAATTTGTGCTGGGATTCTTTGCAGTTGGAGGATCACAGAGAAGCTGATGAAGAGTTGGAGTGGGAGGAGGTTGTGGATGGGGCGATCGAGGAGCTTGAGAGGGATGTGCTGACAATGGCTTTGGATGGAGAAGATGATGATGATGATGTTGCTGAGTCTGTGCTTCAGCTGATGGACGATGAAGTTGTGCCGGAGAGGGTGGTTATAGGTTGGGAGGTGTTGTTGAATGCTGAGAATATGGGCGGTGTGACTGTCGAACTTGGAAACGAGGATCCATACTTCGGTCCGGAGGGATACTTTTATGCTGATGAGTATGAAACTCTGTTTGGGCAGTTTGCTGAAACTGGTGTGATGGCTAACCCTCCTGCTGCGAAATCTGTTGTGGAGAATCTGGCTGTGGTTGTTGTGACGCAGGTGGATGTGGATGGCAGTAATGCCCTCTGTGCTGTGTGCAAGGATGAGATGTCTGTCGGTGAGAAGGCAAAGAAACTGCCTTGTTCACATAGGTACCATGGGGATTGCATTCTTCCTTGGCTCGGTATCAGAAATACTTGTCCAGTATGTCGGCATGAGCTGCCAACCGATGATGCAGCTTATGAACGGAGGAGGACACAGGGGGGCTGAAGAGGACAGTGATCACTTGCAGTCCTTAGGTCTAGGTGAGAATTGTTTTGTTTCAAAAGGGTATGCATCTTTCATGAGAACTGGCTGTGTGAATTATAGATTTTGATGATGCAAATGATTTTGCTTATGGCTTTTTTTTAGTGGGCAGGTGATTTCTACGCAATATGGTAGACTATTTTGTATCTAGACCATGATTTCTTTGCTACTCAAACAACATTATTGTTGCCTAAGTGGCTATATGTAAATATTTTGCACTTATCATATGCTACATGCATCTTTTGTATATCTCTTTATATCTTCTCGCTTGAACAGTGTCATTTCATTGTATTCTGTGACCTTGATGGAATGTCAGCAATTGCTCTTTGAGCTTTGGATATGGAAATTTCACTTGACAGTATTTTCCTGTTATGTTTCATACGTTATCTGATTAGTAGTTGGACTGATATGTCTGCTTGCTCTACTTATACCCATGGATGCGTAGGAATCCATATGATTCTGGGCATCGGCGTCAAGGCCTTCCAACCTGTTACGATATTGGCTAATAATGAAAGAAAATTTTAATGGGGTCGCGAATATGAACCAGTCTTTATTATCATTGACAGAGTTGCGTGTTTGGCTTATAGATAAAATAAGCTAGTTCTGACTGATAGTTGAGAATAGGGAGTGTTCAATAATGATCTATCATGAAATATTGGTGCTCTGTCAGCCTTTCTGACTCACAGGTGAGCTTGCTAACTACATGATCAACTGCCCATTCTAACTGGTAACTCAGTTTACAGTGCTTGAACCTGTCTGGCCGGTTGTTTTTGTATGGTTTGGGTGACACTTGTCTTCATTCACACATGATGTCTTTTCTAGAAACAGAATATTCCAAGAGGATTTAGATCCAAGGCTGCAATCTCAATGCTGCATCGTTTTAGTATAAGTCAATAATTTGATCCCATTCCAACATAGGTCCAAATCATCTCTCAGCAGTCAGCAACAAGTTCCATTCATAATTTATTTACTCTTCACCTATTTTGCTTATTCAGCTACATAGAAATATCTACGAATAGGGGCGTCTTGTAGAAGGCATGCATAGATAATCTCTTCTGACCGGCCTGTTCCACAGAGAACTGCCGACACTCGACGTACTGAAGTTCATGTGCGTTAAATTCCTTTTCACTGCCCCCGACGTTATCATGTACCTCTGGAGACAAGCTGACGTCTTCATAACATTGTATACGATGATGACCTTCAGTTACCCATTTTCACGCTGACACCAGGAAATCATATGGATCTCCTATATGTGAATGTATCCTCTTCAGGGCCTTCCCCTCCGCCGCGTATAAACTAATTTTCATTTCCACTACTTTGATAATTAACCATGTATATCGCTGCAATGGTAACAAGGGCCCCAACACACTGCAAGGGTGTAAAGGTCTCACCCAGATAGAGAAACCTGCCATGTAAAACAAGGAAGAGAATCATGTAACTCAAATAACCGGCGCTCAAACAGGCTTACGGACCTGATTCTACCTGATTTTCAGACAAAAACAATTATGCGTAGGTGTTATTATAATTCATAGATCGTTACCCGAACAGAGAGGCAAACATAGGTGTCAAAAATGTGAGGGAGCTCAGCTTTGTCAAGCTACCTCTTGTTGCATTGTAGAAGTAGAGGCCATAGCTGATAGCACTTCCAAATATAGAAGTGTAGACGAGAGCAAGCACATCATTAGTTGAAAGCTCACTAAGATTCCCTTGGAGAGCTGGCTCGTGATTGAGAACTGAAATTAACGCTATAGGTAGACCGCCGATGATCATATGCTGCAACAAACATAAAACTTCACTTGTCACCGTCCTCAGATTAACATTGCAGAAGTTACCCACTTCGCTGCACTTGTTATTGCACCGGAGGGGGTGATGCAGCGTCAACAGCGTAGCGTTACATCAATTAAAAGCGAGGGCTAACATGGAGAGATTTTTGGGTGGACATAATCCACCACGTGGACCGTGAATACACCAACGAAGAGTCGTCACGTGACACTTTGACCAGCCATGTGACAAAAGTAAAAAAAATTCAAAACCAATAGTCCACGTGGAAAACTATATGCACCCAAAATTTTCCCAGTTAACGTGTGGTACAAGTGCATACAAGATTTCTTGCTGCATAGCGTCCTAAATTTCGCGAATAAAATGTTAAGTTGTGTACAAGAAAAATGGTGAGAATGATGTCAGATGTAAACGCACTAGATTTAAGCCTGATTTTTAAGAAAATAAAGAAGATAACAGAAAAGGAAGTATTCAACATACCCATCCAGTTGCCATCACTGGATCAGAATATTTGGAAACCCAGCGGACCATGACAGTGCCCACTGCCATGCTCTGAGCTGCTAGCAGCATCCACCACTCTCCACTCCCGCTTAGAGAGAAATCTCCATCTAATGAAATAGTTGGAACCTGTTAAAACAGAATTCAGATTTTAGAAGCAAGAGTTCTCATATATAAGGGGTAAAATTCGTATCAAACTTTGTTTTATTTCTAGAAATAGCAGGGTCGACTGAACTTTGAATGGACGCGACTCAGGCTTCATAATTTCCGACTATTCTATAAACTACAATATGAGGCGCTTCCGGAATTTTGATTCGGAAAATTTGTCAACCATGCCATGATTTTGGTTACCCGTTATGGGACGAATCGTTATTCTATTGTCTGACCCTGGGTGAAATACGATATGTGTTATATGTCGTGGGACAAAATACAATTTTGTTGCCTGATTGTAGGGCGAAATATAATGTTCATGCAATGGTTTGGATCCACGAGCCTCTAAAGTTGCGTATATCAATTTTCTTGCATAGTTTGTGAAGACATATGCACCAACACTTTTCAGATTGGTCTTTCATATTTGTATGCTCATCCCTGATTTGGTTAGCTTGAGTTACGGGTAAATGTTGAACCTTGAAACTCATGATTTTCATACTTGTTTTTCAAGTGTGGAATTCATAAAATTGTAAATCATTTCCTACATTGTGGTTAATTTTGTGAAATTTATGTTTTGTAAGAGGATTAATAGATTCCATTGGTGGATTAGCTGATGTGTGACCGATGTAAACACCGCTCGGAAGTTTATAGTCCAAGGTTTACAGAAACCATGGACAACTTGGTAAAATGATGATTAGGTTACAGGATGAAAACAAAAAGAAAAAATTAACCACATATGCATCTCAAGGATGCAACATAGACAACTGAGTTCTAAGTGTTGTAAATATCACTACTGATTGAATTAATTAAGGGAAAAACGGATATACCCCGGTATATAAGTTATATACCGGAGCGGCCAAAATGACACCGTTTTGAATTGTGTTTAGGGGTTTTAGGATTTCAGGGTTTTAGGTGTTTGATTGAATAGAATCAACATACAATACGAAACCAAATAAAACAGTGATATGCAGACTATTGAACTGTTTAGTGAATCTATCTAATGGTGCCAACTGAAAACACCAACTCTTTAGGCTTCGTGAAACATGATTTGTTTCTGTAATAAGGCAAGTACTACCTCCAAAGTTCAATACTTCAATAGTAAATAAATGGGGCAAACCAAAAAAAACCGAGAACAAGGATCACCTCAAGAAGAAGAAGTCCAATCACGCCAAGCACAAGGCCAGAGATGCTGACAAGCCCAAGAGATTCACCAAACAATAATGCAGCAAGGACGGCAACCGTCAGAGGTTGTGAATCAATTATCACCTGAATTGGTTAAACATCTGTAAGCATGTCATGTGCTCCGACGGAAATGAAAGTGAGCTGATTTACTTTATAGAAATCAACAATGTACATAGTTTATTAATATTTGCAATGATAACAGAAACAAAAAGTCTACTTTCAGCTTCGTAGCTCAGAAGAAACTGAAATTGATGAACAAGCCAATAATGATTTTTATCATTCTACGAAATAAATAACCGTGAGACTAACAACATGTTGGTATGGCGCAAGTCGGATAAAAGGCTTTTATTGTAATATCTGTATAACAAAACTTGAGTCGCACCCCAGGAGATGAATTGTTGGTGTCCCAAATACCGCCTTCACCCATCATCGCCGCTAGACGACTTAGAATATAGAGAGCAGAAAAAATTTATGAAGTGATAGTCAAAACCGGTCCCCAAATAGTGATTACTAATTACCACTTCACAACATTATGTCAGAAGTAAATGATATAGGAGTGTATCCACTAAGATAAAGTTTAGTTTCGGTGGCTACAGATACTCTACATGTTGATTTATTGAGTAGAGTAAGGGAGTTGAGAAAGGCATACACTGCCCAAGCCGGCGGAAGTCCTCAGCAAACCTTGAGCAAGAAATCCCTACACTTCGGTGGGAGCGAAATCCAATCAGCCAACATAACAACACATCATCTGATTATTTCACAAAGCATTAGAGAAGACATACAAGAGACCTGAAAGCAAGTGGCATCCACAAGCCCAAACACGGCAATGGAAAGCCAAGCCATGAATCCAGATGGGAGGGGACGGCCGCGGGAGAGGGCGAAGGACACCAGAACAGCCCCAGCCGGAATGAGACGCACGGAGGCGACGAAGAAGGGCCCGGTCTTGGGCAAGACATGCTTCATCGCCACCATAGCCGTGCCCCAGAAAAAGAACGGCGACACCAGTAGCGCCCAATCCAACACTGACAGCGTCACATCAGTAGCAAACGAGTCAGACCTGGAATCGCCACCATCTGGGGTTTCTTTCACCACGCACTCCACGTCAGTGCCGGTCCCCACGCAGTCCAGTAACGGGGCTTCTGATGCTCCGTCGTCAACCCGCTTGCTGTTGCAATTGAGGGATCGACCCATCAGAATCCGACGGTGGATTTCACTAGGGCGGGTGTAAAGATGGAATCTTGGAACCCTTGGCGTCCTGCCGCCAGCTGCAGAGAGAAGGGTGGAAGGAGGGAGGAGGAGGATGCTGGATGCAGCAGCCATGTTCTGCTCCTCTGGTGTACACAAAGATGAGGCTCTGAGTAAATGACAAGAGAAACGCGATATTTTCGATTTCTTACTCTGTTTTTTTTGTTTCCACATTTATTTATTTATTCCATACAAAAATCATAATTTTGAATTGTATTTTTGTTTGGACAAAAATAATATATAATTAACAATGGGAAAGAAATTCTGAATGATATATCAGAATAGTTTTCTAACTGTCGCTTAAAGAAATAATTTGGTTTACTCGGTTCCATTTGAAAAATCTTTAAAATCGAACTGAATGGTTAGTTATCAATTTTTTAAAACTTGAAACCGAACCATTAACACTTCAAATCAATCGAACCTACCGTTTCATTTTGATGTAATTAAATTCATCGATTTTTATTTACACTCCCCAGTCTAAGTTAAGGGGAGTGTTGGAAGAGTTCATGACAGTTTTGGCGTTTTATGTTTTGTGTGCTACGTTTCATTTCTCTTTGAAAACATCTCTTGCTCATATTCGTGTGACTAGGAGTGTAACGATTCGGTTCAGTTTGGTTTTGAATAAAAAATCAAACAAAACCGTTGGTAATCGGTTTAAAAAATTTGAAACCGAACCAAACTGCTAGTTTTAAAAAATCAAACCATATGGTTTGATTCGGTTCGGTTAATTTTTTTGATGAACTTTATTGACTAATTTAACTACTAAATAGGAGAATTTTATAATAAAATCCTAATTTTGTTAGGTCTAGATCGGTTCAGTTTGAGAAAAATTAAAAATCAAACCAAATCATCAGTCGTCGGTTTTTCAAAATTTAAAACCGTAACCGAACCACTAACATTCCAAACGGAACTGCACCTCTCGATTCAATTCGATTTGATTTAATTTGATTCATCGATTTATCAATTTTTATTTACACTCGTACACATAGTTTGGCTTCTTTCGTTCCTCCAGAGCCGGTGACTATATCTCTTTGAGCTGAGTTGCAGCCTTTTCACTCAGTTTGGCCAAATCCATTCAGCATCGCGATCAAAAGTTGATCAGGGTATGAAAGGCCCTATCCATTAGGGAATTCGAACTCAGATGAATTAATTTTGTGCTACTCATTTTCACTGTGACCTCTATATCCTAAATCTCTCCATTTGAATTAGTTCAGTCAATTAATATCATATCTTTATCAAGGTGATAGGCCAGCGTTTGTATGGGACATAGATTCAATATTGCACAGCTCTTTGCTGCTAGCACAAAACGATATCGTTTTATGCTATAACTGTATTTTCAATCTCATGTATTATATATTATCATCTAAGAGCGTCTAGGCGCGGCATTACATATGGTGATGGCCATGCGCAGCAGCCTCTCCACGTTAAAATTATTCGACGCCAACGGGCTCCGTCCCGCAGCGAAGGCGCTTCGGCACTCGGCCACTCCGTCGAGGGCCGTCAGCGCCTCCGCCCTCGCCTCCACAACCTTCCCGCTCCCCCACAGAATCTTCATGCGCGTCGCTCTGTGCAACACTTTCCTGTATCCAGTCTTGCAGGCCATCAGACGCTCCCGCTAAGGGCTGATCAACTATGACACTTTTTTAAATCACGTGTGTAATTATTAAATTTTATAATTTTAAAGAAAAATTCTTTGATCCTGTTCTGTAATTGATTAAATTACCATTCAATCCTAATAAATTTTAAAATAATTATAGTTTGATCTCTAATAATATAAATTAACACAATATAATTATAAATAAATAAAAAATATTATTTTTATACTGATCCAAACCGACACCAATGACAAGGTTTTGTAATTTTGTAATTTTTGTTGGGTTAGTATATGTTATTAAAGATCAAATTATATTTTTTTTAGAATTTATTTGGTTAGATTTTAATTTAATCAATTATGAAATATACACAAATCACTTTCTCCTTATAATTGCTAAATTTAGTAGTTGTACATGCGATTTCAGAAAATGTGGTAGTTCATACCCGCTTTTTATAATTTTCTCAAAAAAAAACATTCATAAAGATATTTGAAAAAATATTGTCTCGAAAGTTTTTTAAATCAGGACGGTGTTGGACTAGTGTTTCTGGGTGTTGTGTAACAATCCAAAGTCCAGATTCGTACTTTGATAGTACCGTATTTATACTCAGATACGCTGAATGTGCCCATGAACTGATCTGCAATAAATATAAACATCAGTATCAAAGTGGATAGGAGTGTGTCATCCTGAAAAAAAAAAAAAAGTTTTTCATGTGTTCAAACTTCAAAGAGATTCATGACTTTGAAGTGAAACTATTACAATAGACATGGCTTTACAATGACACAATGGAAAGTCAAATGAATTGGAGTACATACAGTATGCTTTTTCCATCACTTTTATTTTATTTTAACTTTTTTTTTTCATTGTAAAAGTAAAACAAAATTCCAATTTGACTTTCGTCGTATAGCATGGAGTACGAAATTTTTAGGAAAGCCAAATTTCACATGCTCCCATTCCCATTAGTTAATTAGTCAGACAGTTATTTTATTTTATTTTATTGTAAAAGGTAAAATTTTCAACTTTATGTTTATTTTTAAACATGCACTTTTCCTTTATTCTTTTCTTTTATTTCTATCCTTATTTTTATTTGATTTTTATTCTATCATAATTTTTGTAAATCAGTTCGAAATCAAAATGAATTGGAGTACCTACAATATGCTTTTTCCATCACTTTTATTTTATTTTTCCTTTTTTTTAAAAGGTAAAACAAAATTCCAAATTTAACTTTCGTCATACGGCATGAAGTACGAAATTTTTAGGAAAGCCAAATTTCACATGCTCCTATTCCCATTAGTTAATTAATCAGATAGTTTTTTATTTTTTTATTGTAAAAGGTAAAATTTTCAACTTTATGTTTATTTTTAAACATCTACTTTTCCTTTATTCTTTTCTTTTATTTATATCCTTATTTTTATTTGATTTTTATTCTATCATAATTTTTGTAAATCCAGTTCAAAATTATAATTCATAAAGTTTATTAAAAGTTAGAACGACAATTGTAAAATACAAATTGTGCATGTGAAAACTGACTGTCCTTGACAGTTGAACTGTGTGGCACATCTTTTTTATAAATTTTTTGCACATACTACTAAATAAATTTTCATTTAATTCTGCACATGGAGTCACATGTTATATTATATTTTTTATATTTTTCATATCAAACTAATTATTAATTTATTAAATATTTTATCAAATTGTGATTAATTGTTTATATTACTTTTTTTTACATTTATGCATAATTAAAAATTTAATCAAATAATAATAATATATCAAATATAATATTAAGTATTGTACACTACAACCTCTATAAAATGATTAAATATAACTTTATACGACGTTTATAACTTTAAAATGCCTCATAAAGCTCATCACAATTCATTTAAAAATTACAAAAGTACATATAACGTTTATATCTTGAAAACGCCGTATAAAATATTTATTAAGAATATATATGACGCTTTAACTACAAAAAGTCGTATAAAGTGTAGACTTTATATGACGTTTTAGAGTTAAAAACGTCATATATATTTCATGGAGCGCAGCATCTGTGTGAAATTGTATCATATGAGAGAGGAATGAACTACCATCTCCATTGGAAATTTATGCCAGATAAAGTTTATTGTCCGACATAAATCTCATCCGTGAAACTCCGTTAGAGATCCTAAGGTGGTCTCTAACTGTATTAAACATTTAGTGAACCGAATACTTATTCTTTTCCTTTTAATGAATATTTGAAAAGTCTGAATGATTTGTTACTAATTTTATATCTGAATCATTCATATGTGATATCCATATGATTATTATAATTATCTCTTCATTTTTTTCATATCTTTCTGGAATCATCACTGTCCGGATCGAATTTCAATCAGAATCACATCAATGTCGACTGCAGTTAATTTCTTCGAGCAGAATCTCAAACACTTCATAAATAAATAATATTCTTGTAACGTGACTATAAATTTTAATTTTATTTTTATGTTGTAAAAATATAATTTTATATTTATAAATCATTATATATTAAGATATTTTAAAAAATAAATTATCAAATAAAAATAAATCATTAAGCAATCAGATATGGTTTGACCAGCGGTTTAACCATTCAGATTCTCATACAGCCTTCAACCTTAATTTTACAGAACGACACCTAAATCATACACAAACATAATATTTGTTGTGAGCTACTCTCCACAACATGGACATCACCTGACCAAGCATACTACAGTCGACAATGCCGCTGACATTACCTTTTCAGTTTCCTCACAATCCAATCTAAAAACCTCCTAACAAGCTATCAAACAGAATACTAGAAACATCCATAGATGAACTAATCAATTCTTGGCAGTGTGTTTCCCATTAGAAGTATTTGCCGGGGTTTCTGGACCCGAGGTGGGACTGTTGCTGGTCTGCTCCTCAAACGCCTGCAATGGGTCTGCGTATGATCTAGTTCCGGGCCACCTAATGAAAAAAAAAAATTTCAACTTTTGATTATAAAATTAACAGCGCAGAAAGGAACTATGCAGTAGTCTCATGCTATGTACGATACTTGCCTGCTCGACTTGATGGTCCCATTATTAATCGCTGTTTTTTCATCAAATATGATGCCTGGAAACGAGCAGCCATACAAAATTCTCAGCATGCACGAACGACAAAATAGTTTCTAAAGTTACAAGGAGAAAAATTGTATGTAATCGGACTCCTCACTTCTCAGAACTGTATTTGAATCCAATAATCACATTGATAACATAGCTCCGGTTGACACAACATTAATTGCTCTAACCAAGAAACAGGCTTCTTCTACGCAAAAACATTCAGTTGCTCATTTTGCAAGAATAAACATTTGCCAGGAAATTAAGTACTACAAAACTTTTACCCGCTTAATAGATTACAGCCACAAATACAAGGTGATATTTATGCAAAATATGATGGTTTTTAAATTTTAAAAACAACAGAACAGATGGCACATGACGAATGACTCTTAAAGCTAAAACCACATCGTTCAATAGTGACTGCAAATTGCTTGACAGCCCTGGATCAGAATCCTTTGCGACAACTAATGAAATTAGCCACATGTCTATTTATCATGATCTCCCATCTTAATCTTTCGACGCTAAAAAGTTACAAGTCACTCATTAGGTAAAAGATATTACCTCCAAAGATATCCTTATTTGAGAAGTACTTTGCATTTAGATAATGAGTATAATCAGCTTCAAGTTTCTTGTACTTTTCGATATCTTCTTTACTGTCAGTATCCCTGAAGAGAAAAAATAGAGATTAAAACCAAAGAACTGTGACGCAATCTGTTAAATACAGAAACCAAATTGTGTGTAACCTGACTAAATGCTGAGCCACGCAGCCAGTAGCAATAAGAATTAAGAAGTAAACTACCTACACTGACATGTTCAAGCAACACTTGTTCATTAGGTAGAGAAATGTTCATTAGTGTTCAAGCAACACTAAGAGCAGAGAAATGTTCTTTCTTACCGTTGGTCGGGAATTGTGGCGGTTCCAGTAGGGGGACATTGGGTACAACAGTCCCCCAGATCCAACCCAACATATATTCTTCTTAATTTAGTCTCAAAATTTAATTTTAAACCCCAAATCCAAATCAAATTTTAATTTTTTATAATCTAAATCCAACTCAAAACATCTCAATTTAACACAATTCAGTTAATAATCCATCAAAAAAAATAAAAAAAATATTAAAAACAAAAAAATCATCTAAGGCCTGCAATTTTACAATCAAAACTCAAACTTTCGTACTCAACCCAGCCGAGAACCAACTGAACTTCATCAAACTCTCCGTCGTGTGTCCATCACGGCCACTAAGCGGAGACCCGAGACTATTTTATACCCCTGAATTTGAATTCCTGGAACCGCCACTAGTCGGGAATAATTCAGTCATACGCAATCTCGTTGCAAAACCCTTATACATAAAGTAGCTAGCACCCATGAAATCCCAGTTCACACACAAGCAAAAAAATAGTATGAAAATGGAAGCGAGCCCAGATGCAGCACAATGGTGAGCAACAGTCAACAGAAGAACAAAATGGGCAATAAAGATGAGCAGGGAGCAATTCACTCACTTAAACATCACAACAGTCTCGGGCTTCTTCTCCTGTGAATCAACCACACCGTTGCTGCCTCCGGCGCCAGAAAGGCTATCAATCTCAGGAAACACAAAGCAACCCCAGATCAGGTTTCAGAAATGCAACACAAATTGGGGCAGTAAAAAGAGAAAAGAAAGGGGGGAAAACCTGGGGCTTTGGTGGGGTCTGGGAGACAGCAGAGTTGTCTGAAACCTCAGGGGAGAGCGGTGACGGAGTAGGCGAGGGTGACGTCATACGAAGCTCAGCCGCTGCAAGATCTCACCTTTCTTCTTACAGGGGGAACTGTGACTGTGAATGTGGTGGCGTGCCAGCTCAGCCACAAAGCTCGCTCGCTTCCTTTCTCTTGAACACTTAATTTAGTTGTATTGCCGATTAATTAATGACATTATTTGAATTAATTCGGGTTTAATAAAATGGGATTAATTTAATTTATCCATCTAATCCATAAAACACTTATCGCCAATTGTAATAATTAATAAATAATATACGAAAGATTCCATACCAGAAAGTTTTCCATTCAATTTGCCCATTGCAAACCATTTGAGCAATTTTTAGTAAAATTAACTTATAGAGTTTTGATTTTTGAATCTGGAAACATAATGTTTGTGAAGAATAGAACATAAAATTATGTGATCATAATTTTTCAATATGGAATAGCAAGATTGTTTTCAAAAATGCGAATTGTTTACCTATCAAATAGAAATTACAGTTAATCATAATATTTAACCGATCGTCAATTTTTTTTTTTTTTGGAAAGATGGTGCTTTGAGTAAGAAAATAGATGAATATATACACGATGACAGAAGTTTGGCTCAAATAAAGTTCAATCATAGCCACGATGTCTAGAGAAACAAGCTATCTAAGAATATGATCCAATATAATTTAGGGGTCCAAGCAGTGTTAAACGGAGAAGATCTCAAAGACTAAAGAAGATTGAGTTTGAGATTGTACTCATATTTGATGAAATTTAAGATGTGGGTCTTGAAAAATGGAGTATCCTAAAAGACAACATGCTTGAACACTCGAAATGGAAGTTCCTAGAAGCAGACCACGAAATCATTTGGGCCCATGATGTTGAAGGGAGTAGCAGACTGACAAAGACATGGTATGAGAGCTGAAATAATGAGGCAAAAAATGTGTTGACACCGAAAGAATAAGTGATCCAAAAATTCTGAATGCATATCACCTAAAGAGCATAAATTAGTAGGAAGAAGACCTAGCCTTAAAAGTGTAGTTTTCAAAGAAAGTCTATCTTGGGAAGCAAACCAGAGAGTGAATAAATGATTCAAATTTGACAATTTTTCTACATACCATAGAGGCTTTGGGTGACACCTAGTCACATGACATTAAACTGATTTTGAAGAGAAAGGGGTCTCGAAATCTTTCATGCAAGAGAACCAATAATCATTGAGCAGCAATCCAAGGATAAATGTCTAGACTTGAACATCTACTTCAATGTCCACAGAAAGGATATTTTATGGGAAAGAGTCCACCAAGAACATGGTTTGATAATGTAGGAATGTAACCATGTAATTCGTAGGAGTCAAACTTGAGATGTAAGTCCCAAAGTTAGTGATAGAAAAATAGATGAATTTATATGAGTTGTTGCTTAATGTCGAGACCATCACAAGAAGTTAGAAGACAAATTTGCGTTCATTTGATCAGAAACCTAGAGTCAGCTTGTCATAAGAACTTCTTGCAAAAATGATCAATCGTTTTAAGAGTCGCCAAAAGTAACCCATCAAATCTATACAAGTAAATCTTTAGAGAATTGAGAAATGATATGATAAGAACTCTTCATGACAAAGAAAGATGTTTATTCACTCAAGATTTAAGCCTAAAATTATAGAGTCTGACACGATACTGCAGTAAGAAGCGCAAATGTATTTAAAGTCTAAAAGAACTCCTAGATAATTAACTGGTACCCGCCCTCAAGAAAAGTCAATGATATCATATAGGTGCCATGCAAGCACTGAAGAAAGTCTCTAAAGAAAACTATGGATTTAGAGTAGTTAACCCATCATCCGAAAACATCACCAAAAGCATCCAAAACTTTCTTCACTAGACTAAGAGATTGAGAGTCACCATGGTAAAAAAATAAAAAGGTCATTATCAAAAAGAAAATGATTCAATTTCACTCTAATACACTTGGGATCCAACACTTTTATCTACAATAATCCTTGCGAACTAAAGACACTCCCATCAAGTTGTAATTTCATCGGCCAAATGGGAACTCCCACGACACTAACTATCTTGCCGACCTCTTTAACCCCCACATATGGAGATTCGGGAAAAATAATTTTATCCACATAAAGAGGGTCTTAGCCACATCAAAATCAAGTTTTGAATCAAAGCGTCGTGACTGAAAGACGAGCAGCTGATTGCCAAAAGGACGCACACTTTTCTCCAAAGCATTCTCCATGACAGCTACAATTCAAAGCGTAAAAGAAACACATCGCATCGATGTTTCACCACCTTCACCACATTCTCAACCCCCATCTCCAACAAATTATATAGTTTTACATTGTGTACATGGAGGGTGCTAAGCTGAAAACATGCCCAATAAGAGTACGATTTCAATCACTGATACCCTCCTTCCATATCTCATTATCCAATCGCACATCTGGACCAACCGGACGCGACGCATCATACTCCAGTTTCAGTCAATCTTCAGTCCTCCTGTTACCAATAATCACAGAGGCTGAAATTCCCATTACCTTCATTGGAGATCGTCTCTCATCCTACACAACTTCCATCTGCATCGCTATTGCATTAGTTGCGTCAGTGGAAAGATTTATCGGATGAACCAAAAGAAAGACAATAGTCCATTAATATCCACCGACTAGGAATGACTGCGCTGCGATGCAGTCACAAAATTACTCTAAATATCAATAGCATATAAGGAGCTGATGTATGTGCTATAAACATTAAATATTTATACTGAATATAAAAAGTTAATTTAAAATTAAAATAAAGAGATTATTTTTTATAATTCAACTCTTTCACGGACGAAAGCAAAAACAACTAATTGTATATGATATGAAAAAAATTTGTCATATGCAAATATAGATTCGGCGTATGCTGCTTCAATTTGTCATGTAACATATTAAAATTCAAAAAAAAATTATTATTAATATTTAATCATAATATATTATTTTAATTTTTCAATATATCTCATAATAATTTCCCTTTAAACCATCCAAAAACCACCATAGGCCTCTGCTTTGTAAATAGCATTAGACTTTATATTGTAATTATATTTGGACTGAAATTGAACTCAGACATGGTGTCTTATTTTACTTATTTACAAAACAGAGCTGTTACAAACATCATAGGACTTCTGTTCTTTAGGCATG
>NQLW01000001.1:542419-553708 GCA_002312845.1 Kalanchoe fedtschenkoi
AGTAACCATTACTTACGAGGTACAACTAATCAGATAAGAGAAGCTTCTTGACGGGTTAAAAAGCAGTGTAGATGGAAATTATTTCTGGAATGTGCATGAACTTGTTAGATTAGTTTTGGGGTGACATGAAAATGACATTAATAAAGGGGACGTGGAGGGCCGAATGCTCATAACATTGATGATATTCTTCTGCTATGCACAAATATTGGCATTATAATTGATAAGCTTGATTTTGTTACTATTATATATTATTTATTACAGAATTGAAATACACTTTTTTTTATATTTTGATGAAAATTCATAAACTAATTTTTTTTAATCACCGCACCATTAATTATTGTCTAAACTATCTCAATTATTGAAAAGGGTGCCATAAAAAAATTCAGACTAATTTAGAATTTTGTTTAAGATTAACTAGTTTGATTAATTAAATATAATTAATCTTACTAAATTTATTTAGAATTATAGTAGAACAAAACAATATCAGACGACATAATTTTCGCATACAAATATTATAATAATAATAATAATAATAATAATAATAATAGTTTAGAAGTATAATTGTAACAATTTTTTTTATAAAATCAGTCTTTGTCTTTGTCTTTGTCTTTGTCTCACATCTTGTTTAACAATTCAAATAATAATTTAGAAATTAATTATAGTTGGAAACTTTTTTCCCCATTTTTTTTGTGTGAACAATGAAGGAGTATATATTAAGAACCGGCCTGTGGAGTGTGCAACGGGCCCTGAAATTTGATAAGGCCCAAATTTTATCCTACAGATCTAATCCAAACCCATCTTAAAATCTCATCTAAAAATTTCCGTTTCCGATCGATTAACCGTTACTGTTCGTCCAGTCGTTTAATCGTTCAACACTTAATTTTCAATAAAAATAATAATTTTTAAATATATATGTTTAGAATTAATTATTAAATTTATTATTAATATATATAACTCCGATTAATTATCCGATTAATCTTCACCTAACTGATTAATTGTTAGACGTTGTGTTAACTGACCTAACACTTTTTAAAACATTATCATATCCTATGCTACACGGCTACAGCCTGATTCTCTTCTCTAGCTAATATCACACAATTCTGCTTAAATCTGAGTGAATTTAAACCTAATTTTATATTTCAGTCGGTAAATTTGATGGTTTAATTTAAAATCAGCACACGAGATGAGGAAATACCTGTTGAGTCTTGGAGACAAAAAAATAAAAAATTTATATTTGATTGTTATCATATCAAATAAAAAAAATACAATACAATATAAATCAATCAAAAACACTTTTGTGTGTATTATTCATTACTTATACACAGGTTTAGGCTTGCACTCAAGTACAGCAAAGCACACACATATCACAAACTAGAGATGATTCTTTGCAACATGTCCAACCGAATTCTCATCCGCGTCCTCCGAGACCTAATTTTCTCGGAGGATCCGGCACTGGCTTCCGGCCCTCGGATCTCCCGCCTTTTCGAGGAGGTTTGAGCGGCGGAACAGGCTGCTCTTTGTGAGCCGGTTTCTTCACATGGGCCAGCAACTTCTCATTCTCCAGCGTGGGAGGGTCACTCCCGCTTCCAGGTGCCAGAAAACCCCTCACGGCTGATCTTTTTTCATGCTCGATCACATCAGTACCCATCGAAAGCGATGGAACGGAGAGGATCAGAACTACTCCGACAAGAAACGCCACTGAAGCGCATGCTGTCGTGGACGACATTGTTGCATATTATGTGTATGCTCCAATTTTACACAAGAAGCTAGCACGCAGCATATATAGCTCTTTCCGACAGTGCGCTTAGTATGTCGTCTACGTGTTTTGATCTCTCTTTGAACGACACGTGCGTAAAGATGCACGTGTAATAACATGTTCGCTAAAATCAAAAACTTATGATCTAACACAAAGTGGACAAAGTTGAAAACTAGTTTGTCAATATGCGTGACTAATCCCATTTATAGCTACGCGTCGGGTCGCGGCGTAATAGTTGACGAGTGAGTGATGGCCCGAGTTCGATATTTTTTAATTTTTATTTTCGGTTTATTTTTTTCAATAAATTTTAAAATATCCTAATTTTATGAAATTGTGTTGCATAACTGCAAGTTTCAGTGAGATTTCGCAGTTCTAAATTGATTTACCGGTTGACTGCCACTTGAGCTGAAACATCCTAGTTGAGATTACGTGTTACAACAATTATAAAAAAACACGGTTGTCAATTGTGAAGGCTTGATCGAGTAGGAGTGTCAATATGTGTACAAAGGGTATGACTCGGGTTACAACAATTGCAAAGGCTTGAAAAACACAATAAAAATGTACAAATAAAATGGAATGAAAAACAAGCTAAGAGAGAGTTTGCTTAATCAATAAAAACAGACTTACATGAGGCACTCTTGTTGAAAAATATATTATTTAATATGCTTAAAACAATACTATGTGAATGGAAAACACTTAGCTTATGCATGGAACCACTGCATTGATTTGCCTTAAAAGAATATTCGTCCCTTTATATGTGCCTATATATGTGTGTGAGGGTTCAAATAAATGTCTCCTCGGGATAAGAAGGCTGCACCCTACAGTCTCTTCTCAACGCACAAGGAGAAGAGATCTCCTCAAAAACTTCTTCGTGTAGCCGGTACCAACACTCAAAATCTGAGAAAGATAGTATGACTCTCTTTCAATCTTTTCTCATTTGTGTTTCACTCATATTCTTCACTACTGTTAGATAGAGAATCCAATTTCTCCTTAATTTAGATAAAATGAAGAAATTCGTAGAACGAAAAGCCACACCGTGAAACACAATGGTCACGTCGTGAAACGAAATCGTCTCTTTGATTTCTCAACACAATACATAAGAAGTCGTATTTATCTTTTACCTTTATGTTGACTTAAATAATCAACAAGATAAATACACAAGTACATATTAGGTTGAATCGAGAAAAATCAAAAGATAATCAAACCGCGTAAACATGGGTTCTCATAGGATCAACTGCTCTTACAATCCAAACCCATGAACCAAACAAAAAGATTCTCGTAGGTTCACTGTTATTTTTGAACAACTTTATCTAAGGATTTCAACCAAGAATTTGGCTCATATCGATCATAGATAAACTTGTTACTTAACATGTTAGTTCAACACTCAATTATTGGAATCAAATTTAAACCATTAAGAATAATTATTGAGCCAAATTCCAACTCTTAAATAAAAATATGAAAATGTCACTTTTGCCTGCAAAGGGTGCTTGGTTCAAGGCCTACGGAGGGGACAAAAGTAGGTGGCGCGATGCCTAGGGTGGCTTGGAGAGCCTACAAAATGGTGGCTTAGAAGCCTAAGGAGCATGACTTGGGAAGCCTATATCTAAGGAGTGGGCTCGAAGAGCCTATTGGGATGGCGCGAAGGGTGGGGAGGAGCATGATGCGAGGATGGAGCCTTCGGGGCTGCCAGGCGGGATGGGGCCTGCTATCCTAAGGCCTTCCGAGACTTGAACCTGGGGTGTATAGGCACTGAGCCATCGTGCATGGCATGGATCGGGGAACTTACGCACGCTCAAGTGTAAAGGCGTCCTCCCGATGCTGAACGCACGACGACCGACGTCATTTTGTCTGTCCGCCACACATACCATGAAGTATTTATCTTCATGTTCTTACTGGCTGTCAGAGTGTAGCTTTTGAGATTGGAGTTTGTCTCATCTGGTGCTATGCTCGGAGTGATGGCTGGTGTCAAAGGAGTTCAGCCGGCGGACCACAACCCCGTAAAGAAGATGGGGTCGGTCGCCTGGAGAACCGACGCATGCAATGAGGAGTCACAGATGAGCAGGTTTTGTAGAGCAAGCTTTCCCACCCGTTGCTAGTCGCCAGGGACTTGTCAAACGCGCCTTTAACCTTTAGATACGACCACATCGAGAGTTTCAATTGACCCAGTCGCACCCAAGTTCGGCGAAATAGCACAACACACCCTAATCTACCGAGCGTGACAATTCCAGAAATTAGATCTGTCCAGATCTAGATGCGATAAACGAGGCGAGCTGGAATGCTGGATCGACGGGTTTTGGAGTTGAGTGAGGGGAGGTTGCAGGGGTGAACTGTGTCGGCATCGAAAGGCCTATGAACTAGGCACTTAGATCTATCAAGTACGACAACCCCAGATGTATGTGCCCAGATGTAGCAACGATAACGATGCGAGCTGAGATACTGGATCAACAGTTTTAGGAGCCGAGAGTGAGATAAAGAGTGCAATGGAGCTGGATATGATGGAGTCTGGTTCTTGAACTGAGATGGGCGTGGCCATGGCTGCGAGGGAAGGCCCTGCCTGATCGGCTGCGCCAGCAGCGACAACGGGCTTCCCAGTGGGCCTGTGAGGTGAGACCCATGGCAGGTCGTCTGCGAACAATAAGATAAGGGAGAGGGAGAGTCGTCGAGTGTAGAGAGTAGTGGGAGGGGAGGGGCTTCACATACTCTAGGGCCTCGTTTTTCACATACTCGTTGTTATAAACATTAGTTCTTATAAGCAAAAAGTTAAAAATAACATATAACTGAAAACAGAGGTAAGATAGAAAAAATATAAAACAAATGAAAATGGATGGTTTTGAAACAAATACATATTATTGAGGAGAAATGAGATATGAGTTGACATTCTGATTAGATGATATAAAATATCAGTAACACGACGTCATTTTTAATTAAAATTTCAGACATTCCTCAACTTACTAATCAGGCGACTAGAAAATCAACGACCGCTGCGCCCTCACTCATCCGCTCAACAGGGAAAATCTTTACGTCTCTATAGCGCCTTATTCATCTCCGACAGCTATTAATGAGAAGCTCAATTCGATTGTCAGGTACGACATTCCATCTCTAACCTCGCGTCCATCATTTGCGACCGTGATGGACGATCGATTTTCAATTTCCGAATGGCACTCGACCAACCTCTTGTCACAAAAAACAATATCGTATGATTGATATATCTTATACACCCTAAATAAAAAGTCACCTCAAATCTAATTTTCCCTATTGTGTATTTTTAATTTGTTGGTTCAAACCCTACACCCAATTAGCTCTTGTTATCGGAGGTCTTTTTCCCTCACATTCACACGAGATTACATGATGTTTCTTTGACAAATGGCGGATCAAAATATGAATAAAACGTAGCACACTCATCCATGTGTGCCCATAGTAAATAAAGTTGAGATTAAATTTAGTAAATAAGGTCGTTAGACAACTCTCCATGCAATCCAAACTAATACTTTTTTATGTGAGAGAGATGGCCTGGCAAGCATGTCCGTATCAAATTATTTTCTAATTCTTGCGTACCTAACACTTACAAGTATGGCACTTGTCATACACCGAGCAATTTTCGATGAGAACAATTGGAAGATCACCTAAAATTCAAAACTTTACCAGGAGAGAGAAGCTTATGAATTTAACAATATCCGTCTGGGTTTTCCATAATATCCACAAAAATAATAATCTAAACGCACTAATAGATCCATAGAAGTATTTAACCAGGACGAAATCCTATTTAATTCAAGAGCTCAATGAATTCGAATCTCCTTGCTGATTGGGTTAGGGTTTAGAAAAACAAAAAAAGAATAAAAAAATGTGTGTTAACTAGAGAATCATTTTCCATAGACGGTTTGGAGGATGCTATCAGAATATATATTAGTTAGAACATTGTTATTGATCCGTAATCAGCATATACTCCCTAGCCTGTTGGGCAGTTCCAATCTCGCCAATAATACGATTAGTTTTAAGTATATTATGAAACATAAATGATTTCTGTCGGACAGCTAGCTAACTCAGAGTATTTCAACGAGTATATCCGACATGTCTACGAGGCCCTGGCGGCTCAGAAGTACGTTAGAAGAGGCGTTACTCAACCAGGTCAACTATATGGCCGGTTTTTCTTACGGTTCACGTTTCATTAAACTAATAACCGCACTGCTGATCATCAGCTCGAGCTGGCTAGCTAGCTAGCTGGCTTATAAAATGGCACCTCTCGGAGCGAGGGAGTGTGTGATAACTCTAAGCGCGCCGCCACGAGTTTCCGTTTCCGTTTGAAGTCGCGAAAATGGACTTCAAACGGGGTTTCATTCTTCAGCTTTTGGCTCTTGCTGTCCTGAATCAGCTTCTTCCATCTTGCATGGCTAAGAAAAATAACATCCCAACCTTCAACTGGGTGGTAAGTTTGTATTGTGCATCTCTATGTATAATTAAACCTCAACTTCTGGCTCTTATATGGTCACTTGACAAACCATGCATCAGGTGGAGGAAACCTCGTACACGCGGCTCTGCAGCACGAAGAAGATATTGACGGTGAACGGTCAATTTCCAGGGCCTACGTTGCATGTCAACGCCGGAGAAACCATCAGAGTGAACATTCTTAACAAGGGGAATTACAATGTCACTATCCACTGGTATATACATATGATGATGATGATCAGATTTTATTTATGTTTTCGTTTAATTAAATGCACCAAATTTATTTATTTATGGTTTTTTTTAGTTCTGAGTATGGCCGCAAGTTGTTCTTCCTGAATAAATTTTGTTCAGAATAATTAAATTTTGATGAATAATGATTCGTCTGTCAAATCAAATCAAAATATTAAGATTATAACAATTCAATTTTCGGTCATGATAGTTTACTATTCGGTCAAAACCAAAATTTGAATTATTAAATAAATAGGCTAAATATTATATATTTTTAAATAATATAGATTTATATGTATTATACAGATTCAAAACAATATTTGCTCTTTTAAGTTATTCATTTATTATTTGAAGATATAAATTATGTAAAATAGTGATTAGAAATTGATTTTATCATAAAGTAATAAAATAGTTTATTTTTAAATTGTTTGTAGTTTAATCATGGATTTAAGATCTATTAAAATGAATAGACTCGATAAAAAAATAGGGTAAATAGAAAAACATACTCCTAACTACCATCCATTTTCAAATTAACTAACGAACTTTTTAATTTTTCAATTTAAAGACTGAATTTTGTAATTATTCAATTAAAGTGTTGTAGACTTAATAGAAAGAAGCAATTAGCATGAAATAAGATAATTAATTTGGGAGTCCAACTATTTAATTAAGATTTTGAAATTTGCATAAAAATATCAGAGACACAATCTATTTTTTATATAAATTTTTTCATGTCATTAAGTCTATTGTACTTGAATTGAATAATTAAAAATATCGGTATTGAAATTGAAGAATTAAGAAGTTCGGTTCTTAATTTGAAAATGAGTGATAGTTCGGAACATTTTTTTTTGTATTTTACCCAAAAAAAATAATTAAAAAAATGATTCTTTCTTTAATTTTACAAAATTGAATAGATTGATTATGTTTGATCCAGTTCGATTCTGCTGGTTGTAAGACTTGAGCGTGTGAATTACACAGGCACGGGGTGAAGCAACCGAGGAATCCATGGTCGGACGGACCGGCATACATAACGCAATGCCCCATTCAGCCAGGAGCCAACTTCAGCTACGAAGTCGTGCTATCTTCGGAGGAAGGCACGCTATGGTGGCACGCGCACAGCGACTGGTCGCGCGCCACAGTCCACGGCCCCATCATCGTCCACCCTAAGCCCGGGACGATCTATCCTTTCCCCAAACCCCACGCCGAGTTCCCCATTGTTTTAGGTACGCCCGCATCAGACTGATAATGTGTTTTTATAGGCTAGTTGGATCCACACTTAAAATTAATTGACAATGAGTGAGGAAGTCTAATTATATATCAAAATCAAATTATAGCTTTCAATAGGCGATGTGAGACAATATCACAAATATGTTCAACAATTTTACGTTATTTTGACATTGAGTTGACGACTAGTTGACATATGTTTAATCGGCAGCATCGTGGTTTAAAGGGGATGTGATGGAGATTATTAAAACAGCTCTTGAACGTGGCGGTGAGCCTAATATATCTGACGCTTTTACTATCAACGGCCAGCCAGGAGATCTCTATGCTTGTTCCAAGCCAGGTAATTACATATTTCTCCATCTATTCATATTCGAAAAGTGCCGTCGTTTTAACTTGACCTGCCTATTACCTGGTGCATTGTAGTATACTAGGTTTTATGAAAAAAAAACTGATATTTTTTAAAAAAATTCTAGTTTTCATTTTCATATTTTTTATTATTTTTTCATAATTTCTATTTTCTTAAAACAAAATATAAATAATACTTTTGCCAAACAAACATCTAAAAAATACATGTCACTTTCGCCTTCATCTCCAATAATTATTTGTAAAATGATGAACTTATAGGAAATACATATATTAATAATTAAGTTATTAGAGTAAAAAAATGCGATTGGAATGTCTTCAAACCATAGTTATCAGAACCGCAGTCAGGCCTCCAGTTCATTAAATTATAGTTCAATCAACGGTTCGAATCAATTGTAAATTATGCTTAATAATTACAATATATGAAACAGTAGGTATATAAGTCAACATAAACTAGAATATTAGGTGGGTTGCTGGATAGAAATATTTTTAGTAATTGTGATAGTTTGTATTCGAATCCCACAATGATATTTTCTCAAACTACTTTAGATTTCATTTAGTTAAAATGCAAATAATGTTCAATTAGCTCTTTATTTATAATGAACCTACATAAATAGTCCGGTTCAACGGCTCTAATTCGTCATGAAGTCACAAATCAGACCAATACCTAATCAGCTTCCCGACCCAACCAATTAAACCGATTAATTCGGCCTGATTTTAATAACTTGGGTAGAAACTATTTTATTTATAATTATTTTTTCAAATGGAAATGCAGGCACAACCAGATTCCAAATTGAGTTTGGAAAAACATATCTCCTCCGACTCATCAACTCGGTTATGAACGAGGAAATGTTCTTCGCAGTGGCCAACCACACCTTAACCTTGGTCGGAATGGACGGCGGCTACATCAAACCATTCGAGACTAGCTACGTCCTGATCACCCCCGGCCAGACCATGGACCTCCTCCTCAAAGCCAGCCAGCCACCAAGCCACTACTACGCCGCCTCCAGAGCCTACGCTTCAGCCGCGTACGACAACACCACCACCACCGCCATTTTCGAGTACACCGCCCACAACAACTCCTCCGCCCCCTCCACCCCATTCTTCCCCAGTCTCCCAAACTACACCGACACCGACGCCGTCACCGCCTTCACCGCCAAGCTACGGGGCCTGCCCACCGCAGCCCGCGCCATCGACGTGC
Source organism: Kalanchoe fedtschenkoi (assembly GCA_002312845.1). NCBI lineage: Eukaryota > Viridiplantae > Streptophyta > Magnoliopsida > Saxifragales > Crassulaceae > Kalanchoe > Kalanchoe fedtschenkoi. Next base: position 551,632 of record NQLW01000001.1, read on the forward strand.
CCAAACACGTCGACACGCGGCTGTTCATCGCCATCGCGGTCAACACGCTGCCGTGCGCCAACAGTTCGTGCGACGGGCCGAACGGCTCGAGGCTCGCGGCCAGCTTGAACAACATGAGCTTCGTGGAGCCGTCGATCGACCTGCTGCTGGCGTACTACCGGGGGATGAACGGGGTTTACAAGAGCAACTTCCCCAGAGAGCCGCTGCTCAAGTATAACTACACGGCTGATCAGATGCCCGACAACGTCGTCACCGCGAACCCCGCGACGAAGGTGAGGGTGTTGAAGTACAACGCGAGCGTGGAGATCGTGTTTCAGGGGACGAATGTCCTCGGCGGGGAGAATCACCCGATGCATCTCCACGGCTACAGTTTCTACGTGGTGGGATCCGGGTTCGGGAATTTCGACAGCCAGACTGATCCCGACAGTTATAATCTGGTGGATCCACCCGAGTTGAACACTGTCGGGGTGCCCACGAATGGCTGGGCCGCCATCAGATTCAGAGCCGACAATCCTGGTACGACAGTCATCATTTCTCAACTCGAGCCTTCGAATGTTTCAGCTGAATAACGTACGAATCTTGTTACGCAGGGGTGTGGTTCATGCACTGCCATCTGGAGAGGCATACCAGCTGGGGCATGGACACTGCTTTCATCGTCACAAATGGCAAGACCAGCTCGTCTAGCATCAGACGACCTCCTCAGTATCTAAACCCTTGTTGACACGAGATTCAAAGACATCTGGCCGGTGTTGAAGTACGATGTTGTCTGTTCCAGTAAGCAGAGAGTATGTCACTCAAAGCATCTCCAAGAACATCTCGCGACAAAGCCATGTCTTATCCTCTCTTTTGTCCAGTATGTAACTGCTGACGAAAGGAACATCTTTATGGAGCTGAACGCTCTTTCCAATTTGTGTGTGTGAAGAAAACGAGCAATATTCAATTTGAATAAAATCAGATTTATTTTTAATATTTAGTTTGGTCTGCTAATAAAAGCTTTCATTTTAAATAGAAAAACTGAAAAATAAATACGCTCTTCTCGTCGAAAAAATATTAGATAAGATAATTTAATATTTGATTTTAAAATCTAATGTTTTGGGTTCGAATATAGATCGACAAGCAAGTGTTATGTTCGAATCTGATGATGTGTTTATCGATTCCTTACTTATATGCCATCCATATTTTGTTTTTGAATTACTCAAATATTAACTCATGAAAATTTTTGTATTTTATAATTATTTATTTATTTCTATCTATAAGGCATAAAAATCTTGGATATTTGAATACTAATTATCTAACCCTTCAATTTTTCAAATATAATTAATACATTCATTCTTTTAAAACTCCATCAAATATTCTGAGTATTTTATCTGGGGGAGAGAGGGAAAGAAAGAATTTGGAAAGAAAAAAAATAAAATATTTGAAGATGAAAAGAAAAATAGAATTTTTGAAGACGAATTCAAATAAAAATATAAAAATGATAAAATAATTCCATATACGTATAAAATTAAAAAATTAAAAATATAATCGAAATGAAGATATACGACGAATTCAAATAAAAAGCATGTGTTTATGAGGAATTCAGATAAACATGAAGTCGTTTGGCGAGTAGGAGAAACATTGGCAAACGACGCCGTAGAGAGCTTTAGCACCCACTGTAGCACGGGGCTGCTGGAGAGAGAGGATACAATTCCCAACAAAATATTCTTTCCTTTGCAATATTTGCCAATTTTTCTGCCTCTGGAAACGATCAGGAGAGCGAGTAGACATGGAGCTGGAGGGGACGCCGGCTCTCCATGGATTCATGATGCCAGCCGAGTATGAGCCCCACTCTCATTGCTGGATGGGCTGGCCGGTGAGTTCCTTCATCTAGCTCCAATTTCTTCGTCTTAATTCTGATGTGTGTGCTTTGTTCCCTACCAGCTCTTTTCCTGCTTGATTAGTAGTTTCATTTGTAGTTTTTGTACTTCTGCTTTTCTTGGATCCATTTGATTGGTTGTTGTGTGATCTGTTGGTTAGTTTGTGAACTTACCAGAGTTGGCTGTCTGAGTAGTTATAGAGTTTCTACTGCAATGGGGCT
>NQLW01000001.1:555601-582517 GCA_002312845.1 Kalanchoe fedtschenkoi
ATACTAGACTGACTCTCAACATCATCAACTTCTGATTTTTTTTTCCGGTGATCCAGGTCGTGGGAGTTGAAGGTGCCAGGGAGATCGTTCTCGGGGGCGGAAATATTCACTGCATCACTCAACAGCAGCCTGCCATCCCTCACCAGTAACTTGGCTGCTTCAGCCGCAAGCGCAGCTGCCTGCCGCCTCCATGTCCAACTTTTCTCCTCCAATTATGTAACTCATTGTTCCAAAGAAAAATAAAATAATTAATAATAAACTGTTTTGAATTTCGTGTAAAATGAAGAATGTGGTCTGTTATTATTTGCGTAGAAGGATTTTTTTTACGAATTATGATATAAAATAATTAATTTTTTACTTTTTAAGTTAGTAATTAATTTCTTATTTTTAAATTTAGATGGCAATTGACAAATAAAAATGCATAAATGGATTGCGGAAATTCTGGTTTGAATCTCGCCGGAAGCTGCCGGAGGCTGCCTGAATTCGTTGCTAGTTTCGGAAGCAAATGAGAGAGAACGAACTACAGGAGAAAGCACCGCGTTTTTATTATTTGTAACAAAAAGCAACACAAGAGCATTTATACTCAGTCCAGCCATACACAAATACCCCGCTAGTTGTGAGAATTACAACACAACCCCTCATAATTACACTTTAGTCCTTCTCTTCCATCACCCCCCCTCAAGCTCTGCGTGTAAGAAATTGGAAACGCAGAGCTTGCGACTGAGATGAACAAGCTGAGTAGCAGACAGGGGTTTCGTGAATAAATCTGCCGGTTGATCAACCGAAGGAACATGACAGGGTGCAATGAAAGAACTGGTAACATGTTGCCGAACAATATGACAGTCAAGCTCAACATGTTTGGTTCGTTCGTGGAATACAGGGTTTCGAGCAATGTGAGCAGCAGCCTGATTATCGCAATATAAAGGAACCGGAGTGGAAATTGAAACACCTAAATCAGACAAGAGCCGAACCAGCCAAACCAGCTCACAACAGGCATACGCCATAGATCGGTACTCTGATTCAGCGGAAGACCGAGAAACAGTCTGTTGCTTCTTTGTTTTCCAAGAAACCAGAGAAGAACCAAACAAAACACAATATCCGGTGGCAGAGCGCCGTGTTAGAGGACAAGATGCCCAGTCGGCATCACAAAAGGCGGTGAGAATAGGAGACGCTGAGGCAGAAAAATAAAGACCTTGGCCAGGAGCTTGCTTTAAGTAGCGAAGAACATGAAATGCAGCCTTTTGGTGATCTTCAGTAGGAGCTTGCATGAATTGACTCAAAGTGTGGACAGAATAACAAAGATCAGGGCGCGTAATTGTCAGATACAACAGACGCCCAACCAATTTTCTGTAGAATGTAGGATCCGCCAGAGGAGGAGCCTGAGAAAGACTGAGCTGATGCCTGGTGTCGATTGGAACTTGAGCTGGTTTACAATCTGTCATACCATTATCGGCAAGCAAATCCAGCACATATTTTCTCTGATTGATGAACAGACCAGCAGGGGATCGTGCAACTTCTAGGCCAAGAAAGAACTTCAAGTGGCCGAGATCTTTCATTTTGAATCTACTGTTGATGAAAGCTTTTACCTCTGCTATGAGATCAGTAGATGTCCCAGTGAGGACAAGATCGTCAACATATACCAAGAGGACTAGAAATTGTCCATTTTTATAGTAAGTATACAAGGAATAGTCATTTAGACTCTGAGTGAATCCGTATTCCAGCAGAGCATCACGCAACTTAGCATTCCATTGACGAGAAGCTTGCTTCAGCCCATATAAACTCTTGGTGAGTTTACACACTTTGCCTTGTTTTTTCTCTTCTCTATAAAAGCCCGGTGGAAGTTCCATGTAAACATCTTCATCAAGATCACCATGAAGAAAAGCATTGTTGACATCCAATTGATACAAAGGCCATTGTCGCATTGTTGCTAAAGCCAGAACAACCCTCACTGTTGTCATCTTGACGACAGGTGCAAATGTTTCTGTAAAATCCAAGCCCTCCTGCTGCGTAAAACCCTTAGCAACTAGTCTTGCCTTGTGACGCTCAATACTACCATCAGAATTGTATTTAGTCTTATAAACCCATTTACAACCAACCAAGGTTTTGGCAGGCGGTAAATCTGTGATAATCTAAGTGTTATTGACCTGAAGAGCATCAATTTCTTTGCGCATTGCTTCCAACCACTCTGGAGATTTACTAGCTTGAGTATAAGACTTTGGCTCAAAAGATGTTGATAACTGAAGAACATATTTCTTGTGCTGCTCAGAGCACCTTTGATAACTCACATATTTAGAAATAGGATGAACAGCAGAATTAAAAACTGCCCCACAAAAATATTGATCTTGCCAAGCAGGTTTTTTGACTTGTCTGGCTGATTTTCTGAGAACATTAGTAGGTATGTCAGGTTCTTCCATTGCATGCTCATCTCCAAAACCAACGTCAAAACTGTGGTCTGACAAATGTTTTTCATCCTCATTTCTGGCAAATGTGGAAACATCATCTGAGTCAATAAAATCTGATATTGGTGGAAGAGGTCGCACAATAGAAGTTGGCAAAGAATTAGGAAGTTCATGGAAAGGGAAAATGGTCTCATCAAACTTAACATGCCTGCTAACATGGTATCTGTGAGTCTTTAAACAGAACAATTTGTATCCTTTTTGTCCAAAAGGATAACCAACAAAAATAGAGGGCAAACTTCTTGCATCAAATTTATCCATAACAGAGGAGGTATTTGTAGCATAGCATAGACAGCCAAACACCCTTAAATTCAGTAGATTTGCTGGCTTACCAAACAACATTTCAAAAGGTGTCTTAAAGTTCAGAACTGATGAAGGAATCCTGTTAACCAAATAGGCTGCTGTAAGAACACAATCACCCCAGAAAATCTTTGGAACATTGGACTGAATTTTTAACGATCTAGCAATATCAAGTAATTGCCTATGTTTCCTCTCCACTACTCCATTTTGTTGGGGAGTATGAGGACAGCTACTTTGGTGAATACAACCTTTGTCCAGTAAAAATTGTCTCATCTTGTTATTGAAATACTCAGACCCATTATCAATGCGAATCATCTGTATAACAGTCTTAAACTGAGTATGAACCATATTAAAATAGGCTATCAACAAATCAGATACCTCTGTTTTGGATTTCATCAAATAAATCCAGGTATTCCTTGTGTAATCATCAACAATGGTAAGAAAGTATTTAGCTCCTGACATAGTTGGCACAACATAAGGTCCCCATACATCTGTATGAACCAAGGTAAATGCTTTATTTGTCTTAATTGCACTTAGAGGAAAACTCAGTCTGGGTTGCTTTGCCAAAGGACAAACAGAACAATGTATCTTGGATGCTAAATCTTTACTGAATTCAGGTAATAAAAGACTGAGTTTGGACAATGATGTATGCCCTACTCTATTATGCCAAATCTCTAACTGCTCCTTCTTAGTCATTAGTGCCATATGTGCCTGCTGCTGCAACACTTTATCTTCATTTGTTGTATGAGTGAGGTGGAACAGCCCTGCTTTGCAGCTACCAGTCCCTAGGACAGTCTTGGACAGCTGGTCCTGAATAAAACAACCATCAGAATTGAAGGAAACATGAAGATTCTGATCTTTAACAAGCCTCCTCACTGATATTAAGTTGAACTTAAACTGTGGAATGAATAAAACATCATCCAACACCAATGTTTTATTCACTTTGCAAGTGCCTTTTTGAGTTATCAACGTGACTGTTCCATTGGGAAGCAATACCTCACACCTTATTCTCAAATCAACCAGATTCTCAAATAAAGTCTCATTGCAAGCTATATGATCAGTTGCACCACTGTCTATTATCCAATCATCTATTAGCATAGTTTGTGTATTTAAGCAAGCAATACCTGCCATAGCAAAACTAGCATCTGTTGCTGGTTGTCCTTGTTGTAGAAGTGCAAGTAATTGTTGGATTTGCTCCTGTGTCAATTGTGTCCCAGCTTTAGCACTTGCTTTAACACCATTGTTCACATTACTGTCTTCAGCTACAATGTTATTAACCACTGCCCTCTGCATTGCATTTTTATTATTTCCAGCCTGACTCACTACTTGCCCTTTATAAAACTTGTGACCAACAGGATATCCAACCAACTTGTAGCAATACTCTCTAGTATGCCCATTCAATTGACAGTAAGTACACTAAAGGTTCTTCTTGTACTTGTTACCTTGTGTATTTCCCTTGCCATTTCTGTTGAAACTGCTATCAGCAGTCCCATTATTGTTTTGAACATACATTGCAGACACATCCATGTGAGAAAATCTAGCAAATCCTCTCTGTGCTTCATCTTGTAATGCCATGGCATATATCACATTCAAACTAGGTAGAGGAATCATGGTCAGAATGTGTGTACGGAGTGGCAGAAATGAGTCATTGAGTCCCATGAGAAACTGTATGATCCTTCTCTTTGATTGTTTAACAAGAATATGATTGAAACAAGCACACTCCCTTCCATGAACACATTTAGGAAGCTCCTCCATAGCCTCATATTCTTGCCATAGATCCACTGACTTCTGATAAAAAATTGCCACAGTCATCTCTCCTTGTGACAAATTAGCTAATTCCTTTTCCAAACTGAAAATTCTCGTCTCACTCGATCCTGACAACTGAATCTGTAAAGTATTCCAAGCCATGGCTGTATCACTAGCATGCAAAATTGATCCAACAAGATCCTTCGATACAGAACTAATTAGCCAAGACATCACAATGTCGTTACACCTTTGCCATTTCTTATGCAAAGAAGCATCAATTGGCTTCGGTAATTCACCTCGCACAAATCCGAGTTTAGATCTCGCCGACAGAGCAATTTCCATTGAACGTTTCCATTTAATAAAATTCTCTGGTCCTTTGTGCAATTCACTCACAATACTGTGTCCAGTAACCTCTGAACTACTAATATAATATGGATCATCCAACAAATTGAGTGTAGAAACGTCAGAATTCATACCTTGCGGCACCACCGCTGTATTCTTCTCCCCAGCCATCAATCCTCTCTGAAAGCTTTACTGTTTCTTAAGAAATCCTCCTCAAGCGTTTTCCGACCTACTCCCGCTCTGATACCATGCGGAAATTCTGGTTTGAATCTCGCCGGAAGCTGCCGGAGGCTGCCTGAATTCGTTGCTAGTTTCGGAAGCAAATGAGAGAGAACGAACTACAGGAGAAAGCACCGCGTTTTTATTATTTGTAACAAAAAGCAACACGAGCATTTATACTCAGTCCAGCCATACACAAATACCCCGCTAGTTGTGAGAATTACAACACAACCCCTCATAATTACACTTTAGTCCTTCTCTTCCATCATGGATATTAATTAATTGATAAAAGAAGACCGTTTAAGTAATTCATATATTGATTAATCTTGGAAGAATATAAAGGCTGTGCTCAACTGCTCATGGTAATATATATATGTTTCGTCGGTAAATGTGTTTTTTCGTCGTTAGTTGACATTTTCGTTGAAGCGCGAGGCATAGTTGTTCTGTGAATAACAATACTGGCTCTGTGCATATTAATTGTTCTTTAAATAAAATAAATTTAAAGGAAATTTAAAGAAAAATTCAAGACTGGGACTGTGTGAGCAGTTTCTCTCCAGCATAATATAATCAATCGCTCCTTAGATCTGTCGAGCTACATCGACCGACCGACCGACGGATCGTTCGAGCACGCGCGCGCGAGCATTGCGTGAGTCTGAGCCCCGCCGCGGCGGATCGGAGTCGCGATGGGATGCAGCTTTTCAGGGCTGAACGCGCTGTACGACGCGGTGAACGGCGGAGGGGATGTGTGGATCAACGAGAACCGCTACCGGATCGTGCGGCAGCTGGGAGAAGGCGGATTCGCTTACGTGTTTCTGGTCAAGGAGGTTTTGACTGATTCTGACGCTGCTGCTGGGTCTAGCGGATTGGCGAAGAAAGTCAAGGATAAAGCTCACTTATCTGGTTCGATCCTGTTTCTTTTGCTGGCTGTTTTTTTCAGTATTGGATTCGATTGATTCCGTTGATGGTGCTGCAGTTGAGTTCGTCTTGGTCTGAAAAGTTTCAATTCTTGGCTTGTTTGATGGCTGGAGGTGTTAATGCGAAGTCACCTTTGGGTGTTTTTGTTGCAATGTAGATGATGGGACTTACGCAATGAAGAAGGTTCTGATCCAGAACACAGAGCAGTTGGAGTTAGTGAGGGAAGAGATTCGAGTTTCTTCGCTTTTTAATCATCCTAACCTGCTTCCACTTCTGGATCATGCTATAATTGCTGTGAAGGTGAGCCCCCGCTTTTTACATCTGAAACCCTTTGTTAGTTATCCTCCTGACTTACCGCTGAATCGTTGATTTGTGGGCTTTGGGAGGCTAATTCATTCACATATAACTGTACTAAAAAAATTGTTCCACTAAATCATATTTCTCGTGTTGGGGTCTCATCTAAATGGTCTTCAGGTGAAGGACATAGTGTTATATGGTCTTTCATCGTGTGCAAATATTTTCTGGTTCTTACCACATGCTTTCTATTTCAAGGACGATCATGTACTTCAGTAATCAGGTAAGAATTCACGTCACAACCGAAGTAAATAAATTCCAAACCATCAAGCGAAATTTCAGCGGTTTTATTAATTCTTTTCGGAAGCACACGCGGCGGCGTTTACTGGAAAAGCGCGAAAACTAGCCCGCAGACAGAATGTCCACCATAATGTAGCCTAAAAGGAGTGTGCACCTTATCTAAAAAAATGATATAAATCTTTGCCATTCTAAGTGGTTCCTAGCCTTCTTTCCACCATGTATTATCTCATAGCCAATTTGTACCTCTATTCCAGATTGACTGACTGAAATTTGTTATGCCACTCAGTGGCCCATCAATCTAAACAGTCTGAAACAGTAACCTGCATGTATTCAAGGATCACTATTACTCTGTCAAGTAAAAAACAACTATTTTTTCAGAGAAACTAATTATTTACAGCATCATAAACAAATATCTGATAATAAATGCCAAGAATAAGTTATATTTAGTTTTTACCAAGAAACCTGAACGATAATATGTTTCAGCATTTAAATAAATACTTTTCACCTTTAATAAGCAGAGCAACATGATTTTGGAGAAGGTAATGTTCAATCCTTATAAGGCTGATAATTTCTAATTTGTTTATTTCCTATGGTAACCAGTTTTGCTTTTATCATCTAGCATACAAACATCCTGCAAGAGCCGTGCTTTCTTTGCTCCACAACTTATTTATGTAAAAGTGAATAAAAATACAGGGTTAAGATTTAGGCTGATACGTATTTATCACACTCATCAGAAGAAATGAGTTTATTTTTATTTGAGAATGATCAGTATGTTGTGAGCATGAAGAAAACCCCTTTCTTGGACTTCTGTAAGATATAGTGAGCAGATACGTTTTTGGATATAAGTGAGTAGTTGCGGTACAGAAGACTGTAACTTAGCTCGATAGATAATATTACATTAGGTCAAGTCTATCTTACACTAATTGACAATGCTTCAATTGTTATGCTGTCCAGTCAAGTTTTTGTATGAAAAAAGATATGGAACTCGATTACCAACTTGATAACTTGATCTTCTATGGCTGAAATGCTATCCATCATTCCTTGGTACAGTTCTGACTGGAACATTGTATGTCAGGTACGATAATATTTACAGATGAACAACAAAATATTTGCACTAAATGACAAACATGCAATCATGGTGCCTGCATGAAACACAAGTATTCATCTTTTAAAGCGATGCCAGCAGTTCGAAAGATTTTACGGCCTCAGACTGAGATATCACCCTCTTCAAAATATATGCTAACTGTTACTTCAAACGTTTCACCTATGTTTGATTCTTGTTATAAATTCTCAACATTTGTCTTTAACAAGCACTACAGCATGTATTTAGCTTTAGATCGTGTTCATTTTGCTGTCATGTGCCTCCGAGGCTACTACATGTGTCAGTGCCCAGTTGCTTGTTTCTTTTATTTCGAGTTGTGCGTACTCATAACATGCTAGATATTTTGAATCTGTTTTGTTTCTCTATTTTATTTTTTGACACAATTCATATCTCAAGGCTGCACAAGAGGGCTCTTGGAATCACGAGGCATACTTGTTATTTCCTGTGCATCTTGATGGAACACTCTTCGATAATGCCAAAACTATGAAACTAAAAAAGGAATTCTTCTCTACGTCAGATGTTCTTCAAATATTTCGCCAGGTAAAGATTCAAGCTGTCGTTCATTGTTTTTTTTTTACCTTTTCCCACTATATTCTGGAATACATCGTCAAAGCTATCACTGCAAACCATTCTACAATATCTTTTTACCTCTAAAAGTTTGGGCCCACAGCTGTGTGCAGGACTCAAGCATATGCACAGTTTGGAGCCTCCCTATGCACATAATGATGTCAAACCCGGGAATATTCTTCTAACCCATCGAAAAGGACAGCCTCCACTGGCCATTATGATGGATTTTGGAAGTGCCCGACCTGCGCGAAAGCAAATTCGTACTCGTCAAGAAGCTTTGCAATTGCAGGTAAAAATTCACTTATATTTTTTATCCTAGCCTCGTTTCATTAGTATGAGCCTTCTGAATTGGTTATCTTCCATGTTTTTGTCTTATAGTGTCTATGGTCTTCTTAGTATAAGGGCCACAGTTTTAATTGGGCTTAATAAGATGGCCTGATATCTGAGTCACTGATTCTCTGTTGTTCTGCATTGAGGCTTTTCATATTCAGAATTCATCCTGATCTTCTATCACGAGATGGCTACATCATATTTTGTCAGAATTTGTCTGATTCAAAAGCCCTAAATTTTTTAACATATCAACCACATATCAATGGATGATTTGAAGAGAATAAAGAGATATGTTTCTTATAGGGAATGCTGCTGGCTCATTCTGTTTCAACTAGGGGAAAAAGCTACCAACATTATAAGATCTTTAGATTGGGGTTGTCATCTTGTACTGCTTAATCTATATATTTTCCTGATGCAGCTAATTTTTGCACTGATCTTCTGTTAAGCATTATATATAACTGACTTCTCGTGGTTGTTTTTCTTGGGCGCGTCCCAGGAGTGGGCATCCGAGCATTGTTCGGCACCATTCCGTGCACCTGAATTGTGGGATTGCCCTAGCCATGCTGACATTGATGAACGAACTGACATTTGGTCATTGGGGTGCACTTTATACGCAATAATGTAAGGATGGCTGCTTCTTACACTTCTCTACTGCATTTTCTGTGAGTTTTTTCCTAAGTTTATACGATACTAACCTAGCGTGAACCACCATATTTGTTTTGAGCTGGTGAAGTAATGTATTTTTAAAAGTTAAACTGCTGAAAATTTGTTTTCATTGAATATAATCTGAAGGAGGAGTACGATAAGTATCTGCTAAAATCTACTTTAAACCTGCCAATTAAGACTCTGTAGTATCTGTTGATGGGCCTTTTAAAATGAAGATATGTGCAGCCACTATCATTTGGTCCTGCAAAATGTCAGTTGTAGTTTTGTTCTGAAATTGGATCCCCCCAAGTTGTTCACCCTTCCTGTGAATCAGCCTGTTGCAAAATACTGAAATTGTGCTGACAAATTGAACCAGATTAGTGCTTAAACTGATTTTGCCAGATTCACTCTTGCATTCCAGCCCAATAGTAAATTGACATTATGGATGACTAACTGTTCGCGCTTCTAAACAGGTACGGAGTATCTCCATTTGAATATGCTCTTGGGGAAGCTGGAGGAAGCCTACAACTGGCGATTGTAAACGCACAGATCAAATGGCCTCCCGGCCCCAATCCTCCGTATCCAGAGGCCCTCCACCAATTCATAACCTGGATGCTTCAGCCTCAGGCAGCAGTTCGGCCCCGAATCGATGACATCATCATCCACGTCGACAAATTGATCGCCAAGTTCTGTAACTGAGATGGTTCTGCCTTTTGAACTACTGTCACAGGTCATCAAGTCGGGCTTCGTCGAATCATTAGTGTGTTACACTGCAAATGTTCACAATGTTATATAGCAGAACTCATGTAGAACTCAACTTGTTATTTATCCATCTGTTTAATTTTACACTCGTCTTGTTTCATGATAGTGTGTTGTTGATTAATAAGCTTGCTTCTGAAGCTTGTACGCATATACTTTCAACCATTGTGAAAGACACGTGACAGGAGACATTACACGCAGAACCTCATAGAAGCTCCTAACAACCTCTTTAGGATTCAAGTAAAATAAACTTCAGGACTCTTCTCTCCAAATGACGTGGTAGTTTAGAAAGTAGCATCTCAACGATCAAAATTTTCTCAACGAACTTTATAGAATAATCGTCGCAAATCAACAGTTGACAGTAAGATTGTAGGAGAAGTTAGTATGGTTGGCGAATGGCGACGATAAGCATCGGGAACATGTTGAAGTGAGGCTGGGATGTAACTGTCAATTTCCGGACATAGAAGGAGGCATCAACCGAGCAACAACACTCAAGGTACACACACATACCAGACTCATCAACATCAAACCCAGAATCACATAGTGTGTCTGTCTGAAGTTGGAAAATTTTTTGAATTCACTGTTTTCAATTTTTACAACATACACAAATGTCTTAATACTCCGGTTTTTAATTTATTTTTTTTATAATTTGCACGATCAAACTGAAGAGATGAACAATTTTCTAACCTCTTAATTCCTCGGTCGCACATTTTTTATCATGTTTGTCAAACGTGATTAATGCTGGCATGAGAAAAAGCAAACTTTTCTTTCTCCTCCCTCAAACATGTGCAACATTTGTGTTGAGTATAGAAGGAGAATAATATCTTGGTTTCTCTCTTGTTGTATTCTAGTTTGAAAGGATTTTATGTTGTGGATGAACAAATCAATATACTTTTTGCCTCACAGCAAACCAAATTGGATATCGATTGTCAACTATGTTGAGATTAATGGTATATTCTATCAACCATGACCATATATATTGAAATTGAACTCAAAGTTAAACTGTACATGTCTCTAATTTTTGTTCCAAGGTTAGATTAAAGACAGACAAGTTTGATCGGTGATTTAATAAGTTATTTTATGAAACTTAATGTAAAGCTATTATATTGAAATAAATAGATCACTGTGGCCCCAACGATACGAAATTCACGGCGTAAGTTAAAGAATGATCATTGAATATACATAGTATATCACGCGTACTATGAATACCATCAATGAGATATCGTCACGTCATTTTGACTAGCCACGTGATGATACCGCATCGATGATGTTCATAGCACACGAGTTGAACCATGTACACACAAGAATTACACATCAATTTAAATCGTCATACATGTTATTTTACACTAAATTTATGTTATTTTATGTAAAACCGGCATTCGTGGTTAGTTTAAAATTAATGATTAATTATTTATATATAAGTATCGGTCCGATTCAGTAATTTGTTATTGAACCGATCACTGATTGAATCTGATTTATTTTATAATAATTGGGTAAATGTAGTTGTATGAGATTGAATTTTGATCTGGTTTCCAATCGAACCGACCATTACAATCTGATTTTAATAACTATCAAAATGTCTACATCAAACTGATACAAGTTTGATTTTTGGATCCGAACGATTGACTGCGTCAGCCGAATTGTTTTGGAAACTGGAAAGTATATAAATGATTGAATCCAATGATATCTAAAGCGAGCATGCACATGTCAAGTCTGTCACATTCGACCGCTCTCAAAACGACAAGGACATAAGTCGTTCGGCGAACTTTCTCCAGGAAACGACACACTTCTTTGTCGTTCACCATGTAAACACTGCAAACCAACTCCAATCTGCCACGTCGACCATCATCATCAGTTTCGTTTCATCCTCGCATTCAATTCGTATCGAGCTTCGAGAGATTCCCAACGCACCTCAAAATCTACACAAAGTCTTTCCGAATCGACTTCTCGTCAATTATTCCCTCCCTCACTGCGATCTCGCCGGCTCCCCCTTTCATGCCAGTACGCGGCGGCTTGACGGTTCTCGTCCCGGATTTCGACTTGCTCGATTTCGCCACTGTTTGATTGTCGCTCCGCGGAGTTTCGGCGGCAGTTGATTTTTCAGGTGAGAAGGTTGGTGCGATCAGTTTGCATGTTTAATTGAAGAGGTATGCTGCCTGTGAGGTCGATAAATTTTATTTCGAATTTATTGGATTTTATTTATTTGTTATTTTGGAACTGTGTTGAAATTAGTTGTTTTACAAAATTGCTGTGATGCTCTGGACGAGGTTTTGCAGTGTCATTGATGACTGAAGGATGATATGTTTTTTTAATGAAGTCAATTCAGAGCATACTAATCATTGTTTTTCCTTTTGATGCAATGATTTGTTTATAGGATTTTTCATGTTTTTTTTTCTGAGATTTCAAGGACTTGGAACTTGGAAGTTGTGTTTTTTTATATTTCTTAAGGCTTGAACCTGATGTCAACCTTTGTGTAGTTTCTGTAACTTTGCTTGCCCATACTGTGATCTTTGTATAATAGTTGTTTAAAGTCAAATTGAGTGGATTAATTAGCTAGATGTTAATACTAGTTATTGACCAAATTCAATAAGTAAGTTTTAATGTATTCTTTTTAATTTTCGTGTAAATTGTAAAATGAAGCGGATTATTAACGATGTAAAATGATTTTTGTATAGATTATGATGATGGAATTATTAATACTGACTTTTCAAGTCGGTTGAAGATATTAAATATGCATTTAAATTGTTAGGTGATAACTAAAAATGGATCAACATATTTTGTTAAAGTGGAAGTAAAAGAGTTCATAGGGAGTATATCATTGGAGCAATGTTCATGTTAATGGAGAGACTTAGTATTCTGTTGGGAATTTTTTGTTATGAGTGCATTTGCAAATGTCAATGGATAATGCAATGCTGACGCCCTCATCTAGACATTGTAATGCGACAGCATTCTAGTTGTTGTGGTTGACATTTATTGTGGTTTGTAGGCGTGTTGGGAGATTGAAGGGAGCAGTCGAGAACTATTAAATGACTCAAGAACACTCTGGGGCTGAATCACCGCGCCCGCGGTCAAATCTCTTGAGAGATCAAGTGCAGTTGATCAAAAGAAAGGATTCAGACCGTTATGAGATTGTCCCATTACCAGATTACTTGTCGTTTGAGAAGGGATTTTTCATTGTAATTCGTGCATGCCAGTTGCTGGCTCAAAATAATGATGGGTTAATATTGGTAGGAGTAGCCGGCCCATCCGGGGCAGGGAAAACAGTGTTTACGGAGAAGGTGCTTAATTTTATGCCCAGTATCGCTGTAATATCAATGGACAACTACAATGATGCTAGCCGTATTATTGACGGCAACTTTGATGGTAATTCTCCTTCTCACTTTTCATTACTCACACACATGTCAAAGGCTTGGTCTTGGTGCTGATAAGTGAAGTAACATATTCATAGAAGTCTCCGTTGTAATAGTTTTGCAAAATGCAAAGGTATTGCCGTATTTTGTCATCAGGTTGTAATTTTTTTTTATTTTCTTTTTTAGAAATATATTTCTGTTCAAGTAAAATCAGACTATTGTAAGCCCTTTACTGTTCAAATCATGGGACCTGATTAGCTTGTCAATTTTGTTCTCTGTGAGTGGATTTTGTGGGGTATGTAGTCTCCAAAAGCTTCTGGTGTATAATAGTTAAGAATGCTCCGTGCGTATGAGTTAATTCTGAATTTTTCTTGATCGTTAAGAAATGTAAAGCTGAGCGCTAATAACTGTCACTTTTTTTCAACAGACCCTCGCCTGACAGATTATGACACTTTGCTTGACAATATCCATGGTTTAAAGGCTGGAAAACCTGTCCAGGTTCCCATATATGATTTTAAGTCTAGCTCCCGCACGGGTTATAGGTTATATTCATTGCCTCTGGGACTCTACCATTATAATTGCTGCTGTTTATATTCAGTGAATCTTGTAATTAGTGTTAATATAAATCATATGTTGTATTAAGACAAACAGCTTTGATGGTTTGGCAGAACTGTTGAAGTCCCTAGCTCCCGCATAGTCATTATCGAAGGTATATATGCTTTGAGTGAGAAGTTACGACCTTTACTAGACCTCCGTGTGTCAGTCACTGGTGGTGTTCATTTTGACCTTGTCAAAAGGGTTCTGCGTGACATCCAACGTGCTGGTCAGGAGCCTGAGGAAATAATCAGTCAAATATCTGAAACCGTAATGATCATTGCGCATTTTGCATTTTCGTCCTCTAGATACCTGCGATACTACATGACACCAATTTTTTTGCGCAGGTGTACCCCATGTACAAGGCTTTTATTGAACCAGATCTTCAAACAGCTCATATAAAAATTCGCAACAAGTTTAATCCCTTCAGTGGGTTTCAGAGCCCCACATATATATTGAAGGTCGTCCTCTTTGCCATTTACTTAAATACGGCCTGGATTACCCATGTACTCTTACCTTACTTCTGTTACCTTTAATGTTGGTAAGTCATTCATTTTTGCAGTCTGCAAAAGTCATTTCCGTGGATGAAATTAAGGCTATTCTTTCTGAAGGATACTCAGAGAGCACAGAAGAAACTTACGACATATATCTCTTACCACCAGGAGAGGATCCTGAAGCTTGTCAATCGTACCTTCGAATGAGAAATCGTGATGGGATATACAATCTAATGTTTGAGGTGTGATTTAAGTTTAAACTTCGATAGCTTAAGTTTGATGCTTAAAACTTTCATCATTGACTTTGTGGTTAATATTGGTGTTTTCCGCGTGCTGGTTGTTTTAGTACCATTTCATTTGTTCACAGCCTTGATTTCATTAAGCAATATAATTAGGTACCCAGATCCTGCTCACTTTCAATTTTAATTTATGGCTTCCCGTAACTATAATTATCCATCCGTGCCAGGATTTGTAAGACTTGAATATTTCAGTGGGAAATCTCTTTATGAATATAACATTTAATTGACCCATACATGTTGATGTGGGGTGTTTTTCTGAAACTGTAATACGGATAGTCATGTAACCGCTATACGCTTAGTCACATAACCCTCCTGTTTTGTTTATACTTTTTCTTGTTCACAAATTTGTAATACGCTTGTTTGCAGCATATTGCTGCCCCGTCATGTTGATCCCTAACTTTTTGAAGTCCCTCTTTTAGGAGTGGGTTACAGATAGTCCATTCATTATATCACCAAGAATTACATTTGAAGTTAGTGTCAGACTTCTTGGAGGACTAATGGCTCTTGGATATACTATAGCCACCATTCTGAAAAGAAGAAGTCACATATTTTCTGATGATAAAGTATCTGTCAAGATTGACTGGTTAGAACAAATAAATCGTCAGTATATCCAGGTATATCTTTAATCAATCTCTGATATGGATTTATTTTATTACGTGGCATATCACTAGGTGGGACATGCGACTCCTTTTGAGATCCAAATTCAAAACTTGACTCGCATAAATTTATATATATCTCAGTCTTCTTTAATATTAAGTCTACCAAACTGAACATCACTATAAACCTTTGCATGCAGTGTAAATTTGTCTTTTCCTTCAGAAGACTTGGTAGCTAATATCAACCCGCTAGTATATATTGGTGTCCCCAACTTTACATCTAGAAGTTTTGCAATGTTCTTATTCATATCTGTTCTCTCTTAAATTTCTTTCCAGCATCTGCTTTTCCCTTTTATTCTCTTTTCTGAAGTTATATTTGTTGTTTAGTAATTTTAGTATTGAATACTATATCTTTATTCTGATTTTTTGCTTCCCACAGCAGTGGACTCTAAGTTCTGCCATTTTACTAATCCATAGCTGATGGCTTTGAATTGTAATATATATTGAAAAATTAATTTGTAATTTGCTAATGATATCTTGCTACATCATACAAAGGTGCAAGGAAAAGACAGGTTGTATGTCAAGTTTGTTGCGGAGCAGCTGGGTTTGGATGGTTCGTATGTTCCTCGCACATACATAGAGCAAATTCAGCTAGACAAACTTGTGAATGATGTTATGGTATAAACTGGTTGCTTTCCAACTTAGTAAGTCTATCTTGTTTCTTTGGAATTTATAGTTAAAAGATATACAGGCACTTCCAGATGATCTGAAGACGAAATTAAGCATAGAGGATGATTTGGTTTCAAGCCCTAAAGAGGCTCTGTCTAGAGCTTCAGCAGACAGGAGAATAAAATACCTGAACCGGTAATATGTTGTTTTTCTTTTTGCAAGAAATGGTAGTTATCCACAGATTTTATATCTTGATAGGGAATGAATAACATTAATATCAAAAGTTATGCACCCCCAAAGTTACATATCTGTCTGTTATTTGTTTATTTGTAATGCTGTTAGTAGTGAAAAATATACATGTCATATGTTAGGTGTGAAGTTAATTATAGAGATTAGTAAACTAAGAATATTAGAAGGTTAAAAATCAAATTGGATATGAAGTTCTATTTTAATTTGATTTTCTAACTTCTAGTCTAAGAAAATAGAAGTCCTAACTTATTTGGAATTAATTTTATTATATAAATAGTGAGCTCCACTGTAATTGTAATTCATACTTCTGAGAAATAAGAGTATGGTGCAGCCGTGGGCGTAGTCAAATTGCCAAACCACATAAATTTTGTTTCTTATTATTTCTCATGTCTTTCATATGGCTAGAGTTGCTTTCACGTGTGTCCTAACTTTTAACATCATATTTCTGCTGTGTTATGGGCAGTGGAATATCACAGTCATATTCAACACACCGGGACAAGAATATGTTGAAGTTGACAAAGCTTGCTGTTAATAGTCGACGGTTTGATAGCAGAATAGATTCACCTGTAGCTGTTGCTGACCAGGTATTATGCTGACTGTTCCTGCTTTTTAAAAATCACTCATATAGTGTCCAGATTCGACAAATGAGCTTTTAAGCATCTGACAAATTCCAATCTACTATTAGTTTAGAATTTAGATTTCCTCTTAATTATGGCTGGGCAAAGGAGATACATTTTGTCTCTCTCTGTTTTCTTTCCATATCCTTTTAACGCCAACAAGAGTTGATCTCTGTGAACAGGATACAAATATAGCTAGTTATCAAACAGTCACCGTGAAAGAAACCAATGATTGTTTCTAGTAACCTGATTACATGCTATTATAGTCGTTTAAAAACACTAAAAATCTTATTGCCATATTGACATGACCTTGAACAATGTCATCCTTTGGGTGTTGTTATAACTCATATTTTTTGTGAGAAACAATTACATTTTGTTGTGGTGAAAATTGTGCTTGCAATGTGTTGAAGCCTTTGACTCCCTTAAAATGGCGATGCCATTCGATACGTAAAATATTAGTGGTGTTTAGTTGTGTTTTTATTTTATCATAGTTGTAAACATTATAGTTCCCCTAAGCAATATGATGAAGCACCTGTTCAACTATGACAAGTAGACTTCTAAAACATTATTGCTGCTACAGGGAGCCATCACTCAACTTTCTGAACAGATATCCACTTTAAATGAGAGGATGGATGAGTTTACAGCACGCATTGAAGAGTTGAACTCCAAATTTAACAGGAAAGTCCCTGGTAGTCAACAGAACTTGGCTGAAGTATGCAATGGCTCCGGACCCACTTCGCTATTTGTTTCTGGCCTTGGTAATGGTTCTTTGACAGGATCAAAACTGACCAATTCTTCTTCCTCTTCCCAGCTGGCCAAGGAAAATCAGCTTTTGGATGAGGTACAAAACTTAATGCTCTTTCCACTTGCTGCACATTCCATTTCCATTTCCAAGTTTTATGATCCTGAGGGTATGTAACATTTAAGAGTTCCTTTCTGCAAATTATCAGATTCCAGACCCTTCAGTCAAGGGTTATGCATGAGGAATAGTATTTTATTCCTCTCTTAATGTTTGGATGTTTTGATGTGTGAACAGATAATGGTCATGGCTAGGGGACAACGACAAGTGATACATCAGTTGGACAGTTTGAACAGTCTTCTCCATGAATATTTGGGGGAGAGATCCCAGAAAGCGAGGGTGGACAGGACAAGCAGTATGACTGACCTTGAATCCTTGTGCATTCCACTGATACTGACTCTGGCTGTTGGCGGATTGGGAATCTTCTTGTTCAAATGCCTTCCATCACACAAGTGATTACTTCAAAGAATCAGTTTTCTGTTTCTGTTGTCAGGGTCCAACTCCTAATTCAATAGAAGAACGCTCTCGCCTTCCCTTCCAGCCAATATAGAACCTTACCACTTTGCTTCGAACATAGGATGCTTTGGAAGGAATGAAACCTGCCACAAGTCGTTTACAAACAGTCCTAAATAATGTGACAGATATAATATTTATTTCCGGTATCATTAGTTAACGCTCACTCTCGTCTCTCAGTCTCTCACATAGTATTAGCCTGGATAACTTTGCACAGTCAAAGCCTTACATCTTTCTATTGTTCCCTTTGTTGTCTTCTTGGGATGGATACGACTAGTTGTTAAGAATGCTGGCTGAGGATTGTTTTTGTGGTCCTTCCATTTTTGGTGCTCTTTCTTTGGAGCTATCTTAGGTTCGATAATCGACGCTCCTTTTTATTCACCAATCGTATATTTTCGAGGACTGCACTAGATTTTGTTGATTCTTGATGATCTTGAGCCGACTGGTAAAGCGTACAAGAACAGTCTGGTTATTGTCATAGTTGTAGTCCAATTCCACTTCTAGTGGAAAATCTGATGTTTGGTAGCATAAACTGAGTGACCCATCTCGGCATCTCCCCAACTCAAAATCTGTAGACTCACTCCACCCCTCGATTTCTCACCTGAACTGGGGCTTCTCCAGATAACTTGCGTTTCTCTATGCGTGACTTTGCAAGTTCAACTATTGATAGGTTTTCTTAAAAGGCGATGCCACTGAGACTACAACTCTAATTTACGTATGGATATCTGTCAACCAATCACAAAACAACATGGTTGAAATATAAGAGAGGTACCAGTCCACAATGCATTCATGTGAGTGTTTTGTGCCGGTGACACTGTCTCGTTATCCATTGGTGAGTATGTAAGCAGTGAGTATGAATGGAAGATTTGAGCAGGGATACCGCTTCCCTGTACCAGCCATTTTTATCTTTTGTTATGTAACAGGATGCGGAGTTAGCGACTGCGAGTTGCAAAATTACATTAGAAGCACCTCGAGTAAGAAGGATACTTGAATTCATTAGCATATATCTAAAGGAACATCAGTTCACCATGCTCTTCATATCCAAAACAAACTTCTGAAGTTCTTCAAGTTTTGCTTTCGAAAAACCTGAGAAGGATATGATTCTATGTTGGTAAAAGAGAAATAGAACAATCTGCAAAGAATGACTGCAGATAGCTTGTTACCGGCGGGCATGGATGACTCTGGGCTTGAGTCGTGTATCCTCTCATATCTAGCGTCTTCAGCCCGCTCCTTCCATTTGGAATTTACCTTCTCCAGTCGGGTACGGAGCTCAGAGGCCGTTTTCATCATCTCTAAATTGATAACAAAAATCTAAATGTCAGCGATGTCATGAAATGACCAAAAAGAGGGGGGTGGGGGAAGAGTGACGAAGAATACGCTACTCAGCTAATGTGTAACTGGCCTTCCTTCAACTATTCGTGTTATATGAGGAATAACAAGCAATGCAGACGGTATAAACTTTTACAGTAGAGAATCTAAGGCCTGAGCAATTTTAATAGAAATATCATAAGAATGCAGAAATTCGGGGCTTTGAAAATACAAGATTGCCTTAAGATGAAACGCTGATGGTCATTATCATTAGCACGGCAATTTACCTTGGAACATATCATCTGCAGAGTTTTGCTCATATATCTGCAAAGCCTCATTGACAGCTGCAGTACGATGATTGATTAAAGCTGCCTTCTTTTCCAACATCTGCATCTCGCGGTTAAGCTCAGCTGTTTCTTTTCCTACCTTAAGAGTAAAATTCCAGTCGCAAATCCAAACAAACCAATTTACAAAAAAAAAAAAAAACACAGATGGAAGATAATGCTGATATAAGTATTAAATTACCTCAGTGAGTTTATTCCTCAAAGAACCCAACTGTCCATCAAGATCAGTTAGCCCATCTACGTCAACTGAGATATCATCAAATGACTTATCCTGCAATCACATTTCAAAGGAGGCTTACCCATAAATACGAAGCAAAAGCGATGCATAAGTTACTACAGAATCCTTAGGCAACAATATCCACACTCCGTTGTAAGTTTTTCTAATAATTAAAGTTCATTCATATAGAAATGAGTACGAACAAAAAAATTTTCCTATCTCTTTTCTCCTATAGAAAAAATCAACTCACACCTGATTCTAAGATCATAATTAACATCACAGCAGAGGAAATCATGATTCTGACTTCATCGTCGCTGTATGGTAGCTGGGGCAGCAAGCATTAAGCCCTATCAGCTGGTAGAGTAATCTAAGTATGTATTGAGCATATAAAACAGGTCGAATATCCGCAAACAGTTGAAACAACAAGGTACATGCGAAACACAACTGACAAGACACAAATAATAAAAACAAGTATATTTACTCATCCTGTGAAACTTCGATCCTTCTAATGATCCCAATGTCACGAAAATGGTTATTTTAAGCAGCAGATGAACTTGATGTACCTTTCCATTCACATTTTCTTTTAAATCGTGTCAACTCAGGTCATAATAATAACACTAATGCCATATGAACCTCCTAAAGAGGCTGGAGAAACTACCTAATCAGGCTTGTTATATTATCGGGTAAGCTTAATCAAGCTAATTAAACTGGTCTTAAGAATTCGGAGAGGTAGTCATACTACAGAATAAGGAGTTTGACAAAGAGCGGGCATCATGCATTTTACATATGAATCAGCTGCCATTAGCTTTCATCAATGCCTATAACCTAAAAACCCACTTTTAGCAGACATCAAACACACCTGTTCAGGCAACTTGAAACCGTCCGGAACCGCAAACAAATGAGAAATGCAGTACTTCTCCCACAAACCCAGCTTCTGGTCCAAAACACGCTGAACTATTTTCTTCAACATCACAACGCCCTGCAGTCAAAAACACCATCAATCAACATATCATTTCAAAGCGTCTTCACCGCCGAACACTCCTCTAACAAAAAGCGTAACATTTGTTTTTCAAACCCTAACAGCGCCACAAAGTTAAGCAAATGATAAAAAATTCACAAGTCTCAACTTCACACACCTTCTCCAGATCCGCAGCTCGATCCGTCCCGCCGGTTCCGACAATCTTCGCCGCTTCCCTGTAAAATGGTCACAAATCTCAAATTTCGACCCGAGATAGAAGAGCAGCTTCAAGTTCAGAGCAGCGTAAATTACTGGTGATAGTAGCGGAAGGCGCCGTCGAGCGTATCGTCGACCGAATTGAGTATTTCATTGACGAAAACTTGTGGATTCAGATTGAAGGAATTGAACACAGCTTCACTCTCGCTCCCTGCCATCTCACTCAGCGTAGCCCTAATTTCTACTGTGAATTCAATTTGGGATTTATTTCTTTACTGCTCAGCTACGGATTTTCCCGCCAATAAAAAAAATTAAATAAAATTTTGTGTAAGCTATAAAAATATATCTCGAACTATTATTCATTTTCAAATTAAATATCAAATTTTTTAATTTTTCAATTAAATACCGAATTTTTTAATTCTTCAATTTCAGTACTATACACTAAATAAAATGAGAAAATTTATATAAACAACAGATTGTGTGTATGAAATGTTTATATAAGTTTCAAAATTCTAGCTAAAGAGTTGGACTTACTAATTAATTCTCATATTTCATATTAATTTCTTTTTTTTATTTAAGTGTATAGTACTGACATTGTAGAATTAAAAAGTTCGGTACTGAAATTGAACAATTAAAAGTTCGATACTTAATTTGAAAATTGATGATAGTTCATGGTATGTTTTTATAATTTACCCTAAATTTGTATATAACCAATCACCAAATCACATGTATATATTATTATACAATAAATTATTTGACATAATTGATGAATAATTATTTAAATTCAAAACAACATAAATTGGAATGTAAATAAGAGTGCAAAGTCAAAAATAGTCGTTTTGATTTGTTACATGTGTATAGTTAAAATTGATTAATATCAAAATGATTTTATTTTCTTCCCAAACTAGTTTGATTTAAATCAAAACTATTTATTTTTGTAAAGTGCCATGTGTTTATTTCTTCCTTCCCCAAACAAACTTTGATACAACAAATCATAATACTGATAAGGCCGCGTCTATGGAGACCGGAAAGCTTCACCAGCATAGCGAGTTTCTCTTCAATGCGCAGAAGCTGGAAACAACACACAAGTTGACGCATGGTCTCAAGCATGACAGCAACTCTGGTAAGGCCATAACCATAGCATAGTTGGATCTTACTTCAAGCTCCGCAACTAATGCTGACGAATATTTGAGTGTGTTAACATACCTGGTTGTACTTGCCCGATCTCTCACTCCAGTTTTGATCTGTATGGAAGAAGTTGAGTTAGTAATGTACTGACTTATAACGAAAACGATTTTTATACATGTTTTGGAGAGAATGCCTACGAATTAAATCGAATAATTTGTTTTATCTGGGTTTACTTACCTTCAGTAGTACAGCATTGCAAGACTTCTTTTTGATGGCTTCAGCTATTCTAGTAGGGTTTGTGACCAGCAAATCATCTCCTACGAGTTGGATATCAACTCGAAGATTGCAGTGAACCCCATGCACTCCAATCATCTTGGTCAAACGGATCTAAAAATAGGCAAGTCCCTGACAAGATCATATCGTCCATCCTTCAAGAAGAATTCTGTGAGGCTGCAACATCCATCCTAATCTTGATCTGAGCCATCAAAAAGAAACCTATTGAATTGAAAACCATGAGAACGAAAAGGAGAACGGCCTCAAATACCTTCCCAGTGTAGCCAGCCTCGTCAATCGCATCAATGAGAAGGACCAGTCCTGAACGTTGCCACCCTCATCTCCAACATTGCATGCATCTTGACCGTATTTTGTCAAACCTGATAAAACTGACAGCGTTGATCGACATTCAGCTCCAAATCACCAGAATTAAGAACAATGCCACAACAAAAAAATCCCAACTACCTCATCCCTTGATAATCACTCACAGTAACATTCCCTATCATGACTTCCAATGCAGAATATTTTTTCAAGCTTTAAAGTTTGTATGAGAAAAATTAATAAAAACTAGATTCATGGACATGATATATAATAATCTAAAATATAGAAAATCTGTGGCATGGCTGAGATGAGGAGCCAAATCAGGCTCTTGCACCTTATATAGACTTTGTCAAGATCATTGAGTTTGTTTGAGGTTTAGCAATGTGTGCTCACTGGTCACTTTGTCCATAAAATTAACTTCAGAGGGCAGACCTCGAGGACCTTGTAAAATGTGAGAAGATCCGCCGTCACCGGTGGCTTCCTCTCCATCGTGTGATAATCATTCACAACATGTCATGCCAGAAACGGCTGAAGACTCGCGAGGCCCTTCCTCCTCGTCCCCCTCATTGGTCGTCGTTGCTGGTTGTTGGAAGGAGATAATGAACTCAAATTAAGGATCTGAAGTGGTACAAGGCTTGTAAGATGATATTTTGAGGCTTCTAATTGAAATTCAAAGTGAAGATATTGCAGGAAACTTAAGAGGTAAAATTCAAGAGAAATGATTCAGATTTTATGAAAAATCATACAGTATAAAAAAACAAAAGGTTGATTCACTTAATGTTTAATATATTAAGAGACCACCTCTTAATCGTGATAAATAAGACCAACAAAACGATACATAAGTGATTCATGGAAAAATCTATATAAATATTTGCACCTTACTCAATCTGTATATTTGAACGTGCATGAGATCCTTCTCAGAGTTTTAATTAGTCAAAATATTTGATTAATGTACAAAAGTTTTTTTTCCGAGTTTCATTCCGATTCTCACATTTCATTAAGAGATATCTAATCAAATGATCAATCCGGTCATCTATACTCGACATCCAAGAGAATAAATTGTCAGTCTACACCAATAATGACAAGCAATTTGTTGCGCATCGTTGGGGCCTCACACCACATTTTCAAGATATTCATAACAACACCACCTTATGGAGAACTTTGAGGCTCGCAAGATAACTCTAAGGCCCAGTTTTATGTCTTATATGAGTTAGGCTCAGTTAGAATTTGCGTGCGGTTATTTTCCTCGGGGTGGCCAAACTTACCATCACTTAATGAAGCATCTCTCATTTCTATAAGAAAAACAACAACAATGTCTCTCCTTATATACCAGGTCTTTAAAGGACAACCACTTATTTGATTTATGCAATCCACATATCATTAAACTCGTATTGAAGTCTAGTTTCACACGATCAATCGTTCACTATGCCACCAGACCTCCTGAAGATCCAATACTCACTAATTATCAAAATATCACTTAAGCCTTTGTCGTCTCCACCTTGGATCCACCAACATCAAAGATACCAACTTTACGTTCCACCTGATCTTCTCTATTTTAATTTATTTTATCTTTTGTTTTTCTTAAAAAAGAAGATCATGGTTACATGTACAGATTGGTCAGCCAGTCTTGTCAGGCTTGGTTTGGCTGATGTTCAATTTTCTTCTGGTAGAATTTGATAGATTGAGTTGATTGTGGTGTTTTAATTATGATCTTATTACAGAAAAAGTTAAGCGGTGTTTCGTGAGATTGGATTCACCATGATTGTACATGGGCTTGGTTTGATGAACAAATATTCACTGTTATTATTATGTTCATCATTATTGTATATATTTGAACTAGTGAACATGGCTTCAAATTTTGAAATTATTAAATTTTGATTTTTTTCATGATTTTGGATAATTTTTTGATGGTGAACATCTAATTTACAAAATTGGGTATCGACACTAATGTTCACTACAATAATAAGATAATGTTACAAATTCAAAAAAAAATGCTCACTATCAAAAATATTAAAAAAATCACTATCTATTCATTATTCTAAAAAAATAATATTAAAAAACTGAAAAAAATCAGAATTAGAAAATATGTGATGGTGAATATACTTTCCATTTCTAGAAAATTTAGAAAATGTTCAATATCTGAAAATTCAGAAAATATGAATATGCGACGGTGAATATTGATTCAAAAGTTTTAGCACTTTCAGTATATGTTACATTTAATGAGTGTTAGATAATAAATAAAACGTAATAAATAAACTCAAAGAAATAAATAAAATGATTGGTCTTGATTTGTCTACAAGGTTCTCAAATGAGGAGGTTCCCAACGGATCTCTCCTCATAACTATAAACCTTAAATGACACGTAAAATCTAAATATATAAACCCTAAATTGAATACTATAGCTAATGATTGGTATATAATTTACGTATATAAAAAATTTAAATTCTAAATTCTAAGAAATACTCTAAAACCTAAAATCCTAAACTAGAATATTTGACTACAATAAACCATATCTATCACTCATATCTTTAATGCAACCTATCAATGTAATTATAATCTTAAATATATATATATCAAAATCAAAATATATAAATTCTAAATAAAAATATAATATTATAAAACGTAATTTGTGATTTACATACATCAAAAATCTAGTCCTTAATATCTAAGAAATGCCACCAAGGATGGTGGTCAAGTGGCAAAGAATCTCGCTTGTGTTCCGCATTGTCATCGGTTCGAAGCCCCTCGCTAGTGGTTAGGTGCGTGAGTATTTTCTTTGTATTTATTGTACTTATTGTAAAAAAAAATAATCTCTAAAAAATACCCTAACCTAAACTCCAAGATTAAATCCAAAAATTGAAGCATGATTCGGTGCCCGCAATATGCCCACTCACTGGGTGCGGGAATGTAATGTGTCTGCAACTTGTCAAAGGGCCTCTCAAAAAATTCAAAACTCCTTCATAATTATTTTAAGGGGTAAATTACAAATACATTATCTGTACTTTCACCTGATTTCAAATCAGGTACCGTACTTTGTAATTTTTCAATTCGAGTACTCTAAGACTAATTTTGAAACTAAAAAAAACACTATAATTCACCTTATTGAATGTGAATTCTCATTATCATGCAATAGATTATATGGTTTATAGTGTTGGTGTACTAAATCCCATGAATTATAGTGTTTTTTGTTTCAAAAGTAGTCTTAGAGTACTTGAATTGAAAAATTACAAAGTACAGTACCTGATTTGAAATCAGGTGAAAGTATAGGTAATGTATTCGTAATTTACCCTTATTTTATGTGTCCGTACTTTAAAATTAAATGTTTATTTTTCCATACATACCTGAAAACCGCTCAAAAAAATCCGTTAAGCGGTCCATAATATTTTCGGGTGTTGATATACGTTTGATTGCACATTCAAAATGAGGTGACAATGAGTAAAAGAACCTAATTATACTAATAATTTCAATTATATGAGCTTATATACAATTAATTGATACTTATGTCCTTAAGTGCAACATAACAACCAAACTGAATCAACTTAACTCTTACACGTGATTGCTTCTGCTGAAATAGATTCAACGTTCACACAAAAACCTAAAAAGTCTTCTACAACTTGTATGCATAAACCATTGAAAAATATATTGTGAATTAGTATTAGAATAAATTGGCTGAGACAATAACTGAAGTGGATCGATCCAGTAATACAATCAGTAATCATAATAAAAATACAATTTATCTTCTTAATTATAAACATGGCTGCTGCTGCTGCTGCTTCCACTGGGCATCTCCATCAACCTCCAAACATCCATCCCAGAAGCTCATCATCCTCATGTTTGTCTCAGTCAAGATTGGTCCCAGATCGTCAAAAATCGTCTCAGCAGCACTGCTTTCCTTTTGGGAATCAACCACCGGCGGTGCACTGCTGGGCTCCATTTCCATGCTGTCGTAGCACAGAGACCTCGTACCACTCTTTTCAAACCACGGATTTGGCACCAT
>NQLW01000001.1:582546-605298 GCA_002312845.1 Kalanchoe fedtschenkoi
GTCCAAGAATCATCATTGTCTGCAGAACAGTCCATGTCCACCGCAGGATTCATCCCCTTGTCATTATTCCCTGCGATTGTTGATTTCGCGTGTCTGCCCTCGCCATTGTCAATCTTGGTCGTTAAAGCTTCGATCTTGGCGTCCAGCTCGCTCGACAGAGTCATCGCCTGCCCCGCCGTCAATTCTTTCAGTTTCTCTTTAAACGAAAATCGCTTCATAATCTCGCCCCCGTCGGGATTAGAACCGATCTTGGTGATATCATCACCCCCTTCGGCGTTTGCAATCTTTGCCGTCAAAGCTTCAATCCTGTCTTCCAATCTTTTCAAAAGATTCTCGGCCTGAGCCGTCGGCATGTCTTTCAGACGTCTCTCATCGGGAGTGACATCTCTGGCGATCTTCCCAGTAGTCGTACCCGCTTTGGACTTGAACAAGCCAACGACGCGTCCAACTTGGTCCACGGACTCCGGCCAAGTGTACGTCTGATTGTGGGGAGTGCGGAGGATGAAGCAGGCTTGGACGTCGCAGAGGGTGGTCAGTTCATAGATTTGCTTGGTCAAGGTGCTTGCTTTCTTGCTGAAATCAACCGTCTTCTTGCTGTCGTCAGCATTCTGATGGCCGAGTTGTTTCATCTTGTGCAGAAGAAGACTTGTTTTAAATTGGTGGGACGAGCTTTTATATGAGATAGATAATAAAATGAGAGTAAATAAGTCTTTTACCCTATTTCTCCCCTTCATAAACATAAGATGGAGAAAAGAAAATAACAGTTCAAATCCCCTTAAATCCATTCGAATCCTTCCTTAAAAGAATTTAGATAAAATCTAAAAGGGGTCCTTAACTATCACCACTTACATAATTGCATTCAGAACTACCATGATTTCCAAAAATAGTGCTATAAAAAAATTGGACTAATTTTCTAAAATAAAAGTTATCATTATATTCTTAAAGTAATATTATTATAAGATTTAGATTTGTGTTCGAAAATTACGTCGTTTGGTTGTCAAAATAAATTATACCGTTTTGCGCACATAAAGAAAATGATGATTTTTTACACCAAATGATGTAATTTTCATACACAAATCTAAGTCTTACAATAATATTAATTTTGAAATATAATTGTGAATTTTATTTTAGAAAATCAATTCAATTTTTTTTTCATCGCATTCTTTTTGAAAATCATGGTAGTTTTGACCGCAATTGGGTAAGCGGTGGTATTCAGAGCCCATTTTGAATTTTTCCACAACAATTTATGAGCAGCCTTAACATGTTCATCATTTCGTTTTCTTTAAAAAATATTTAATAATTATAAAATAAATTGAAATTTTAATAATTATGATATTGTAAATATGAAAATTTTCTGAAAATTTTATAAAATTTAAAGAATGTGGTAGTATATGTCACAATTTTTGTATTTTTCTCAGTTTTTAATGTACACATAGGTTGGTTGGAGAAAACATTCAATTTAGATTTGGCTAGGTATATACCACCTTCTTCAGTCTGAGCAAGACTGAATAAGATTATTAATACTGATGTAACGTGTTTGGTACAACAGATGGATGAACATTAATAATTTTAAGTACAAATTTTATCTTTGTAAATCAGAATTAATAATATCTTCCTAATAGACGGTATTATTTATTCCAAAACTAATAATACCCTCTTATAATCTTATCCTGTACTTGCTACCAAATGCACACTAATGTTAAAATAGTTTTGGGTTATTCCTATATCGATTTTTTAAAATATATGACGAAAATAAATGAAGAAATTAGAAAGAAATTAAGACTTTTAGTATACATTTAGCCCCCGTAGAATTCGCCTGCTCCTACTTATAAAAGACTCTACTTGTTGCCATTTCCTACTAATAATAAAAGAGACTATTTATTGCAGTCAATTGATTTTAGGATGATCGACACAGATTTTGTTTTATTGCTATGAAATTATATACTTTATGTATTTTTATTGCTTCATTTAATTAATGTTTATTGTTCAATTTTATTTACCACTTAATAATTTTAACGCACATTTAATATTTTCACACATCTTGCAAAATAAAAAATTAATTATTCCATCATCATAACTAATAAAAAAAACACTTCGATGCAACAATGGTGGATCCAACACATGACTCTGCTCAATTTTTTTTGATATACCTAAATGTTATTTTGGGTTATAAAATTTTAAAATAATCAAAATAAATTTTTAAAACTTAAAATGATCCGTCTAAACTTAAAAATATAAAATATACACACCACAAATAATATTTTTTTCATAATAGATCCCGCTTAATATTTCTTCTGAATCCACCCCCGTTATGTAAGTAATAATGCATCACATTTCACAATTTACAGTAAAAAAAAATTTATATGTATAAAAAAATTTGTATGTATAATTTCAATTAAATTTTTAATTTTTCTCTTCTGAGTTTAATTCAAAATTTTGATTATGTAATTTTGTCTCCTGAAAAAAATCCTGAAACTGCCGCTAGGTTAGAGTGATGGATTCCAAATATAGGTTAGCACATCAGAAGACAGAAGAGCTCCTCCACCAGGAAAATGAAGAAAGAGGTATCAGCAGTTTAGATTTAGAAGCACAAAGCTTGAACAAAACAATAAATAAATGACAAGAGAAAAAAAACCAAAGAAAGAAATAACAGGTCATTTACAAAATCCTCAAAAAATAGACAAATAAACCTACTCTCTCTGCTTTGATTTCCTCCCCATTATTCTCGAATTCCCTTCTCCAGCTTTTTTTGTTCTTCGTCTATCCGATGCTCCCCGCCATCTCCTCCGAAGCCCGGCCACTTCTCCGGCATCCCTCCTAATTATCAGAGAAGAAAAATACGTACGACACTCTGAATAATAAATAATACAGAGAATAATAATAATAATGGGCCGCGTGAGCAACGTGATCCTCTCCCTCATCAATTTCTTCACCCTCATCATTTCCCTCGCCATCATCCTCGACGCGCTGCGCCTCAGCCCCTCCGCCTCCGAGTGCAACCGCCTCTTCCGCGGCCCCATCCTCTACGCAGGCATCTTCTTCTTCTCTCTTTTTTTTTAAAAAATATTTTTTTTTAATTTTCAATATAATCATCATTATTATTATTCTACGTACGGTGAGCAGGCATTTTCTTCTTCATCATGTCATTTCTGGGCATGATCGGATCATGCTGCAAGGGGACGGCCATGATATTCTGGTACCTGGTCCTCGTCTTCCTGCTGTCGCTCTTCTTGTCCGTCTGCGCCATCTACGTGTTCGTGGTGACGAATAAGAGCGTGAGCTTTGACGAGACGGGGTTTTCGGTGTCGTGGTTTAAGGAGAGGAAGTTCGGAGAGTATAATCATTGGTTGAGGGGGAATGTCGGGGAGCATTGGGGTTTGATTAAGAGTTGCTTGGCCGAGTCGCGGGTTTGCGGCCGCTCAGGGCCGGATTTGGTTACGGCCAAGTTGTCTCAGCTTCAGGTACGTGCATGCGTATTTGACATGGGCCTTTGATTTTTATTCATGCATGCAAAAATTAAGGGAATTTTTTTTATAAAAAATGATAATAAATATGAGAAAACGAATGTAAGAAGGTTAGATAAATAAAAAAATTAAGATAAAAGATGGGAAATTATAGGAAAAATGAAGATAAGAAATCTAGATAGATGGAAAATGAAGATACATAAGAAATTTAGATAAATTGAGAAAATAAATCAAGGCAGAGGATTGAAAAATAGAGGAAAAATAAAGATAAGAAGTATACATAAATAAAGAAAAAAATGAAGATAGCAAATTTAGATAAATAAAAAAATCAAGATATAGATAAAAGAAATCTAGATTAATAAAAAGAAAGGAGCTGAGAAGTTTAGATAATTTTTTTTTAAATAAATAAAATAGAAGATAGAGAAGAAAAGAAAAAAATGAGGATAATAAATATAGATGAATTTAAAATTGTAGATAAGAAATTTATATAAATAAAATATAGAATAAAAGTATAAAAGATAGAAGAAATGTAGATAAATAAAAAAATTTGACAGCTGTGGGATTTGAACCCACGCCCTTTCGGACCAGAGCCTAAATCTGGCGCCTTAGACCACTCGGCCAAACTGTCTTCATATAATAGAAAATCATATATATAATATTAAACAATATTATGAATAAATTTATCTGTTTTTTATTTTTTTTAAATCTTAGTCTAGCTGCTGCAAGCCTCCTTCCTATTGCGGACTGCAACAGAGGAACGCGACATTCTGGGAGGTTCCCGGGTCGGGGCCGGCCGTGGAGGACAGCGACTGCGTCACGTGGAGTAACGACCAGACGAAGCTGTGCTACGACTGCAAGTCGTGCAGGGGCGGAGTCATGCGCACAATCCGGCAGGAGTGGAGACACGTGTACCTGCTGAACATGTGCCTCATTCTCGTACTGATGGTCGTGTACAGCATCGGCACCTGCGCCTATAGAAACAACAGAGTTTCGGCTTACAAGTACGGAAGATACGGCGGATACCCCTGATGATGCTTTCATCTCGTCTTCACCACCGCTTTGTGTGTAGCAATCATCATCTGTGCATTAGAAACAGTGTTTCTGCCGTTCTTTTCATCGAAGAAATATGCTACCGGATCCCTAAGCTTTCTACGTAAGAACTCACACAGCAGTCTTAGAATATGCCATAGCTTTACTTTCACTAACGAGAAACTGTCACGTGTCATTAACTTAAAAGTGATACTCCCTCCGTCCTCTAATATATGTCGTTTACGGTTAATTTGAGTAGATTAAGGTGAAGTTAATGCTAGCGGTTGAACAAATTTAATAGGTAGGTGGTTAACATTTTTTTGAAAAAGTTCGTGCAAAAAGTAAAATTGGTAGATGATTATTGGTGAGGAATGTATTCTTTATTGATTATGATAATGAAGTGATTAATGTTTGACATTTTAAGGTAGTTGTTGATATTAAATACGCATTGAAAATTGGTAAGTGACAAGTAAAAGTGGACAAAAAAATTCGGTTAAGTGACATGTAAAAGAGGACAGAGGGAGTATATGCCAAATATTCAACTATTGCATTTTTTTTTTTTACTTTTCGCGAGACATGAAAACGGCAGGACAAATGAGTGCCAGAAGAAATTGTTCTACTTTGAACTCCAGGCCGCGGAAAAAAAAACCCATGTGGATCTGCTGGCATTTATTCGACAAGAAACAGCTCCTGCACTTTCTTGGTAGCGGAGTTCGGAAGCTAACATGCCTGTGGAATGTGGAAAAAATTAAACGTGATCTCAATAGATAGAGAGTCCAGCAGCCTTATGCAGATCATAGTACGGGCAGGATTAGCCCCAGCCCCAGCCTTTCAAACAGCTATGTACGGAGCGCTGATGGGCTCGGGCTGTACAGCTTTCTGCACAAGCTGAGTCTGCTCTCTCACATGGACCGAGTAGAACCCTGTTGCAGTGGCAGCAGATGGAGCTCGTCCCACGTATTTTATGTCATCCATGTTTCCTCTGCCCAAGGCTTCCATGGCAGTGCAAAGGCGAGGAGCGATGTAGCTGTAGGCACCCATGTTCATCGGCTCCTCTTGGCACCAAACAATTTCGGCATCTGGGACGCAAAAATAAACGATTGAATGTATTCAGCAAGCCGCACTTTTTCGGTTTTACCAACCAGCATGTCAGAGGCTAAAAGATATACGTACTCGGGTACCGCTTGAGCTCTCGCTGGACGAGATCATACGGGAAGGGGCACAGCTGCTCCACCCTGCATATGGCAATGTCCTCGCCTTTGGCCTTTTTGCGCTCTTCGTCAAGCTCGTAGTAGACCTGTGCCCAGAATGAGTAGGTCGAGGTTTTGTCAGACAGTCAGCTGCGGTGCCACTAGACCGTCAGACAAGATAAACAGTCGTAAAGCATGACATACCTTTCCGGAACATAGAATTAATCGCCGGATGCCTTCTTCACGATCAGAGTGAAGATTCTGATCTTTTATGAGGCGCTTGAACCTGGTCCCTTGTTTGTCGAAGCCCGGGTGGCCTTGAACATCATCAAACTCGGATAAGTTTGATTTGCAGTCCTTGTGCCGGAGAAGGTTTTTAGGAGACATCACGATCAAAGGCTTGCGGAAGTCTCTGTGTATCTGGGATGATGACGCATGCAAATGTGAGCAGGGTAAAAGAATGGCCAAGAAATCGCGTACGTCAAACGTAGTTCGAGTATTCACCTGGCGACGCAGCACGTGGAAATAGTTTGCAGGTGTTGTAACATTGACCACCTGCCAGTTGCACTGTTGGATTTGTTTTCTTAGAGTCGGATCCATCTCCGGGATCTCGAAAGGGTTGTCATCACTCATCTGTGACGGAAAGAAAATTGGTGTATCTAGTCATGAGCCTAGAATAAGTAGGATAAGGGAATTCAGGAGTCGAAACAGGTGTTTACCTGAAGATAACGTTCCAAGCGGCCACTAGAGTGCTCAGGGCCTTGTCCGTCATAACCATGAGGAAGCAACACAACGAGTCCCGTTTGTCGGAGCCACTTTGACTCGCCGCTGCTCAAAAACTGATCAAATATCACCTGGGCTCCGTTGGCGAAGTCACCGAACTGGGCTTCCCATAATACCAACGAATTGGGATTTTCCATGGAGTAACCCAGCTCAAAACCAAGGACGCCAAACTCCGAAAGGGAGCTGGAATAAAGCAGATGAGAAAGGAGGCGACGCTAAGTTGACTGAATGGACGAGATACAGACAGTAAAATTTCAAACAAGTGAAACCTGTTGCTGACGGTGAACATCTCCTCATTTTGGTTCATCATAACATGATCAAGAGGGCAATACTGCTCGAAGGTTTCCTGGTCATGAACTACGGAATGCCGTTGGCTGAAGGTGCCCCGTTCCACATCCTGGCCGCTCAACCGGACGTGGTTACCTTCAATCAGCAAAGTCGCAAAAGCAAGCGCTTCACCCACCGCCCAATCAATCCCTTCACCCGTTTCAATCATCTGAGCTCGCTGTTCATAAATCTTTTTCACTGCTCTATGGGGTTTGAAGTTTTCCGGCAAGGTTGAGATTGCCTTCCCCACATTCTTCAGTATCTCCGGTTTGACCCTGAAAATGCACGAATTTCAGATAAACTCTTAAGCACAAATACTAAAGAATGAGGAGATAACGGGGGCACACCCGGTGTTTCGAATACGTGAAAGCTGCTCCGGTGACTTGAATCCTGCCCAGTAGGCTGCAAGCCAATCCCTTTTGCGCGGCACGTACTCCTTGCTGGCTATAAATTCTTCGTTGAGAATTGAAAGGACCTTGTTATTTATTTTATCAATGGTTTCTTTAGAAGCCTCCCCAGATTCCAGAAGTTTCTTCTGGTAAATCTCTAGAGCTGAGGGATGGTTTCTGATGATCTGTTACGAATCAACGAACAACATGATGTCGAAGCACGGAGATAAGTAAGACGACAGGTTGCCAGATATATATTTAAAGGTAAACAGGACTCACCTTATACATTTTTGGCTGAGTAAATGATGGCTCGTCGATTTCATTGTGCCCATATCGCCTGTAACAAACAATATCGACCACCACGTCTGAATGGAAGGTCTGGCGCCATTCTGCTGCAAGCTCGCACACATGAACAACAGCCTCCAGATCATCACCATTAACGTGAAAAATGGGGGCATTTAGAGCCTTGGCAACATCTGTGCAGTACTCGGAAGATCTTCCAGACCTCGGATCAGTCGTGAAAGCCACTTGATTGTTCACCACAATGTGAATCGTGCCGCCAGTAGTGTAATTTGGAAGAGCGCTCAGATGCAAAGTCTCGTAGACGACGCCTTGTCCAGCAAAACTGCCATCGCCATGGAGCAGAATCGCCATGTTCTTTGTTCTATCCTCGTCTTTGGAATAGTATTGCTTCGCTCTAGTTTTTCCAACCACAACGGGATCTACAGCTTCCAAGTGACTTGGATTCGCGACAAGGGATAAATGAAGTTGCTTGCCGCCTCTAGTGGGCCGATCATAAGAAGTTCCCAAGTGATACTTGACGTCGCCGGTTCCCGTGTAGAGCCCGCCCTCTTCCACAGGCTTCGTACCGCCAGTAAATTCACTGAAAATCTGACGAAGTGGCTTCCTCACCACGTTACCCAAAACGTTCAATCTACCTCTATGCGGCATACCTATGACTATGCTCTCGACTCCCAGATCAGCTGCCCGATCAAACATTTCTTTCATCCCGGGAATGAGAGTTTCTCCGCCTTCGAGCCCGAACCTCTTAGCTGCTGCCCACTTGGTAGCCAAGAAGTTTTCAAAATGCGTACTCCATATAAGCCTATCGAGCATGACCTCGCGCCTTTGCTTGTTATATTGCCTCGGGGTAGGAGTCTCGATCTTGTCTCTCAGCCAGTTACATTTCGTCCTATCGGGGATGTGCATGTACTCATAGCCAATGCTACAACAGTAAGCCTGCTCAAGACGGTTCAGAATAGCCCTGAGAGTTCGCACAGGTCGATTCTCCGACAAGAAACCAGACATGTTCCACACCCCGAGGAAAAACTCCCTATCGAGATCAGCTTCCGTAAACCCATAAAGCTCAAGGTTCAAATCCTCTGGAACTTTCCGCTCCTCCAACCCCAACGGGTCCAAATTAGCCTTCATATGCCCATTGACCTGGTAAGCCCTCACAAGCAGCATCAGCCTCATACTCTCCTGAATCGTCTGCCCCGATATCCCCGGTGACGTCGCCGCCTGCCCCACGAAATTCCTGAAGAAATTGTCCCACGACTCATCCACGCTGCTCGGATCCGCTTCCCACATCCGCTGAAGCTCCTCCAGGTACACGCTGCTCGTCCCATCCAAGAAGCTGTCAGTGAGCTTTGACAACGGCACGGGTCTAGGAACTGGCGCAGATTGCGCGTTGGGCTTGAAAATGGTGCTGTGGAAAGACCGGGTTTGCGCTTGCGACAGCACGGCCCTGCTCCTCGTCCCACAGGGAGCTATCCCTTGACATACCGCTCTCTTGATCGCAAGCCTGGCTACACTAGAACCAGCTCTCAACCACGCCATATTTGATCAAATCAACACTCTCACTCTCAGATACACAATTTTCCACTCCACTTGACTCCTAGTACAAACTCAGTCCATCAATTTCTACAAAAAAAACAAAAAACCAGACAACATATTTACGATCAAATACAACACAAATCAAACGTATCTCCATAGAAAGCTTCAGATTCCGCAACTGACACCAAGCACACACGATCAATCAAACAATTTACCGAAGCTCCTACCACATCTTTCATCACTGAAACTGAACACACAAGACAAAACATATTGGTTCAAGATGATCAGACTGATTGCTCCATCCTAGATTTTCTTTTCAGTTCAAGGTTATGATAGATGCCGAAATACTAAGCATCCGATGTCGAATTATTCACGGAGAATGGAGAGCAGCGAACGTACCGGACGATGGTAGATGAAGGCCGGGTCGGCGACTGCGATCTCGGCGGAGGGAGGTGGTGTGTCTCGCTCTTTCTCGGAGAAGCTCCGAGCAGTTTCCGAATTTAAGGTGACGGGCTTACGTCATCTGTCGATTGTCAATTCGAGCTCGTTCTCGAAGGATGACTATCAGGCAAGCATGTACATACATGTGTTGAGGATTTAATGGAGTTTGAAATGTATGGTTGTATAATTTACTATAATACGTATGAGTCCTTGTAGTTTTTAATAGTTTCAAGAAAGTTCACGTGATGATTGTTACCGTTGTTTTTTTCTATATATATAATATATATATATATATATATCTATATATATAACAGAATAGGATTGGGAGCGTCGCGACGCTCCCGGTTTGGTTCGGTTTTAGTTGGTTCGATTTGGTTCCGGTTGGTTTGGTTTGGTTTGGTTTGATCCGGTTCGATTTGATTTAAAATTTTAAAAAATCGTTCGGTTTACAGTTTCATATTTTAAAAAGAAATTCTCAAACCGAACCGTCGGGACGACGGGTGCTTTACTCGTATAACATAATAGAATGGGAGCGTCGCGATGCTTCCGGTCTGGTTCGGTTCGGATTGGTTCAGGTCGGTTTGGTTTGGTTCGGTCGGTTTGATTTGAAATCGATGGATTTGGTTCGATTTATAATCGATCGGTTCGGTTCGATTTTAAATTTTCAGTTAAGATTTCAAATTTTCGTTTCTAATAATTTGATTCGATTTTTAATTTTTCTCGAACAGAACTGAACCAAACCCGTCAGAACGACGGGTACCAATACTTGTCTACTATAATAACAGAATAGGATGGGAGCGTCGCTCCATCCGGGTCGGGTCGGTTCGGTTCGGGTCGGTCGGTTCGGGTCGTTCGGTTCGGTTCGGTCTGATCGGTTCGGTTCGGTCTGATCGGATCGGTTCGGTTCGGTCGGTTCGGTTCGATCGATCCCAGTTGGCTCGGTTTGGTTTGAAACAGGTTGGTTTGGTTCGGTTTGTAATTGATCGGTTTGGATCGGTTTTAAATTTCAGTTTCAAATTTTTGTTCTAATAATTTGATTCAATTTTTAATTTTTCTCGAACAGAACCGAACCAAATCCGTCGGAACGACGGGTACCAATACTTGTATATATATAACAGAATAGGATTGAGAGCGTCGCCACGCTCCCGATCGGTTCGGTTCGGTTTGGTTTGGTTTCGGTTTGTTCGGTTTGAAATCGGTTGGTTCGGTTCAGTTTTAAATGTTAGTGGATTGATTCGGTTTTAAATTTTCGGTTTCAAATTTCAAAAAACCGATGACTAATAATTTGATTCGGTTTTTAATTTTTCTCGAACCAGACCAATCCAAACTCGTCGGTTCGACGAGTACTCTGCTTTGTTTTTTCTAATACACCAGCTTCGCTTCGTTTTATTTAAAAAAATAATTTAATTTTTTTGGTTTTATTTTGTCTATCTATTTTATAATAAACGTGGGTATCATCTGCATTTTTCTTCAAGGCTTTGTTTGGTTTAGAAAAAATTTCATGGAAATAAAAAGTAGATGAAAAGTTAAAAAAAACTTTTATTTGGTTTAGATGAAAAAAATTTGAGGAAAAAAATTGTATGAAAAATAAAGTGTACATGTAAATACGACGTCACTTAGCTATACTAAACGTTGTGAATAATACGTACTTTAGATGGTGTTTATAGGTTACAAGCATCATCTAATGTCTTATCGTTTTAGATGACGCTTATTGATGATAAACAATATTGTAAAATAACACTCGGACAACGATTTAATTTTTAAATACCGTCTTATGGATTTGTTTACTGTCAAGGGCATTTTAGATCGTAAGCGTCATAAAAAGTATGCACCAACCTACCACCACCTTATAACTGCATAAACTCAGGTTAGTTTTGTTTTTGAGAGCATAAAGACATTTTATCAAGATTTCATATCAGTTCTCTTTCTTTTATTAACTTAGTTAATATATGAAGCATGTCTTTTGTTAGTTAGTTACACATTTGTATATTCTTAAGTGACTTTTTGTTGTGTATTAAACATATGGAAAAGTACAAAAACCAAAGTCTGTACTAACAACAATTGAAATACTATTATCAATTTGTAAGTTTTGGTATTTCTCATTTTAGTCACACATATGTAATTACAAGATTTGCTATTATCTCTAATTTACTTTTACAATTTTCATTCAACTTTTATGACATAAAAACTATAATATTTTGAGTGTGTTAATAACATTTTTGAAAATCGGTAGGCCAAATTGGTCGGGTCAAATATAGTAGAGATTGGAGCAGGTTTTGAAATTATAAATGTTAATTTTGGGTAAAATTAAAATCATGTACTTACATATTGAGAGGAAAATGAGAAATACCTCAACATTTCAAATTGGTGATCGTAACACTAAATTTACAACTAGCGGTAGTAGATATAAATACTATATTTTCATACTTTTCACTTAAATATATGCACACATGTGTTTTAGTATATGAATTACGAATTTTGTCTTTTAGTTGTCTTTTGGTATATATTGTCATTTAGGTACATACTTCCTCTGTCCTCTTTTACTTGTCACTTAACCGAAAATATTTGTCCACTTTTACTTGTCACTCAACGATTACAATGCACATTTCATTCATAAACTATTAATTAATGCATTTTTTAAAAAAATTAATTAATTGTTACAGCTCCAACCCCCACGCCACTCATTTATTAACCCACCTGCCCCCTTATATCCAACTGACCCACCCCTCTTCTTTTTCTCATAACATAAATTAAGAAAATAAAGAATATTAGAAGAGCAGCAGGCATTTACAGGGACGAAAATCATCTCATGAGAATTCATACAAGACACTAAGAAGGACATGGATAGATATGAGAGAACTCCCACAATGAAACATCAGATTCATCCTTTTTTACCATACAATCGGTCTCCGGAGAGGATGTAATATATCATCAATAACGTCATACCCACAATAAGCATCCACCCAAGTTATTACCTAAATTTTATAGAAGAAATAAGTTAAACTAAAAAGCATCAAACCAAATACGTTAGCCCACAACTTCGACTCACACAGAAGTCAGAATTCTAACTGGTGCAGGAACTTCCTTCACCAAACCCTCACCACCTTCCTCAGTCTCATTATGACGGTGGCCGTGGTGGTGGTGTTGGTGAGGGCCATGATGGGGCCTTCCACCAAAGTGAAACCTCAGCCATCGCGAAGGTGCCCGACGCACTCCACCGCCTTGACCCATCCCATCCTCCCTCAAACCCTCATTCAACGAAAGCGGAAGTTCCCTTTTGTCCGCACCCACCATCTTCTTCGGCTCCTCCTCCACTACAAGCATATCATTCCCATACGACACCTCCTGGCCAGGCCGCTGGCTATCGAACTGATGATAAAAGCTGGGGTGGTGACGGCGGTGAGGATGGTGGCATCGGTGGTGCCGATTGCGGAACAAAATCATTCTCCTGTCACCTCTAGTGTCCCGTCCCCACACAGGCCGCAGATCCGATCGGAAACCGATCCTTCTTCTCCTCCTCTTCCACCGTCCCTATCACTGTCGTCGGTTCTGCGTCCAACACGATCCTATCGCTATCGTTCAGATCTAGATCCACAACACTCACAGGCTCCGACTCCAGCTTCTCGGAAGGAAGCATGATCGTCCATTTGCTCTCCGGCTCCGGCAGCATGATGTCATCATCGAGGAGATACAGATGGGTATGGTATTTGCGTGGGTTAGAGCGACTTTTGCCATTGTTGGAGGTCGCTGGCATCAGATTCATCCAAACATGGCGATCTCGAGGTTGAGGGTTATAGGAAAAGTAAAATTAAGGGAGGAGGACCGTCTATATTAATGGGGAATTAATTAAGGGCACTGAAAAGGTAAGAGATGAGAGACGGTTACTAATCATTTCCTTAATTCACGCATTTTGTTACTGTGCGAAGAGTATATCCGGACAGAGGGAGTATTGTTTAAATCATAATATATTGCTTCACTTATGTTTATTTACATGTATCATGTTGTTTCATTTTAAATGAACAACCACTATTGGATGATCTGTTACCAGCTGAGTGCCGATTATAATGCTGATATTCGCGAGTTTTGTGATTTTTCTAATGCTTTTGCTAATGAGAAATCTATGCAGTTTGTTCAGTATCATTGTATGACTTGTGAAAATAGTAATGTGGTTCATCTGTCTGAATTGAAGAGATAACTTCAATATTTGATATTAAAGCTTCATCAGAAGTTTGGTATTTGCATGCCAACCTTTTGAAAGATGTGTAATTAGCACGGGTCAGGCTAATGAGTCATGCTGAAATGATGATATATTTGAGAATGATGATTTTAATCAGATGACTGACAATCATGCGCGTAACAACAATGATGATAGAGAAATATTTGAGACCCCCAAGATTGACTCGGACACTCTTTGATATCCGAATTACTTTTACCAAACTATAAGTCATTTTAAAACTTTATAATATTAAGGCTACAATTGGAAGGAGCGATTGATTGTTTTCTAGCCTTTTCTAGTGATATGATTGTCGAACTTAATTCGATCCCCAAGCGCACTTATGACGCGGAGAAGATTTTACGTCCTATGAGGATCAAATACAAGAAAATTCACGAGTATCCGAATGATTGTATTATCTACATAGGATCGTATTCTGATGAAACAACGTGCCTCAGATGCAGTGCGTAAAGGTACAAATAGAAAATAGTGAAGAACGGGCAAATGGATGGTAGACCTGCTAAGATCATGTGGCATCTTCTTGTTATACTTTGATCTAGTAGGATGTTCACCAATACTAAAGAGTCAGAGTTTCTTTTGTGGTATTCTTATATTCGGGCGACCTATAAATTGACAAATCGAAACAAATCAAATCAAACCGATCAGTTTGATTTGGTTTTACCAATCAAATAATTGGTTTAATTTGTTAAGTATAAAAATCAATCAATTTGGTTCATTTTTTAATTTTTTAAAATATAAACCAAACTAAACTGAACTGAATCATTCTATAAACCTATTATAATATTTATCACCATTAAATTAAATAAGAAGTGATCACAATTGTTCAATGAAAAATCCTACAAAAATCAAGTTTTAAACAACTAATATGCCGCATTGCATGTTCGACCTCTCTATTATATTGTCATTTATTCTGCATTTTCATCAATTATTAACTTTTTATAGTATCATTTATCTATCTCCTTATTTGAATTCAAGTTATGACATGTTGATGAAAAATCACTTATGGAATTCCTGCGTCGTGAATCGGACATCGAATTCGTCATCTTTCCAAAAAATTTAACCTTTTTTTGTTGATTATTTAAACTCATATTTCAATCTTATTGATGCTAGCCCGTGGATGGGTAGTTGAGCCGGTTAAGAATTTGGTCTATGAGACCTGGGGTCCGACTGATCCTGGGTTTGATTTCTAGAAATGGCACTGGCCACATAAGTTCCATCGAATAACAGGAGACGTACCCGCGCGGCCTTGATGTTAGATTCTGCCTATTAAACCAGTTAATTGATTTGTATTGACTATGATTTTGATTATCTCGAAAAATAATTATTCTTAAGTAGAGATCATAATGCCTTACTAGGGGCGGCTTATGATCAATGGACTTTTGCTCATGACTAATTAAGAATAAATCTATAGAATCGCACACAATCAAATGACGGGTATTGAGTTGAGAGAAACCCAAATAAGACTCAATCTGAATCTGATCCGGTTCAACTCGCGCCTGATTCGGATGAACCAAGTGACTTTAAACCATGAGTATGACGCATGGGTACTATCCATTGGGCTGGGGTCACAGACTCAAACCCAGTAACCCATCTGATGGGCTTGGTCTGTGAGCCGAAGTCCAGAAGCACAATTCTCGCTATAAATAGAAGCTTAGAGCTTTTGTTTGAAGTGCGTGTCTCATCACAATGGGAAGGAGTCATCCGGGAGCTAGTACTCCAAACGACGCAGTATCCACCATCCGAATGTGGATACCGGTAGAGGCGCGACACTTGACACGCTCATCAAAGAGGTAATCCTTACACCTTCATTTGAGTGTTTGAATTCGGATCCAGACTTATATCTAATATCTGGCAATCCACATTGAAACTGATTAAAGTAATTACTGAGTATTCCGGATAAAAGTTTATGTCGCGTGGTTCAGAAAATCCTTCCTACATTTGTGTATGCGATTCCCAACACTTGACTTACGTCCATTCTCGGAGTTTCTCTTGCCCCAAAGAGGTGGGTTATCCGGGTTCCAAAAAAACAAAATTTAGTGATGCTAAACCTTAATTAGGCGGCGACGTTTAAAATCACGTCGAA
The DNA here is from genome assembly GCA_002312845.1 of Kalanchoe fedtschenkoi. NCBI lineage: Eukaryota > Viridiplantae > Streptophyta > Magnoliopsida > Saxifragales > Crassulaceae > Kalanchoe > Kalanchoe fedtschenkoi. Next base: position 598,323 of record NQLW01000001.1, read on the forward strand.
GCCGGCGGTGATGGGGATGAATAATTTTTTCTTGAAGTTTTATCTATGCCATTGGGGCGAAGTGAGAAGAGGTGACAAAGAAAAGAAGATGATGTTTCTAGAGTTGATCATCTTAAGTCTTTTACTAATGATTTAAATTTTTTTACCAAACTACATCAAATAGATTTATGAAGTGTCACAATCATGCGATAAACTGTCTGAAGGACGAGCTATTGGTCTTTGTGATTCTAAATCTATCAAATTTGAGTAAAAGATTGTTGATTAACACACTTGTTAAGGGAAGAAGGCGAATCTCACTTTCTAGAAGACATGCTAAATTTGCATATGTAGAATAAGATTTTCAAGATTTTGAATTTGAGATTTCAAATTTTTTTTAATAAATTTTTGATACATAGATTTGAGTGTGGTTTTCAGAGATGACCTATCTTTGATCGGAGTATTAATGATTAAAAAGTAATGTAAGCGACATGATAGGTGGTTTAATGAGATAAAAAATATTTTCGATTTCAATCAGATTCTGATATTTAACAATTTATTTAAGAATTAGAATAATTCAGAGGAAAGCCACGACAGTTCAGAATCCTGTGACTTTTTTTAATATTTTAATAATGATTAATTATCATGAGGATACGATTTTTTTATGTCTTCAGACGAATATACTCCCTCTGTCCTCTTTTACATGTCACTTAACCGAATTTTTTTGTCCACTTTTACTTGTCACTTAACAATTTTCAATGCATATTTAATGTCAACAACTACCTTTAAATGTCAAATATTAATCATTTCATTATCATATTCAATAAAACATACATTCTCCACCAATAATCATCTATCAATTTTACTTTTTGCACGAATTTTTTTATAAAAACATCAACCACCCATTCATTAAATTTGTTCAACTGGTAGCACTAAATTCACCTTAATCTACTCAAATTAATTTCAAACGACATGTAATAGAGGACGGAGGGAGGATATGACTAACCGTCTGAAAACCCGTCCCTTTGTAATCAAAAGTTGGTGACTCATTAATGGAGCAATGGATTCCCTAAACGTAGCGTTTTGAGGAAGCTCCCATAGTGATAGGGCCTCGTTCTTTTCCGTTTCGAGTTTCGAAGTCTCCAGAAGCTTCTCACCGGTCGATCGAGTTTCCTCTCTCCTCCCCGATTTTCATTTTCTAGGGTTTTCAGCTTCATTTTCGTTTCTATTCTCCCTCGCATTTGCGCAATAACTGCTCGATTGACTCTGACTGGTCCGACAGTTTGCATTGTGGTTTGTGCTGCTGTCATTTGTGTTGTAGTTCTTGGTAAAGGAAGATCGACATGACGACATTCGGAGTGTCAGCTTCAACTGGCAATCACAATCCGAACAAGTCCGTTGAGGTGCGATTTAAGTTTCATGCAGTGTTTTATTTGCTGTGCCGTTGTGGCTTTTGTTGCTGTGGCTGTGGTTTCTTACTTTGACTGTCGAGGTTTCATGTGATCAATCGTCGCGGTTTTGATGTGATAGTTTCTTTTTTGTAGGTGACACAGCCTCCGAGTGACTCCGTCTCGAGTCTTTGCTTCAGTCCCAAGGCCAACTTGCTTGTGGCTACTTCCTGGGACAACCAGGTGAGCTGGTAACCCTACTTCTTCATTGTTTGAAAGTTAAACAAGTGCGTTTTAGGAGTTCAGTTTATTGTTATATTTTTTTTTGTGTATTGTTGAAATGTTGCCACAGTCTATAGAGGCATCACGAGCCACACGAGGACTGTGAATTCGTGTTGTTTTTGGTGCTGAACCCAAAATGGAACAGACATGATGTTATTACTTGGTGATTTGGATATTCATTTATGAGTTATAGTGATCATATATTGATTTTCTTTTCATTACCTGATTTTTCAATGCACTACTGATTTTACGTGTCATGACTCATGAAATGTAATGGTTGCTGTGTTTGGCTATCCCCTGAGAGCCGATAGGACGTGCCTGTAATTTTTGTTCTGTTCAACTTACAGGTGCGTTGTTGGGAGGTTGTGCAGAGCGGTTCAAATGTTGGCACCGTGCCAAAGGTTTCCATATCACATGATCAGCCGGTAACCACCTAGTTTTGCACTTTCCATGGAGGCTATGTCACATTTATTTGATAATCCATTAAAACTGGCATCTCCTTGCTCAGGTGCTATGCTCAACTTGGAAGGAGGATGGAACAGCAGTTTTTTCTGCAGGTTGTGACAAACAAGCCAAGCTGTGGCAACTGGCAGGTAATCAACCTGTTACTGTGGCAATGCATGAAGCACCCATCAAAGAACTTGCTTGGATTTCAGAGATGAACCTTCTGGTCACTGGAAGCTGGGATAAAACCCTTAAGTAAGATAGCAGTTCGAACTGACGTTTTTTAAATCTTGGTCCCTTTCAACATAAAAGGCTCTTCTTTTATCTGTCCATACTCTCTTTTTAAATAAAAGAACTTTGCTAATGGGTGTTTTTAGGACTTTACACGTCTTCTAACCTCGATATAACCTGCTAATGATACATTTTACTTGGAAAGAAACGCGTGCTTGATGCATGATTTGTATTTTCGTGATAAAAGATTTGCCATAACATATACTTTTCACATTTCAGAAATTTCTGAATGTTTGTCTTTAGTACTGATGATGCTTACCCTGCAGGTACTGGGATTTGAGGCAGCAAACTCCTGTTCATACTCAACAACTTCCAGAGCGATGTTATGCAATGACAGTGAGACACCCTTTGATGGTTGTTGGCACAGCTGACAGAAACTTAATAGTTTTTAACTTGCAATCTCCTCAGGTATGCTTTTTCCTTTTACTCCTTATCTCACAAATTATCAATCTATTTCTTTCAAAACTTTTGTGGCATGATATTTGCGTTGACCAGCCAACCCAAAACTTACAGTGAATTAGGACTTTAAGGCTAAATAAATCTTTTTTTATTGGAGAAGCCTCATTTTACATGTATAATCCTTATTTTTATGGCCTGAACAAAATGATCAAAATCTATCTGACACTACGGCAAGCAGAAAGAATTCTACCTTTTGTCGGAGAATACACATTTATTCACTCTGTGAAATAAAAACTCCAGTCAAGGAACTAATTGTGGTCTCTTGAGTTTTTTCCCTCTCCAGTCAGGGAATTCTCATTATCAAATTGTCGTCTCGTGAGATATCTCTCTTAATTTTGATATTCTGTCTGTGTCAATTATTGTAACAGAATGAGTTCAAGAGAATTATTTCTCCTCTGAAATATCAAACAAGATGCTTGGCGGCATTTCCAGATCAGCAGGGATTTCTAGTAAGGATTTTGAAACTGAATTAAGGTGTCAATTTCATTACTGTACCACTGTTTGTAAGACGTACTTCGGTATTGTTCATTTTGTTTAGGTTGGATCAACAGAGGGACGTGTTGGTGTGCATCACCTTGATGACTCACAACAAGGCAAAAATTTCACTTTCAAATGCCACAGAGATGGAAATGAAATTTATGGAGTCAACACACTTAATTTTCATCCTGTAAGTTTGTCTTCTTTTACATTTGTTTCACTGCTTTTGATGTAGACTATCAATATTCCACCTAGAGGCTGGGAGTTAAACTATTTTGGTTCTTATTAGTTATTACAGCCCGTACTTTATGTATATTTTATAGTAATCGTGTTCTAGCCTTTTATTTGAGTAACATCATGTATATACTTGCATCCTGCCTTTTTTCACAAACCAGTCCTCCTCCATAAGGTTTTTGATTTTGTTTTTGTGTGTTCACTGTTCAGTTTACTCTTTTTGTCCCTACATTACAAACAAATACATATACCTGGCACAATGTTTTGTGGTTTCAGAAGAATAGTGTAAGAACATAATACACCGTCATTAAACTGCTTATTTTCTTGGTGTGTAGAAAAAAAGTTAAAAGAAATTTAAGAATTCTGCAGTTTTTTATTTTGCCGGGCCTTTTTCCTTGTCCTTATTTATTCAGGTGCACCACACATTTGCAACTTCAGGCTCCGACGGTGCTTTTAACTTTTGGGACAAGGACAGCAAACAAAGACTGAAGGTATATTCATAGTCACAACTGTGTTTTGTGCCTCCCAAAGAATTTTGTTATGACATTTTTCCTAATTCAATTGCTTCTGATATAAGAACCAGTGTTATAAAAAACAAGAAATTTGTCTTTTATTTAATTGTAATTAGTAAATCAGTTACAGTTACTACTAGTATAACCAAACACAAGTTGACATACAAAATTGTGTACCATTCCGTTTCTCCAATTCTACTCTTCAATATCAGGCCATGTCACGCTGCCAATCACCAATACCTTGCAGCACCTTTAACAGTGATGGTTCATTATTTGCTTACTCGGTAAGTGCTGATGAATTCTGATTTATTGATTTTACATTGATATTAACATAGACAGACATTTTTCTAATTTGCTACAGATAACTCATTTTCATTTTTTCAAAGGCTATGTACATCATGAGCCAGTGCAACATTTGTGTTCATCCATCTGTTTGGAAATGCAACATTTTATTACTTGGTGCATTAGTTCATGATTTATCAAGACTAGCTGATATTTCATTTTACTTGACCCTCACCATGCATGTGTTGCTTGGAACTTGACATTCAGCATTCCCTGTTGTTCATTTCTGTATCTTTCAGTTTCATTCTACACAATAAGTAGTTCCTCATATTACTTTTCCCTCTAGAATGCACAGGTCATGGTGTACACATTTTTTATTCAGGAAACTTGCTGACTTACATAGCTGGCTTTCTTTGATTGGTGTCCAATATTGGCTGTTGAGTTGACACAATCACACAAGTCTTTTTTATTGTTCCATATTCGACATGGAACTTTCTTGAACCTGAACTGCAGGTCTGCTATGACTGGAGTAAAGGAGCACAGAACCACAATCCAGCCACTGCCAAGACATACATCTTTCTGCATATACCTCAGGTATCATTAAATAGCAAAGTATTAAATTTATATCTGCATATAAATGTAGAAATTGCTTCACTCTTAATGTTGTATGTTGGATGGTGTAGGAGTCTGAAGTTAAGGGCAAACCAAAGTCTGGAACAAGTGGTAGGAAGTGAGAAAGCCACATACATACATTGCACCTATTGGATATAGCTGATTATGTTTAGGGGTAACCAGTTGTTATACACATGGTTCCGTCTTTGCTGCATGACTAGTTTTAGATTGAGCTTTAGGCAGTGAGGCAAATTAGGTGTATCGGCTAGCGGGTGGATGCATCTTGTTTGCAGTCCTGTCTTGATTTTAGTCCTTACTTTCAGCTACTTTTAAATTCTGGAACATACAGTAGGGTCCCATTGTATATAACATTTTTCGTTTGTGAAAAAAAAAAACCAAACAGGATTAACACTTTTGACAGGTGATTCAGCTAACCGTTTAATATGGTACCTAGGCATTCATATTGAAGGAATATTGGTCGAGTATTCAATGTATCATCTAGGGCCAGATAGCTCCTCTGGAGGGGGGTCAGAAGTAGAGTCTGGTGCGGACTCTATCTCAGTCTTCCGCGAGCTTGCTCTTTTGCAGAGAGACTGGGAACTCAGCCATTCACCCCACCTCCTGGCTAGTCCATACCCTTCAAGCATTCTAATTACCTCAGACGTCTTTGGGCGATCAGCGGGAGAGTTTTGCGTGCATAGAAGAGCTATTTGGATGAGTTGCTCAACCTCTTCTTCAGCATAATCCCCTTGCAGATTTGGATCAATGAGTCGATCCAGCCTTTTATCCAACAGGAGTCCTCTCACCTGAAAAAACAGAAACTTCTCATCAAGGATGCAGTTGCAGCAACCAACAACAAACCTCTAGTACAAGAAATAGAAGATAATAACTACCCTATTCAGTAGCATGACATCATCGTCATTGGTTATTCTAGCAAGGTCATAAGCTCCTTGTCCAGTTATGAGCTCCAGCAGCGCGGCGCCATAGCCAAAAACATCATTTTTATCACTGACCCTTCCAGTTGAGAGATACTCAGGAGCTATGTGACCAGGCGTTCCACAAACAGCAGTGGTGGCGTGAGTGTCCTTATACCCCATCAGTTTTGCTAACCCAAAGTCGCCAATCAGTTCTTCAAGATCCTCATCTAACAATATGTTTGCAGCTTTCACATCTCGGTGTATTATTTTGGGATCACATTGATCATGAAGGTATGCAAGTCCCTTTGCTGCTCCTAAAGCAATTCGCTTCTGTGTTGCCCATTTCAGCGAGGACTGTGACCCTGAACGCTCATCAAAAAGCCACTGTTATATACTGTACAACTTAGCAAATATGAGAAGTAAAGGACACCTCTGGCTGACTTCTCAAATTTAGAAAGTTTTATATCCATTGGCATTCCGGTATTGAAAATATTGGCATTATTATACCTCTTAACTTTGATGCCAAGCTTCCATTGACCATGAAAGGATACACAAGCAGTCTTTCGGTTGGTGTCATGCAAAAGCCAGACAAAGCGAGCAGATTTCGGTGAACAGCCAAGCTGATCAATTCCACTTCTGTTTGGAACTGTAACTGCCCACCCGCGGTGCGTTCTTCCCTTAATCTTTTGATGGCCACCAGAGAACCATCAGCCAAGCGGCCTTTGTAAACCTTACGAAACCCCCCTTTACCTACAATATTTTTGCTGCTGAAATTATCAGTCGCCACCAACAATTCACGCAGAGAAAACTTCCTCAGCTGTCCAACATGAACTTCAGGATCCTCGTCAGCTGTGAACCGACAGCAATATGACAATTGACAACAGACGTCAGGTGTGTTAGCAAGCCTAAAAATTCATACATGAGGCTGAGGACTAACCAGGGACATCATGGAAGATATCTTTTAGTTTCTTGCGCCGTGACCAAATAACTGCCAATATAGGGACAGTGAACAACATGATAACACAGGCAGTTGTTATCCCGGCAATGAAAGCAAGAGCGCTATATCCCACTGCGGTCAGGTGATTTTAATTTCGTCAGTTGC
>NQLW01000001.1:605734-639373 GCA_002312845.1 Kalanchoe fedtschenkoi
AATCATCTGTTCAGCAATCAGACAATAAGTCAGAAATGAAGCAAGGAACAATTAATTTCAGAGCAATGCTCAGCTTGAGGGATGTGAGATTTTCACAAGAGATGCCAAAATAATAAAATCTAGTATCAAACACTATGAATAAATTACCTGAAGAAGGTGGTGCTGACGGAAGAGACGGCGGGGAAAGAGGGATAGGATCCAAACTATTGTTAGCAAAACTGTGCATTGGAAAAATAAGCTGCTCAGGACCAACTCATAAATGGTAATGACAGTATATTTGTATATGGGAAAAGATATCATAACCTGACAGGGGTGAACAATGAAAATGAGCCATTTGACGGGATTGCACCAGTTAGATTGTTACTTGACAGATCCCTGAAAATATCATGCATTGCATTGGTGGCCAGTTGCACGAAACAGTAAAACTAGCCGGATAATTAAAGTCTATACTTACAGAACTCTTAAGTGATTCAGCGCCGGTTAAAGACATAGGAATTACTCCCGTCAATTTGTTGTTGTTGAGCCGGCTATTCATGTACTCAGAGATCACATAACTAAAAGTTAGAGCCAAAAACTCGTCTATAATGACAGAAAACAACTGAAGGGGACCAGGTGGTTGCTGCATTAAGGTATTCTTTGGTGGGAATGGCATGGAAAGGGGGTTACAGAAGTATTGTTTGATGACTTTTCATATATCAAGTATAGCATATCATATAGAATGACTGTTAGATTGATTCGAACGTTATCTGGCAATGGCGATATGAATAATAATTCAATTAAGTTGTAAAACAACAGATAACAGAAAGCATGAAGAGGAGATGTTAAGTTACACATACGGTATCTGTAGTTTCGAAAGCTGACCAATTGTTTCTGGAATGTTACCACTCAACATGTTCATATAAAGATCCAAGGTTTTGAGGGCCTTCAAGTTTCCCAGCTCTTTGGGTATACTTCCACTTAGATTGTTATTGTGAAGTTCACTTCAAAACAAAAAAGAAAAGAGAGGTGAGTTTATGATCAGTAGTCTGCGGTGGGACTTGGGAACTGATAAATGACTACTTCTGTTTCATTCAGAAACAGCTGTTATAAAAAAAGAATCATAAGGTTAAATGTGATAGGACATGGAAGTATCTTACTTACTACGTCACCAGATGAACCAGCAGGCCGAGATTTGGAACAAGTTGACCAGATAGATTAGCATTTCCAAGAAATCTGATGATCAAAATTGAAGGCCATATGGAAATATAAGTTCAGAAAGTAAAAGTAAGAATTCCCAGCTTACATGTTGATCACACTGTTATTGCTATCGCATTCAATGTGACTCCATGAACAGGGATTCGACATGCTCTGGTCCCAATTCTTTGTTGCCTCATTAGGCAACAAAGTCCTTCTGAAAGTATTCAGAGCTCGGCCTGCCTTATTACATACATGTAAAAAGTTCATCATAGACAGATTCAATCTCAATGGCCAACAATAACACAAATGTTTTGTTTTACATTTGACTAAAAGAAAAAACACTGTAAAAATACTAATTAGTTTCACACAAACAAAACATTGTTGTGCTGTTGCTGTTGCCCAAATAAAATGGCTGAAAAAATGCCAGCAAAGGACAGGCAGATAGCAGGCATTGTAGTATTATACATGCACCGAATTCCCCGAATTTTTTTTTTTTTTGCAAATGTATGTATTCTTTTTCATTTTCTATCAAATCTGAATGCCGATTTCATTTCATATCCAATATACCATTTTCGCCTATAACAATCACGAAGATGCATATCTTTGCTGATATTAACCGCGAAGATTGTGAAATATAAATTTTACCGTTATTAACAACGAAGATAATAGGAATCTTCGTGATTTTTAATTACGAACTTTCCCTAATGACTAATGTATCTTTGTAGTTATGAACAACGAAGTAGAAGACAACACATGTTAAGCAACAAAGGCGCCTAGGGCAACAAAAATCATGTTTAACAATCAGAAACAAAAATTATACCTTCTAAATTAGCGGAAACAAGCAAACAGGAGCTCGTGGCTACGAGCACAATCGGTTGTACCTAATTTTAAACATTCTTTATTTTAAACAAATATTCCTCCTTATTTTCCATCTAATTTTCTCACAAATTTTCCTTCTTATTTTCCACCAAATTTTTCTTTCTACCAAATTTTTCCTAAACCAAACACACCCTAAATGAAACAAATTTTCCTTTCCTATTTTCCATCTACTTTTTCATTTTATTTTCCATCCCCAACTTTCCCTCAACCAAACAAAGAATTACATCTAATTTTCCCACAAATTTTTCTTTCCCTCAAATTTTTCCTAAACCAAACACAGCCTAAATGTACTGTAATTTTGGATATAGACAGTAGGTTTATTTTGGTTTGATTTTTTTAAAATTAAATTGAATTAGTATTTATCAGTTTCAAAATTTTCAAACCAAATTAACTCAAATCGGTTGGTTCAGTTTTACTACGATTTGGTCACTTATAAATTGTGATCAAGGAAAAATTATTTGTATGTAGTATCTGAGATCAGACTAAAGTTGGTCCAGGTGTGGATATAAATTATTTATTCAAACATGTCGAATATTTCAGTAGAACTTCATTAATCTTTAAGGAAATTCTCAAATGGCCAAACGTTCCTAATTTTTTTTTATTATTACTGTGTTATATATATTGCCCTCACCAATAGTCTTAAATCCTTTTAAATGGCCTAATTTGGAAGGGGCAAAGTGCTCTCATTCAGAAGGGCAAGATTACCCACAACATCTTAATTGCAGTACACATTTGATGCAAGACTATACAGTATCAGGTATCATATTAATTTTAGGTGACACACTTAAATTGAACTTTAAGAAAATAAATGACTTAATTTGTTTAGTGGACTACAACGAGTGTTTATTCAACTATCTATTTTGATGAAAGAAAGACAAAAATCAAAGAGACAAAAATCAAATTGGAACACTAAGCAATAACCATGCTATCTTTATTTCTCTCAAAGAAAGACAAGGAAAGAGCTGACTAGCTAGAGAACAATCATCTATACATATGGACCTCATCATGTTTTCTTGGCGATGATGAGATGTGATCAGTTGATCATTGAGCGCCTTGGCTGGTTCCACATTCAGTACTATAGCTGCCCTTTTCTTCTAGTGGCCGGTCTTCTTCATTAAAGCAAGTGCTAAACGAAGGGGCGACAACGACAGATGAATACACCTTTGACGACGAAGAACAGGATGAAGGAAAAACAAAATCATTAATATTTAGAGCCCTATCATTATTTTGATCACTTAGTGATGAGCCACAAGCATTAAAAGTCTCGTCAACTAGTGTGTCGAACACTACAGTAGATCCAGTCTCAGTCTCATTATACCGACCTTGATTAGAAGAAGTACTTGGACACCGCCACGTGCTGACGGATCTTGATCTGGCTTGGTTCTTCAAGACAGCATGCTGTAGAAGATTATACAGCCTAGGGTTCTTCCTCAACAAGCTGCAATTCTCTTGTGTCCCCATCACTCCATGACCAACAGGAAAGTTTGTTTTAGCATTTCTTCCTCTTAGAAGCCTGGCTGCGCTGTCATAAGCTGCAGCCGCTTCCTCAGCCTTATCAAAAGTGCCTAGCCATAGCCTTAGCTTCTGTGATGTGTCTTTGATTTCAGCAACCCATCTTCCCGATGGTCTTTGTCTCACTCCGAGAAACCTAGTCTTGATCAACCCCTTGTTGATGCCTGACCTTTTGCACAGATTCGAGCTATGTTTGGCTTCTTCAAATGGATGTGCCTTTGATGCTGAGAATATATGACATGTGCTTGTGGCAGGTTGTCTAGAGTGAGGTTGATAATCACTACATGCCGCTTTTGTTGAGTCCATTTTTAGGGTTTAGGTAGGTCAATGTGGGAGGAGAGAGGTTGTTAATTAGCTTGGTGATCTAGCTATAAGACTATTTATATATGTTAAGCAGATATATGTAGATGGTGGAATATAACCTAACAATTATATTGTGAAATGTGGTAGCATATAGGGTTGTTAAAGATGATGTGTTTGTCAGTTGTCTTATGCTAATTGAATTAAACAAAGGGAACAAACAAAAATAAGAGAATATGCTGATAGGAAACCTTTCATTCTTAAGGTTTATTTATGCCTTGTGTTGAGAAACTCTCTCTTAAGCCGTAACGACACTCTATAACTTACAAAATAGACATTCTCCAAACAACTTGAGTGATTTCTTTAAAGCAAATATCCGATCACTTAGTAATTCTCAAACTAAATGTGAGAACGGTTCGAAATCTTCATTTCTATTATCTTTAACATTAACTCACACTACCCCTAGTCCCTATTGGCATAGAAGTGATTTAAAGTTTCTTTGTCTCGGTAATAAATACATGACAATCTCAACATTTAACATTGATCTGAATCATCTACTAATCAGATGTGTGTAACAAATGTAATAAAAGATACTGTACATCTAAAATTACATCTTGGTCGCCGTACAGTAAGATCATTAAATGTGCTTCATCTTTCATACGTATTTCATCTCAAAAGTTAAAGTTGTGATATACTGTTGAGTAGAAGTCACTTTATGAAATTTTTCTGAAAATTAATTAGTTTATATTGAATCATAAAATCATAACTTACAAACTTAAATTTTAAATCACAAATGAACAGTACTCGAATTAAGCACCATGTACTTGGGCATATATGCACAATATAAGACCCATCCAAATGGAACAAATATCACAAGTCTTTTGAGTACAAAATCTCAATCTTCAATAAAGTCTGGCAGTTCAAACTAATGATGCCATATAATGAACAAGGATCCAAGGCATGTACTACAAACACAAATGCATCAAATGCTGAATTTCAAACAGGTTCAAAGACCTTGACGTAAGTACACATATGAAAGAAACAAACAAGTAGCTAAAGAAGAAACATCCAAAAGTTGATTACTAAACAAGTGACCATATTCTGTTTAGCAGACTTCAATTCCTCGACAAGGATGCATCCAACAGCCAGCAAACAAAAAGTCACACCTCAAAAGTTCAAAAACAATCTCAGCCTGACAGGTTCAAGATATATTTTCCCTCCATGATGTTTGGCGTTTCTGTCATGTGCTGTGTCCTTGTTGGTGTGTGCTACTCTCCAAATTGCTCCATCTGCTACTTTTGTTCAAATTTCTTTTGTATAGTGTGTTTGCGCCTAGGTTGGCACAGAAGAACTTTTGAGCTTTCTTGTTGGATTTGCTCATGGTCATGTTGTAGGATTAATGGTCCCTCTTTCTTGCACATGCACAAACTGTTACGTTTCAATGACAACGTTATTCTTTGTGATTGTATATTATTGTGTATTTTTTATTTTATTTATCGTAGGATGAAATGTAATATTGTTTTGCATTCTAGCTTCACGCTTTATAATTCATACATGTCAAAAACTTTTAAATATTGGATAATAATCAGGAAAAACGGATAAATTCCGTCAGAAGATATAACCCGAGTGACTAAAATAACTTCATTTTGAATGTTGTTTAGGGGTTTCGGAGTTTCATGATTCAAAATTTCTAATTTTAGGATTTTTAGGATTTTGGGGGATTTTAGAGTTTATTTTTTAAATTTTTTTTAGGAATTTAGGATTGGGAATTTTAGAGTTGTGAAACGATGCCGTTTTGGATGTGTTTGGAAACATACAAAAAAAATTAGAAATATGAAAGTTTGAACCAAAAAATCTTCAAAACCCTAAAACAATAAAAATTATAAAACTTTGAAATCCTAAATCTCATAAAAATAATCTAAAATGACATTATTTCAGCTACTAGATACGTAGCTTATATATCCTGACAGGGTATATCAGTTAAGCCTTAATTAATTGCTAATAAAAGTAGAAGGGTAAATTAGTCAATTCGAAAGTTAAAATTTACTAAATATTAATGACGAATGAAATTAGTCAATTTTTATATAGAAATAGTAGGCAGATAATTATATGTTTATTAACTTAAAATTCACCAAACTAATATGACAAACATATTAGCGGATTGCACACTTGTGGGACCAATGGCGGAGCTATGACATGAAGTTAGGAGGGGGTTAAAAGCAATTTTATGTGTATGAGATGTGTTTAAATTACATTTTGAGTTGGAAATACTTGAACTAATAATTGTATTTAAAATATACTAGATTTTAGACAATAGATACAGAAATTATATATTAAAGGAGTCAAGTTTATATATTTATTAGATTTATAATATAAATGTCCATATGTTTTGGATAAATCAAATATTAAGTGAGGTGATATGACCCGCTAAATTACATGTGACTCCTTCATTGTGTGGGACCCAATTTTTAAAGAAGTTTGATTATATTATCGATGTATATTTCGTCATTTATGTTAGAAAGAGTAATTTTTGAGTGGACTATGTTCATGTGGCTGTGAACAACATCAATAGAAAGTTGTCATATGATGAACGCGCTACGTAGTGATTTCTTACTTGTATTGTCCAACGCCACGTGATGAACACAGTCCATCCAAGAATAACTCAGTTAAAAATTAACATAGTTCACAAGGCTTTAAAAAATGAACATAGTGATAAAAATATTCATCAAATTTGTATTCCTAATGTAAAATTCACGAAACTTAAAATTATATTGATTTTTTGAGAAAAATATGAAAAGAGGGTGTGTACTATCATCACTTGCAAATTTAAGGACATTGCTATCGTTGATTCGGGAGAAGATTGAGTAGTACCGAAGAGCGACGATTTAGGGCTTTTCATCTTCAACGACACGCTGTCGATATCAGAAGTCGACGATTCAATTTTAGATAGTGACTAGTAGATGACGGAACAGTCGTAGTGCAGTCGGAGTAGAATATTACTGATGGAAGTGAAGAAGTTCAACCGCATGTGAAGACAGATTACTACTGGACGGAGATTACAGCCGTCATAGGAGTCGTGGGTGTCTTTGAGTGGAGTGATGTTGAAGGCTCGTCCACTACTATAAATTAAGGCTTTTTACCACTCTCATTTAAAGGCATTAACCTTGCATGGTAAATAAGAACCTCCTAAGGGCCTGTTCCTGAGTTTGTTTTAAGGGAGAAAGGGAAGGAGAGGGAAGGAAAAAAATAAAATTTAGGCTATTCCTGAGTTTTGAGAGGGATGGATTTGGAGGGATTGGGAGGAGGTTGACACCCCACCATATCATTTCCACCCAAATCGGGCGGACAAGTAGGTGAAGTGAAGGGAGAGGAATATAATAAAAATAAAATTACAAATTTACCTCTCATTTTAACACCCCATATCCTTTTCATTCATCGTTTCTTTTTTTCGACACAGCAGAACGGACGAGAGGCGACATACAAGGAGGAGAGGCGACTGAGGATTGCTTCATCTTTGGACAAAATCAGTCTTGAAAGATAATCAAAACATCGTCTTCAATCATTCTAAGTAAGTTTTTGTGAGTTTTTGTCTTCTTCTCACCTTTTAATTGAATAGCACTTGACTTGAAAGTTTAAAACTTCATCTAGAATTTGGGTATTTCTGTAGAGCGATTTTCATTGAATATAATTTTTAGCCAAATGATTTTGATAGGATTTGGCATCCACTTGAGAAGGATTTATGTATGAACTTTCATGTTGGTTGGGGTTTTGATATGAATAGGGTTTCTGTTTGAGCTTATTATTTTGAGGATTCAGTTCTAATTTTTACTTTTTTGATGTCCCAAAATTTTGCTTTATGTGAGCAGCAACTTGACAATATGTATGACATATGTGTTAGATGCATAATCAACGGGTTAGAAGCTATTTGGTAGACAACAGACACAAATTTTTATTGACACTTCAAGTTCTCGGCTCGACTACATATCGAATATGGCGTCAAAAACATCTTCGTGTTATTACATTTAATCGTCTATAGACGGGATAGCTCTTAAAGAGAGAAAGAATTAGGAATGAGTTGATGACATATATAAGTACATCTAAAAGATCCTTTCATGTGATACGTATGCGTCCAAGCTCATTTAAAAGACTATGTCTTCTTTTAAGAAGAGATGGCGGTCTGTTGAAGAACAAGTTGTAAAATTTCTTCATATTCTATCACAAAGATGAAAATTAGGGCGGTCTCATTTTATTTCGTAGAGGTGCTTCGACAATCAGCCGCCATTTTCATAAGTTTTGAATTCCATATTTTGAAACTAGAAGATATGTTTCTTCGAAAACCTAACGGCATTGAAATTCAAAAATAAATCCTTGAAAAAAATAGATTTTACCCCTACTTCAAGGTAAATTGCCAGTATTGATTTACTTTGATTTGGAAATAAAACAAAAATGACTTATCGTTATGAGTAGGATTGCATTGGGGCAATAGATGGGACTCATATTTGTGTTAATGTAGCTAAGGATGATGAACGACGCTATTGAGCACTAAAAGGATTTCCAACCCAAAATGTCTTAGCAGCATGTTCGCTTGACTTGAAATTTACATATGTATTACCAGGATGGGAGGGGAACTGCATCAGATTCAAGGATAATAAAAAATGCTCTAATCTGCGATGATAACCTAAAAATGCCTGAACATAAGTTATTATATTTATTATGATTTAGGTTCAATTGTTTAAATACTAGCTAACAGATCTTCTTTACGTAGGAAAATATTATCTTGTGAATGCGGGTTATATGCATAAGTCTGGGCTCATGGCACTTTACCGAAGTGTTGGCTACCATTTAAAAGAATATTCTACTCCTGCCCCAGAAAACGCAAAAAAAAATGATATTGCGAGCATGACGGAACCTCAATATTCTATGAGTACCACATCTGATATAGTTCTTGCTTGTTGCATTCTCCACAACTACTTAATGACAGTGGATCCTGTTGATGATCTCTTAGCAGAAGCTGATGAGGAAATCATGAATCAGACTCCGCCCGCTTGGACTTCTAGTGATGAGGATAGTTCTACCAAAGTGTGTGATCGTGCTGATGTAATTAGAGCATAATATTTGAGAGATCAGATATCTCAAGCAATGTGGAATGATTATCGTAGAATCGAATTTTAGATGTATTTGTATCTTGTTGTATTTTATGTATGAACATTACTTAATCATCTAAGTTATGTTATTTTGCTTATGCACATTTTCTATTAACATATTATTGTCGGCTTATGCACTTATGCAATTAACATTTATTAACGAATAATCTTTTTATATAGGTACCAATGACTGAAATGAATATCAAGACAATTGATTGTAAGACGGGTAAACCTCATTGGATTTGGTCAGCTGTCATGGATGATCATCTCATTAAAGCATTTCTTCACCAGCAAGTTATCGGAAACTAGGTTAATGGCGGTGTGTGTACTTCAACAGCTTACAAGAATGTGCAAGAGGAGTTAACAACGAAATTTAACACAGAGATATAGACAAGACAAAGATAAAGAATCATTTGAAAACTCTTAAGTCAAATTTTAGTGAAGTTCATGACATCTTCAAGGGATGGAGTGGATTCACTTGGAATCCAGTTAGCATGTTAATGGAAGCAGAACGTGAAGTGTGGGATGTGTTGGTTGAGTTGTGGATTTTACCTCTCTGATTTTAAATTTTACATCCTAAGTTGTAGTTTTATATAATTTTACAAATTATGTTTTAATTCTATCTTTTTTTACAGGCAAAACCAAGTCCAAGTGTTTAACCATGTCCGATTACTAAATATGAAAAACTATTTGATCTGTTTCCAAAGATAGAGCAACTGGTGAAGGCGCGTTCACTACTAAGGAGAGGCGAAAGGTGATGGTCAGTTCATTGAACACTATTGATGATATTGATAATTAGTGTCCCAACAAGAAGTTTCCTTGAAAGAATTTGAATCAACACAATTTTCACTACAAGAAAAATCTTTCAGCCCAAATTGATCAAATTAAAAATGATGTCCATGTGAAAGTTTCGAAAGGGAGTAAGAGAAAGAGGGTAAACAAGGATGATGTTGAGATTACTGTTATCAAGCAAGTCTTTTCAGAATTATCAAGGAGGGAAATGAGGTTTGTAAAAATCGAAGATGATAGCTAAAGCTAAGATATATGTATCTCATTAATTGAAAATCCAAGATGATAGCTGAAGCTAACTTAGAGCATTGTAGAGAAGAACACAATGGTATGATATTATGTCTTTTGTTGAATATGTAGAATCTCAAACTATATTCAAGTATAGGATTTGTAATCATTGAATAGACATTTTATATCGCAGGGTTGAATTAAAATCTTAAGGGCACATGCTGTCAATTTTTGTCTTATGCTCAATACATTCATGCTTGTATTATGCACATTTTGTCAATTTTATATGGCAGACTGAATTGGAAATGTGTTTGTAATATTGCAGGTGGTATTGCTTTAAATTACAATTCAAGGGTATTTTGGTCAATTTTTAATTTTTTTCCTATCTCTCCAAATTCTTTCTGTACTCAGAAACACTCATTTTCCCCTTTCCTCTCCTTCCCTCTCATCTTCTTCCAAACTTAGAACAGAACCTGCATGATAAAATATCAAGCGTGATAATAGTATTTACACATATTACCTAATAGAATTAACAAACCCTCATTAAAATAGAAAAGTTACAAATTGAGCGGAGAGATATATTGTGGTGATTAGTGTTTCATTCATTACCCATTAATAATTTGGTAACTCTAAATGTAGAAACTTCCCTAGCAATATAAAAGGAAAGTTCATATCTACATCACAACAATAATAACAATCAAAAGAAAGTAAAGCAAAACACACATACAGGTGAGGAAAGGAGCAGCAGCCTCCTTCACATTTTTGTAACAGCAGCTACTAACTATTTGAATAAATTTTGTTTCTTTTATTTTTGAGGATCCATTAAATTTCCAACAAGTGGTATCAGAGCCAAGGTTTGATTCAAGAAAATTGCAACAATCTACGTGCAACCACAAATTCTAAGATTGACAAAAACCAACTACGGAAACTGAAGCATCCAAATGAAATGTCTTTTAGCATAACAAGAAATATGGGATGTCAACGAAGAAGCGTATACCGAATCCGAAAATACAGCAACTGAAGATGTCTTAACCGCAGTAAAAATAGGCGCACTGAAAAAATGTTCAAGATGGATAAGAAGGCTTTGATACTGATTTTTCAAGACGTAGACGAGTCAACCTTTGAAAAAATATCCGGTGCAAATACTTCAAAAGAAGCTTGGGAAATTTTACAAAAATCTCTACAAGGGGTTGAGAAGGCCAAGAAAGTCTGATTCCAATCACTTCGAGGCGAATATGGGACCATGAGGTTGCTAAACACTTTATTGTCTATGAGACACAATCTTTGTGTTTAGAATCTTCCTAGATGAGACACAATAATCTTTGTGTTCAATTATCTAGGCTTGTCTGTTATTGTCTATGAGTTCAGACGTTTGTTGTATGACACAATAATTGTGTTCAATGGAGTGTCTCTAGTTTAATAAAAATTTATGCTTTCACAAAAAAAAAAAAAAACATTTTATTGAAACACATTTATCATAGTGACAAGTCAAAGTCACTTATTCACATGAGGAGAACTTGCCTTCTTCGATTCAACATCACACTACAAACCACATCACACAACAATTCAATCAATCCCCTTATTCAAACGAAAATCAAACGCCAACATAACATGCCATTTTTAATGATACAAGGCAGCAATACCCTGAAGGTCATCAGCAGCCAAGCCCTTCACCGTGTTAGAAGCGATTGTTGGAAACATTATAGCATTGGTCACTGAGCTATGCCCCAGCCCTAAAAGGTGCCCGATTTCATGCAGCGCCACGGTACTGACGTCAAACCTGTTTGGGAGAGCACCCACAGACCACAAATCGTCAGCGTCAAAGTGAGCCCTTCCATCCCTTGGTGCGAAAGCGTGCGCCAGAACCCCGCCCCTTCCATCAAAAGGAGAGCCATCTCCATGGGCTCCGCGTTCGAACCTGATTTTTAGATCAGCCTGCAAGTAGCTAACACGCGAGAAGCTGAAGCGTGTGGCAGCTCCCCACGCCCTGAAAGCGGATGATATCGCGGGCCTGGCTGCTGTCGGGACATTGGTGAAGAAGCCGTAGGTCAAGTGAGTCTTTGCGCTCGGCCATTTAGGGGATCCGGGAAAGAATGTGAAATGTGACACCTGGTGGAACATGCTGCCATGCTTCTTCTTCTTGTCGTCATCACCGTGATGGTGCTGCATCCAGTTGGTCCCGTTGACGATATCAGGCACTCCACAACGGGATCTCATCATGTATGAGAGTGTATCATCATCTAGGGTTCCGGTAACGTTGAGTTGGTAGTTGGCTTGGTACGTTTTCAGGGCGTGCTCCAGAAGATCATCAAAATCATCACTGGTGTTAGGATCAGCTGGGTAGTGCAGGTAACCGAAATGTTCAAGGTACTTTTTAAGGTTGCCAAGGCCCTTTACTCGGTCTCCTTTGTAATAACCTTTCAAGGGTCCGAGGAAATCGAAGGGTGAGCGTGTTTCAGGCGGCTGATGGAAGTCATCGATTTTCGTTGCTTGAGCTACGAATGGCAATAAGATCATGAAAAGGGCAGCTGCGCAACATGTGTGCATGAGAACTTTTGATGCCATTGTACTGTGTTGATGAATCAAATGTCAAATAAGAGGCAAGGCTGTTTTTGTTGTGGTTAGCAAGTACAATGGTACCGTGTATAAATAGGCACGAGCTCCCTTCAAATTTGTTGACATTAAAATTTTATAGCAGTAAAATAGTGTCTATCTTCCATAACACCCATCTTAGGAAGACTTTTACTTGGTCCTGCAAACATATAAATAGTACCATAATTTCTTAATAATTTGTTATACAAGCAGTACGAACCCGTACCTCGTCCACCACCCTCTTGGTTTTCTGACAGTTCCTGTTTACCCTAGTTGTTGTATAAAATGCAGAAGGAATGATGAATAGAACCCTAATTAAGGCTGAATTTGTCATATTTTGCTATATATAATTTGCCAGGATGATGTGAAGACACCCTATTGATCGATCAAGATCACAGTATTACTTCGTCCACCCACAATGTTTGCAGACACTTCCTTTTACCCTACTTGTTGTTCAAAATGCAGCACGAATAGTGAATAGAACCCTATTTGATACTGAATGTTTATTTATGTGTTATACACATACAATTTGCCTAGGATGATGTCAAGCCACTTATCCAGACACGTTAAATTAATTCATAATACAAAATTCCGACCTGCTATAACCCATAGGGCATGTTTGAAAAGGTAATGTACGGACTTCGTCTTTGAAAGCCTCAGCCAGATAGATTAGTTCAATCGTGCTCTTTGAAAAACCCAATGCGTAGTAGATAGCTAATTAGTTTAAACATTACATTTAACTCAATAATATTAAACATTACAATTTCATGAGTCAAATTAATTGACCTTAAATAGCATGCTAAATAAGTTTGAATTTTTTTCTATAACATCATTTTTTTATCGTTCGGACCGTAATTGAGGAAACGATTTTAATTCAAGATCTTTTATTATATAGATTTTTTTTAAAAAAAAACAAACCCAAAATCAACCGATATCATCTAAATCACACCCCTACAAAGATGTACGGATTGATATGTGGTTCGACATTGGTTTAATAATGTGTTACGAAGTACATTGGTGCCAATTAAGACACTTCCTCTTTACTTAATTTAATGACTGTTCAAAATGTAGAGAATAATGAATAGAACCCTGGTACTTGTGGCTGAATGTTTATATTATCAATTTGCCGAGGATGATGTGAAGCCACATATTGATCCATCAAGATGTGTCAAGGATTACATCGTCTCTACTGTGTTGGAATAACTTGTCAACGTTTCATTCCTTACTAATCGAAAGGGATATTGTAAGATACTTGGTGATGAATGAATGAGGTGATGAATGGGATCCATCAAGTAGAGCATGATTGGAAGAATTAATGAACTGCATAATTGAAAGGGAAAATTATAAAAAAGGGGTATGTACTACCACTTCTTTCAATTTAAAGGGCATTACTATCAGATTTTGCAATTTCAAGGTTTTGGACTCAGATGAAATTTATTAATTTTCAATTCACCCCATAAGTTTCTGTATTTATGAAATAAACCTGTAAATTTAAATTTCAATGTCAACGTGTTGACTAATTCAATTAACACCTTTCCAAAATAATTAAAATGAATTCTTAAATAAAAATTATTTTCATAGTTAATGCCAACAACCTGTTGTCTCGAATTTTTATATAAGGATTTTTTAAAATTAATTTATGAATTTATTTTAATTAATTTAGAAAGGTATTAATTGAATTAGTGAACACATTAACATTGAAATTTAAATGTACAGGTTTATTTCATGAATACAGAAACTTATGGGGGTGAATTGAAAATTAATAATTTTCATCTGAGTCCAAAACCTTGAAATTGCAAAATCTGGTAGTAATGCCCTTTAAATTGAAAGAAGTGATAGTACATACCCCTTTTTTGTAATTCTCCCTAATTGAAAATCAGTCATATATATTAGGGAAAATGTTATTTCTCTACTTACAGTTTGAACTATCAAAATTAACAACGTAGTTTTAGCGAATGAATATAAATCGTACATTAATATTAGTTAATAAATAAATTTTATTTTAAAATATTTAGTCCAACTTTGTTTTCTTGCACTCTTTTGACATTTAGTTAGTTCTGACCTAATTGATAAAAAGCAACAATTTGAAGCCACTTTCAGGATTTTTCTCTATGGACACGATGACATTAATTAAATGGTAATGTAATAATTGGTAAATATTAAGAGTGAGATATGATAATTAATGTTGATATAATATGTTATGTCCAACCTGCTGCTGTAAGCAATAGCGAATGTTTCAAAAGAGAATGAACGGACTTCTTTTTTGAAAGGCGTCATCAAATAGATTCATTCATTCGGGCATTTTGAAATAATCCACAGCGTGGTAGCTAACCCAAAGGTGTTCTTTGAGACATCGTTCAAGATTGAGCATGAACGAAATTTGGCATAGTTTTTCTATACTATAGTTTAGTTCATTTAATTAATAATTTATTTTTAACAAGTTTAGAGAGTGTATCGATGGTAGTCTTTGGCAACCAGACTTACTTCAAAATCCTTCTCGTTTGGAGCTTATGTCGTTTGGAGCTTATGAGTTTGATATCCATGTTCTACTTGTTTTTTAAGTTTGCTACAAATTCTTGCCTCTCAAAAATTTATCCCTACTCAGACAACTTGAGTTTGATACAAACTTTCAATTAATGTATGCTTATTATAAATGTTCGACTAATTTGTTGATTTATTGGAAGATAACTTTCATTAGTAAATTTTATAACCCTGCTAATATAAAATTTTTGGCTCCGCCACTGATTATCAATGCTACATCCAGCAAACATCCTTTTTTTACGTACATTACATTATAACGACTAAATCGTATAGGCTGGGTTGACAATCTAATTAACAATCTATATTTACAAGCAAAAGATAATATAAGTTTAACAAATATGGATATGATAATTGACAAGTTTCTCAGTAGTCTCCCTTGAAATCTTGCGTACCTTATAAAAGTCGTCACCTCGAGAGCTGCGCTTGCTTGATCAATCTAGCTACAATATCCATCATTAACCGATTACATAGAATTTGCACTGGTTGTATTTCGGTGGTTGTCTTCGGTGTTGAGGCATTTTGTTTGAATTTTTAATTAGATGTAAATATTTAAAAACACTTAGAACAAATACATTGTGAGATATAATAATGATCTTGAATATGCATATGCAGAATGCTATGAACGCCATGTGAATATATTGAGAAAATAATTAAATGAGATAGAACTCACAGCTTAATGAACTTCTCCATCCTCTTTGCAAAGCGAGCAAAAGGCAAAACTACAATTTCATTTTTGAAAATATGGCTACAAACATGTATAATACAGGAGCATAATTAGCAGCAATGAAAAAAATAACATGTATAATCATTGATATGCTTTAGGGAATAATTAGCTCATCATCTAGACTCAGTAGTTATGACAGATCACCGATAACTTTTGAGAGATCAAACTATAATTTGTGTTTTATAGAGAGAATCATTTAACTAGTATAATTTAATAAATTACATAGAGACTATATTATATTTTTATATTAAAATTATAGATTGGAATAATAATCCTGAGTCAGCTATATCTATTAATCTCCTTGTCCATACCCAGCTGGGTGGCCTCCCAATTCTCCTCAGGAAAATTATCTCCGCTGAAACCAGCCCTATTCCCATTGAAATCCAATGGGACACGAGTATAGAGCCAAGTTCCATTGCTTGGAGCATCTGCCCCTTGAAGCAGTTGAAAAGTAAGATGATCCCTAGGAGATGTAATAGGGCTGCTCATGATCTCCTGACGTACATCGTAGCTCTCAGAACCTCTATCGCTTATTATCGTCTATGGTCTCCCTCAGAGCTCCCTTCTTCCACCTCCATGCTGGTGAACGAAGACAAGCAAAACATGATTGAGCCGCCTTAGTTCTGTTCGGTTTCGGGTCTGTATGCTCTATGCGTTCATGCCCTAGCTTTGTATGTGCCTCGCGCGGTGTCTTTCTCCGCGCTCGGACCTTTCTGTAATGCACGTTTTTTTATTAATAAAATCCTTAAATTTTTTTTAAAAAAGAATAATAATCCTGTAAATTTAGAATAAATAAAATATTTGTTTTGATATTTTTAATAATTTAAATTTTAGCTTGAACAATCATAACTATTTTTATTGAGCAAAGAATGAATCATACACAAATTAATTATAAAGTTGTGAAAGACATACAATATGGCAGTTTATAGGACTCCACCAAAAGTGGAAATTGCCCCCTTTTGTTCATGAAAAGCTATCAAGTTCTAGCAAACATATTCTCGAAAAGAAAAAAAACAACCAATTAACCAGCAAAATCTTAAGGTTATTTTCATCTCGTAAGCTGAAAAGTAGATTTGTATCATGCCACACATATATCTTGTGTCATAGTAATTCACCTTTTTCATAATTTTTTTTATAAATGTTTCTTTCACATTGCATAAATCTTCATACAACTCTGTACATGGACTCACTTGTCTTATAAGAATTTTTATATATATTTTGTATCATATTAATTTTTCATTCCCAAATCATTTATATATAACGACTATAATTAATATTTTAATATTTAATGATAAGCATATATGGAGCTTTTAATTTCAAAGCATTATAAAAGTCTGACCCAATTTAATTAAAAAATCGTATTAATATACATTGTTTATAATTAAAAAGCGTAGCATAAATTGCATGTGATTACATTATACAACGCTTTTAAACATAAAACTTCGTATAAAGTCTAGGTTATAAATGACATTTTAAATCTACAAACGTCGTCGATGAAGCGCATCGTCTGTATGATACCGCATTATGTGAGACAATCATGAATCACTCTTTACACATCAACATAAACCTACAAGATTAGATTTATTTTCTAACATAAACCTCTATAAAGTTGGATTAGAAATGTCCTGAGAGTTTACATCTAATCTAAATTTCAGAATAAGATAAATGGTAAATATTGAGATTTTTTTGCCCTTTTTCGTATCAAAGTTTCCCAAATGGCCTCTCTAAATATTTTTTTCCAAATGGCCTACTTCTAGGAAACCGTCGTTTGAAATGGTTGTTGACTTAAGCCCAATCACTATTTCAAATTGAAATTGGGTTGAATTTGAATAGTCTCCTGACGGTGAAGTACAGTTAACAAACAGGTAGACAAGATCCAGTTTCAATTGGGTCTGGATGAAGGGAGACTGTTATTTTAAATAGCCATTTGATATTAAATCCAGACCCGATTTGAAACCACGGTTGGCTATGAACCGAACCCAATTTCAAACCGCGATTTGCTCCTTCCCCGTCCCATCTCCCGCTCCTCCCATTCAGGCCCGTTCCTGACAATTTCAGGGTCCTGGGCGAAAATAAATAATGAGACCCCATATATAGTATTTGAAAGTGGTATTTATGAACTATATGTATATATATTATAATAACAATTATTTGCAAAATGAATCACTAATAATATTTTTTCAAAAAAAAAGTAGGGACGATCCCATCAAAATTTTATTAACTAAGAGTCAAAAAGTCTGGCTCGTGTGGCAATTACATAGAACTGTTCATACAACATATGCTCACAAGAATGTACAAACAAAGATACAAAACTAACCAATTATTGTTGCGCAATTGTCCAGTTGTTGCTTATATGACTGTAGGATTAAGAAGAGAAGAAGAGATTGTTGTTATCGCTCAAATAAAAACAGATCATGATTGTTGTTGTTGCTCTTGTTGCATCTCTTTGAATTTTAAGTGCTTTATTTATAGTAAAAATTTTCAAAAGAGACGCTGAATTTGAATGATATGAAAATTAATGTAAAATGATATACATATATACATATTAAAAATAAGTTTATCCTAAATATTTAGGATATAAAAGTCGATATGAGAAAAGGTAAAATTGGTGATCATTTTGGAATTTGAAAAAAAAGGACAAGGCTAAAAGGATATGCATTTGTTTTAAACGTGAAGTTGGACATGCATCAAATTTGTTTCAAAAAATATTGGGATATGGTCAAAAGTTGGCAATAGTTTGAATTTTGAAAATAAAGGGATATGGTTAAAAGTAAGATATGTGTTTATTTTGAGAGTAAAGTTGTATAAAAATTATATTTGGTAGAGAAATTTTGGGATATATAAAGTAGGAGAAAACGGATATATCCTGACAGAGTACACAAATTGTATACCCCTTCAAATAAAACGGCGTCGTATTAATTTAAATTATACACCCGGCCATCAAATGAAACTACATCGTTTTGATTTATTTTCCATCTCCCCTGCTACCTTTCATCATTCACCTTCCGATTGAAAAAATTCAATCAGTCATCGTCAACCTACTTCTCCGTCATCACCTGATCTCTTCTCCATCATCGCTCTCTTTTGCTCCGTCATCTACTTATTGCTACCTCACCGTCCGTATTCTCAACAGTTGCATCTCCGAACAGCTGTAATTACAAACCTTAGATCGATCAAATACGGCGGTGTCATATTTCCTTTTTTTTTTCAGGGTGCTGCAGCAACTCAACTGCGTGATGGTTTGTGGGTTGGAGGTGGCACACTTAAACCCTAAATTCAGTTCATATTTTTCATTTTTTATTGATTTAGTTGTGAGAATTTGACTTTTTAATTGATAAAGGTTTGATATTTAGGGACGATGATGGCCGGAGAAAACACTATTTTTTGTACAATGTTTAATTTCTCTTTGACATTTGATCTCAGACTGTTTGTTGCTCCAATTATCTGTATATTCTTTTTTTTTTTAATTTTCCAAATGCATTTAGGCTGTTCCACGGGTGAGGAAAGCTCTCTTTTTGTTTATGTAGAACTAGGAAAGGTACCCGTCGACTCGACAGGTTCGGTTCGTTTCGGTTCGAAAAAAATTAAAAGTCAAATCAAATTATTAATCATCGGTTTTTTAAAATTTGAAACCATTAACATTTCAAACCGGATCGAACTGATCCGTTTCAAACCGAACAATTTTTTAACATTTCAAACCGAATCGAACCGATCGATTTTAAACCGAACCGAACCGACCGGGAGCGTCGCGACGCTCCCAATCCTATTCTGTTATATATATAGATGGTTTCTTTTCGTGCTTAACATAGGATGCTCTTTTTTATATCCATTGCTCATTTTATTTGTGATTATACTTATAATTTATCGCAAGTGTATAGGAATTACTATTTATTAACGGTACATAAGAGTTTATTTTTGTGCACATTGATCATCAAGCTATGAATCCAGAGTATTCCATCAAAGATGAATCTATTGCAAGTGATAATATAAATGGAGGATACCGCAAGGCAAATGGTATTAGTGCATAATTGTGCAGGTCAATATGCGTATATCATTGGATGGTTTGTAGATAAATCTTATTTTTTGACTTTAGACGGCTCTTCTAAGTAATAAGCGCCTTCTAAAGCTTACCATACTTTAGAAGACATTAATTAATCACAAGCACCATCTAAAGTAGTAAATAATTGATTTTTAACAACACTTACTTAAGACGGTGTTTAGTCTACAGACGGCGCTTTTAGCGAATTATGCCATCTAAAATGATGCTAAAAAATAAGCGTCATGTTAAGTAAGTGAGACATACAATGATGTTTTTAGTTATCAAAAGACGTCGTATTCTTTATATGCGCAAAATGATATAATATATTTTGATAACCAAACGACGTAACTTTCGCATACAAATCTCTTATAATAATATTAGTTTTGGAATGTAATGATAAATTTTATTTTAGAAAATCAGTTCAATTTTTTTTCATCGCACCCTTTTTTGAAATCGTAATAGCTCGAACAGACCGCAATTGGATAAGCGGTGATAATTGAATGCCCCTAGTTTTTTTCCTTTTTACATATATATCTTATACTGAAATAGACCAATCACAATTCACAGAGGCCAATCAAGCCACACTAATTCACGCCAAGAGTGCTTAATTAATTACTTCAACAACATAACACTACAATTCGAACAATCCAATACCTACTTATTCAAATCAGGATGGTGCAACTCAAATATCACCGATACAAGGTAGAAATACCGCGAAGATCATCAGCAGCCAAGCCCTTGACGGTGTTAGAAGCGATTGATGGAAACATGATGGCATTCCTCACCGAGCTATGCCCCAGCCCTAGAAGGTGCCCGATCTCATGCAGCGCCACGGTCTTTATGTCAAATCTGTTCGGGATAGCACCCGCAGACCACAACTCGTCCGCGTCAAAGTGAGCCCTCCCGTCAGTGGGTGCAAATGCATGTGCCAAGGTTCCACCCCTCCCATCAAAAGGAGAGCCATCTCCATGGGCTCTGCGTTCGAACCTGATTTTTAGATCAGCCCGCAAGTAGTTAACACGCGTGAAGCTGAAACGTGTGGCAGCTCCCCAAGTGTTAAAAGCAGATTGTATCGCGGTCCTGGCTACTGTCGGGACATTGGTGTAGAAGCCGTAGGTCAAGTGAGTCTTGGAGCGCGGCCATTTGGGGGATCCGGGGAAGAATGTGAAATGTGACACCTGGTGGAACATGCTGCCATGCTTCTTCTTCTTGTCGTCATCACCGTGATGGTGCTGCATCCAGTTGGTCCCGTTGACAATATCAGGCACTCCACAACGGGATCTCATCATGTATGAGAGTGTATCATCATCTAGGGTTCCGGTAACGTTGAGTTGGTAGTTGGCTTGGTATGTTTTAACGGCGTGCTCCAGAAGATCATCAAAAGCATCACTGGTGTTAGGATCAGATGGGTACTGCAAGTACCCGAAATGTTCAAGGTACTTCTTAAGGTTGCCAAGGCCCTTTACTCGGTCTCCTCTGTGGCAACCTTTCAAGGGTCTGAGGAAATCGAAGGGTGAGCGTGTTTCTGGCGGCGAATGTAAGTCATCGATTTTAGCTGCCTGAGCTAGAACTGGCAATAAGATCATGAAAAGGGCAGCTGCGCAACATGTGTGCATGAGAACTTTTGACGCCATTGTACTGTGTTGTGTTGAATCAAATGTCAACAAAGAGGCAAGGCGGTTTGATTATGTTGCGGTTAGCAAGTGCAGTGGTACCATGTGTATATAGGCACGAGCTCCCTTCAAATTTGTTGAAATTATATTGTTAGGGCTTTAAAATAGTGTCCATTGATATGATGTTACACGCATCTTGGGAAGAAGACTTTTACTCAACTAAGCATATATATAGCACCACATTTTCTTAATAATTTTGTTACAGAGATATATAGAGGAAGGGCCTACGGCATTTGGATTAATCCACAACTTAATTCAAATAGGTTTAAATAAATTAGAATTGAGATTGTTTAAGGATGTCTTTGGCTTGGAGAAAGTTTGGAGGAAAGAAAATGTTGAGAGAAAATGAATTTTCCACTTTATCCATTTTATTTTCCCCCGGTTTAGTTAGGGGTGAAAATTTTTGGAGAAATTTCTAAAAAACTATTTAATTTAAATAAATTTTCTTTTCTATTTTATATTTAGTTTTCCATCGCCAATTTTTCATAAACCAAACAATATTCCTTCTCATTTTCCCTCAAATTTTCATTTTCCTCAAAAATTTTCCTAAACCAAACACAACCTTAGTATTATTGGATTGGGTTTTGGTGTTTAAAATTTCGGATTGGCCTTTATGTTCATCTAAAGTGATTTTGATTTGAATCCAAACAATAATTCAAACTCGTTTTTATTTCTTGATTCACAAACTATTTTATTAGTACAAGTAAATGGTCGGCACTCTCAGTGTTAATAAATTTGAATAAGAGTTTGTTTAAAGCTGGATTATTTATAATTGTATTAGGTTGGTTGGAACACAATATTATAAACAAAGATATATGGATTGATACGAAGACAATTCCTCTCTACTCTAATCTTAGGAAGACTTTTACGTGGTCTGGCAATCATAAGTGGGTACGACAACATTTGTTTAATAATCTGTTACAAAGTACTTTGGTACGAAGAAACTTCCTCTTTACTTAATTGAATGGCTGTTCAAAGTGTTGATTGAACAATGAATAGAACCCTGCTAATTGAGGCTGAACGTGTATTATATATAATGTTATTGACAATTTGCCGAGGGTGATGTGTGAAGCCGCATATTGCTCCATCAAGATATGTCAAGGATTACTTCGTCTCCAGGGTGTTGGAATAACTTGTCAACCTTTCATATCCCTTAATATTCGAAAGGGATATTGTAAGATATTTGGTGATGAAGGAGATGAGAGAGTTGACTTGGCTTTGTTGGAATCAAGTAGCATGATTGGCAGAATTAATGGACTGCATCATTGAATCACATTTCGATAAATTAATACATGTACACGATGAGATCGTAATAAAATTGTTAGGGTGGAGAGATTTTTCCTCTTAATACATGTACACGCGCAGCAGAACATCAACATGAGACACTCACACGAATAAAATGCATCAACACACAGTATTATGAATACAGGACGAAAGAAACACGCGATATTTTTAACGTGGGTTCTGCTCTCCAACATAGTCTACGTCTACAATCTCCACTATCGATATATAGGTATTACAAGAATGGACTCACCTCTCAACAATCTTGAATACAGACTCTCAACTCTCTCTTAGGTTTTCTCAAATCAAAAACCTATAAAAAAACTCTACACCACTCAAGAAGCATCCCTCATGAATTCTCCTGGAAGACTCTCATTGAGTCTCTCAAATTATTCCTACCACTAGGACATCCTATTTATAGGATAGTAATACTAAATCAAATAGGATTTCTAATCCTACCAAAACAGTAATTTAATAACCTACCAACAATAGAATTTCTAATATTAATCAACTTCCAAATAAGTTGATTATCTCTTCCATCTTAATATTTAGAAATCTAGTCAAATTCCAACAAAAATAGTAATGCAATAACTCCACGTTTGATAGTGAGACAAGATAATTGTGATTCAACGGAAGGGATAAGTTTTTGTTAGTTATATTTATGGAATTATGGTAGATGTTGAAGTGAATTGGGAGTGAGTAGAGTGAATCCTGCAGTATGCTACGGTACGAGAATAATTTAACTATGTACTTAGGATTACTGTTATAAGAAGAGGGATCAAATGTAAATACTAAATTCATTGTAAATAGTGGACAGATCTAAGCCTTTCACATTAATAGATCTGATGGCCGTAATAATTTCATATATTATTAATCAAAGTTATCGCCGATGAGAGCGATCAGATGAAGCTGTAGGTATCGCTGATCCAAAACCATCCACTGATGGAGATCTCTGAAAGTCTTGGCCATCTGTTGCTCCTGAAACTGTTTCAGAGAGAGGAGCGCATCAACGCCTCCCGAATCTTCCTCAAGGAGACTAAGCTGGATTCAATCAAGTAGGAAATTTCTCAGCTTTTCACCTTCTACTTCTTTCTTCCACATGCTCTGCTTACCTCTCCTGTTCGCCTCCACGCTGAACAATCCCAAGACGTCATGCTCCATGTGGTGGATTCCGTCAATGGTGTCTTTGTCTTTGTTGCTATTTGTTATTTGTGGTTCAGGTTAGGGTTTACAAGTACTGGAAGGTGCGGAGGCAGATGGATAAGTTGCGGAGCGCGAACAGGAGTTTGAGTAGGTGCGTGGTGGAATTGAGGATGAAAGGTAGGAGCTTCGACTTGGGGAATGGGGTTGTGAGCAGCAAGAGGGCGATGAAGAGATCGAGTGTGGAAATGAAATGGCGACCCATCAGCTGGGCATCTCAGAACCTGGTTATGTTTG
Organism: Kalanchoe fedtschenkoi; assembly: GCA_002312845.1. Classification (NCBI taxonomy): domain Eukaryota; kingdom Viridiplantae; phylum Streptophyta; class Magnoliopsida; order Saxifragales; family Crassulaceae; genus Kalanchoe; species Kalanchoe fedtschenkoi. Next base: position 630,050 of record NQLW01000001.1, read on the forward strand.
TTCTGATTTGCCTTTCTGGGTTGCTTGTCCCTGCTTGCAAAATGATCCTCTGCATTTGAATTTGATTGCTGTAAAAAGTTTGAAGCTTTGGGATTTGCCATTTGTTCATCTGTTCATATTCCACACACTGCGTGTTGTTGAAGTCAGAGTGGTCAACTGTTTCAAATTATATGGAAATGTATAACTAAGAAAAATGCAGAAGCATCAAATTTTTACATCAATATGGATTACTACTGCTGGAGTTTGTGATTAAAAAAAAGGTGGTGGAGTGTAGAATTTGTCAGGAGGAGGATCAGATTGGGAAGCTGGATATGCCTTGTTCTTGTATGTTGACCATGGTGCATTGTCTGTTCACCATGGTGCACTAAAAATTCACTATCAAATTCACCGTGGTGACCCCAGTTTTTATGTCTATAAAATATAAATCAACTACGGAGAATCAAAAAAATCAAATATTTATGTGTGCACTGCCCTCTCATATATGTGTGTAACATGGTGAACTGTCTATGTGGATAAATGACATAGTTTTTTTAGTTAATATTATGTTGATTGTTGAGTTTGTGTAATTTCTGTATTGGTGAACTATCTGTTCACCATGGTTGTGAACTATCTATTCACCATCATTATAGTGAACATAAACTAGCTAACAAAGCCAAGTGGTGAACATCTTGTGAATTGAAAATTTTCATCATCATGTGTATTGGTGAACTATCTATTCACCATCATCATGGTGAACAGAAACTAGCTAACAAAGCCAAGTGGTTAACAGAAATTGTTAATATTATGTTAATTGATGAGTTTATGTCATTTTTGTATTGGTGAACTAGCTGTATTGGTGAACTGTATGTTCACCATGACGGTGAACTTTCTGTATTGGTGAACTGTATATTCACCATCATATTCATCGTAGTTAGCCTGTTTTTTATCTCAATGAAATATAAATTCACTATGATAACCAAAAATATCAAGAAGTTTCTGCGTGAATTACCCTCCTTATAATGGTGAACCTGAAATTCACCATCGCTGGAATTTTATTTTTTTTTAGTTTGTATTTTTCTAAAAAAAAAATTTAATTTTTTTTGAATTTTGTAAAAAATTTTATCCATTAGATTTGTAGTATCTCAATTAGAATATCTCACTTTTAGATGTGTCTCAAATGAGTGGTCAGGATTTGTCCACTATTTACAATGAAAAATGTGTTTACACCGGATCCCTCCCCACTGTTATAATATATATATATATATATATATATATATATATATAAAATGTACATGTAACCTAATTAACTGCATTTTCAATAATATATAGTCGCTTATTGCTCCCAATGACATAAAGATTATTATTATGAAAAAAATTTAGTATGCGATTTTCATTAAAGAGAAATTAGGAGAAATAGAGAAGCAATGAAGCAGCCAGTAGCTTATTAGCCTCAATGGACAATAGAAAAGAGTTTGAGCAGTGGAGCTCTATGCGAGAGCTTCACGATGACCAAGTCCCAGTCTGAGCAGAGGATTGCAGGAATTGATTGGAACTTCAACAGCTGGGGAGGTACGTTTTTCAGATACAAAAGAAGGAACTATGTCCACCTTATGGCTAGTGCATCATCTATTATCGATAACGAATATTAACTCTATTTTCCGGACATTAATTTCATTATTCAGGCATTGAAGATGGATGCTACCAGGACTGGAGTCAGGATCTTCTTGTGGCGAGAAAGGTTTTTCCTTGTTGAATTTTGATCTTGCGATGTTTAGTAAAATTTTAATCGATATATTGATTCCTTATTTATTCATTTCAACTCACGCCATGCTTTGCTTCTTAGATATTGGAGATTGAGAAGATCTCGCGTTTTCCACAATCAATAATTCTTGAAGGTGGAAGCATTCATGTGGATGGTGAAGGTAACAAATATTAGATATTGCTTCTTAGAAGAATTTCTTTATGAATTATGATGATGAAGTAATTAATTTTTTAATTTTTAAGGTAGGTGACAGTATTAAATGCGCATTATTGTTAAGTGACTAGTAAAATTGGACAGATAGATGTTAGTTAAGTGACAAATAAAAGAGGACAGAGGGGGTATTGTTTAACGCAAGTAGTTCTCTTTGCACGACAATAATCCGGTTGTCTTAGTAATTGGCAAGTACTGCTATGTTTGAGTACTTATTGGGTGTAGCTTCCAGCAAATTGGTATCCCAGGCACTCTAATGCTCGCAAATAAAAAGCTCACCATAGTATTCATTGCAGACTAAGTCTAAAGTCAATCTATGCATTTGAGTCATGATTCCGCAGCACTAAGGAAAAGAATGTCCTTCTTTAGGTACATGCCTTACCACCGAGGAGTGTCTCCTGAACTCTAACAGGAATCCGCAATTGAACAAAGAGCAAATAGAAGATACTCTCAAGGCATATCTTGGGGTGCACAAGATCATATGGTTACCTCGAGGACTGTATGGTGGGTTTTTCTCTACTTCAGTGATAGCAGTGTCCATCCTTTCAGATGCCTGATACATATGGTTTGATTCAGTTTGGTTTTTAAAAGTTAACGGTTTAGTTCAGTCTTAAATTTTTCGAACCGATTAGAAACGATTCGATTCGAATTTTTATTAAAAACCAAACCGAATCGTTGCACCCCTACTTTGTCATGGTTCTACTTGTAGTTTTCATATTTTTTTCTTTTTTGAAAACACCATAGTTGTGTGTGTTTCTTTGTCACAAACGTTTGTTCTTGCCGTACTGAATTGTTTTGTTAACAGGTGATGATGATACCAATGGCCATGTGGACAACATGTGCTGTTTTGCTAGGCCTGGTGTAGTTTTGCTCTCTTGGACAGATGATGAAACAGATCCCCATTATGAGCGCGCCGTTGAAGCATTTTCCGTCCTCTCCAATACTACAGATGCAAAAGGTAGAAAATTGGAAATCGTAAAACTTCACGTACCGGGACCTCTATACATGACTGAGGAAGAGGCCTCCGGCATTAGTCAGGTATGGTTGTTTGAACTGAGGATTCTTTTCGAATTCAGACCCATAAGAAACGCTTGTAGCTGTTCAGGGCGGTGTTTTATTTGATGCCTGTCAGGTCGGAGAAGCCAAGCCGAGACTTGCCGGTACAAGACTTGCAGCTTCCTATGTGAACTTCTACTTCGCTAACGGAGGCATCATCGCCCCGCAGTTCGGTGACAAGAAGTGGGACGAGGAAGCCATCCGTGTCTTATCCCAGACATTCCCCAGTCACCAAGTACGCAACTTACGAAACACTTCATCGCCCAAATACCGTCAAGTTCATCTCCTGGCTTTTCAATACTAGACTGACTCTCAACATCATCAACTTCTGATTTTTTTTTCCGGTGATCCAGGTCGTGGGAGTTGAAGGTGCCAGGGAGATCGTTCTCGGGGGCGGAAATATTCACTGCATCACTCAACAGCAGCCTGCCATCCCTCACCAGTAACTTGGCTGCTTCAGCCGCAAGCGCCCCCGCCTGCCGCCTCCATGTCCAACTTACTCCAATTATGTAACTCATTGTTCCAAAGAAAAATTCAGAGCATCAATAATCAATAGACCCTGATGTTAACAATTTTTTTTCAGGAGTGCCTTATTTTAAATTTTTGTTATCAAGACTATATTATCTTTTCGTTTTTTATCCGGAATGTCCTACTTTTAAATTTTCGCTGGTACTATCAGCGGATTTGGGTAGTCAATCCGTTGGTAGTACCAGCGGATTGTCCATGTCACGCATTGCTCACACGCTGGCACACACGTGCTGGTGTGACTAGGCAATCTGCTGGTAGCACCAGCGGATTGCTTAGATCTAAAAACTCAGTTCCTCTTCTTTTTTCGTACTTTCACGTAGATGTGTATCAGCCTACGGCTTCAGATCGCACAACTGCTGTGAGTAATGCATAATTTACAAGTTTATTTGATCAAACTGTTTATATTTAATAATGTATCTAACTTATTGTGTGTTTTATCATGTTTTAGTTGAAGACATTTGTCCGTGCTTGTAAGGCAGCCGCTGACATTTTCCTGGGAGACGGGGAGCGGGTGAAGAAGATCACACATAATCTTTTTCATGCTAATCGCAGTGATCTACGAGACATGAATGAGGCCGCTTTGATGCCCGTTGACCCCAGTTTGATTCATCTTCCATCAGGTAATTTAATTTTTCTAAACTTATATCGATATGTCTTTTAACTATATAATTCCCGCTAATATTATTTTTCATAAAATTACAGTGGCAGGACTGGACGCGGTGCATCTTCCGAAACAATACTAGAGCCACAACCAGATTTAGAGGAGGATGACGCCCATGTGACAGGACTGTCACAAGTCAACCAGGCTACAGAAGCCCCTCATGTGCCTGAAGGCAATCCAGACCTGAGACGATCGAAGCACGCTCCACATCCGAGGGATCCATACACGCTTACAGAGCGAAATCCGGCAGAACGACCTCAGCGAGGTCGTAGATATTAGATTTCATCATTGTGTCGATGTTGGTTGATGATACTAGTTACATTAGGTCATCAGTTTACATTGTTTTCTTCCAGTAGTATAATGATCATTTTTGTCTTTCAACGGGCAGAGATTTTGTTGCTTCCTTTTGTAGAATCATGAATTCCGGTTAAACAAATGAGAGGACCTGAGTTTTTTATACCTGGACAATCCGCTGGTGCTACCAGCGGATTGCTTAGTCACACCGCTAGCGTGTGAGCAATTCGTGACATGGACAAACCGCTGGTACTACCAGCGGAAATATAAAAATAGAACACTCCGGATAATAAACGAAAACATAGGATAGTCTTGATAACAAAAATCCAAAATAAGACACTCCTGAAAAAAAATCGATGTTAACACTTCATCAAACTGGCCATAATTTATCAGTTACAGTACAACTAATATTTTCAAAAATAATACTCCCTCCATCCTCTAATAATAATTATAATTGAGTAAATTATAAAATATTAATATTAGTGGCTGAACAAATATAATATATAAACATTTAATAATTTTTTTTGAATTTCATGTAAAATGGAGAATGTGCTATGTCTGTATTTGTGTAGAAAGGATTTTTTACGGATTATGACGATAAAATAATTAATTTCTTACTTTTTAATTTAGTTGGTAATTGACAAATAAAATGCATAAATAAATATTAATTAATTGACAAAAGAAGACCGTTTAAGTAATTCATATATTAATTAATCTTGGAAGAATATAAAGGCTGTGCTCAACTGCTCATGGAGATTAATATATAAATATTTTTCGTTGGTAAATGCATTTTTTCATCGCTAGGTAACATTTTCGTTGAAGCGTGAGGCATAGTTGTTCTGTGAATAACAATACTGGCTCTGTGCATATTAATTGTTATTTAAATAAAATAAATTAATTGGAAATTTAAAGAAAAATTCAAGACTGGGATTGTGTGAGCAGTTTCTCTCCAGCATAATATAATCAATCGCTCCTTAGATCTGTCGAGCTCCATCGATCGACCGACCGACCGACGGATCGTTCGAGCAGGCGCGAGCGAGCATTGCGTGAGTCTGAGCTCCGCCGCGGCGGATCGGAGTCGCGATGGGATGCAGCTTTTCAGGGCTGAACGCGCTGTACGACGCGGTGAACGGCGGAGGGGATGTGACAGTAGATCAACTATATATATCTTTCATCTAGGCTGACAATCTAATTCACAAGATAATATATATATATATATATATATATATATATATATATATATATATATATATATATATATATAGAATGTGGATCAAATGAAAACCGATTTAGATTTGTAAATTGAGAACCAATATTATCCTTTGATGTCATTCAATCTAACGATCCTCTTTTATTGAATTTTAAAATTTTAAATCGTTACTTTTTTTGTTGACTTTATCTATAGAATATTTTTTTCCTTATTTGTAGGGGTAATTATTCAGATGTTATTATCTTGTATTTATCTCTAATTGATTTTATTGTTAGTTTCCTTTTTAGAATAACATATTATTCTATCTTTCTCCCTACATTCATACATCCTCCCACTCTATCGTCTACTATTCTTCTCCGCCCACACTATATCGTCATCTCTACCCACATGTCCAAGTTTGATTTTATTGTTTTGTTCGCTGTGTTTTCCTGTCCCGTGTTATTGAAAGAGTCTCATGGAACAGACGTTTGATAAAATTCACCTCAAGTTCATCACAGCCGCCATGCTTGAATCCATTGACCAGTCATCTCGTCTTCAACCGTCAGAAAAGATCTGCAATGGTGCACAATCAATGGTTCACAATTTTATGGGTTTGATGGTGCATATGTAGATCTGCTGAATAACTTTCAATGGTGCACGTCAAAATTTCTGTATTATCTTTTAATGATGTGTGTTTATATTTCTAAATTTTCCAGTGCACATTTTTTATGAAATAAAATTTTATATGTGAGCTATTACTGTATGTTAAAAATTTAACGGTGAATCTGGTAGTGCACCACTCCAAATGATAGTGCACCACTCCAAATTGTTAACAAGTGCACCATATCATCAGAAGTGAGACATCCCACATTCATAAAAATATGCGCTATGTTATAAAACGTGAACCAAATTAGATTCTCAAGATGTGCACCATGTAATCGCAGTGCACAACGAGATCGCAAGACAATGGAATAAAAATACTGAAATTTTGAGAATTTAACATGGCAAAACGTGGGCGGCTATATATTTCTCTAGATGACGCTTCACGTTCTTTGTTAATGATTGCGACACTTGATGGCGAGTGGGTGAGAGATGAATTATTTTTCGCTAAGTTGACGTGAATTGAGGAATTAGACGGTTACTTCTTCCTTAATTAATGGATAATGAATATACGACGGATTTAATGCTATCTAATTAACCATTCTTTTGTTATGTTTTTAAATTCAATTATTATTTTTTAAAAACACATTTAATCTGGTGCATTGATTAGTTATAACATCAACGATCTTGAATTGTTCACAGTTTACATATCCAAATCGGTTTTCACCTGATCCGCCCCATATATATATATACTTGTCATTGTTCTCGAGTGTATAAGTACATTTTTTGTTGAGTTGAATTCACTATAGAATTTCATGTTTATTATCGATGATCAAAAAATCGTAATTTAGCCACACGAACTTCATGTTTGCCTACATATTATTTTCTCTCTCTGTAGCGTGCACTTGTTACTAGTTAGTGAGATAGATTAAAATTTTCATTTTCATAGGACAACCCAACAATTGATGAAGATATCGCGTCATGGATTCTGCAAACTATGTCAAATTTCAAATAAGCATAACTCTCAATTCCAAACGTTGGTGAAAGCCCATAAATAGTGGTTGGAAAGATCTCAATGTCATCTTTCCACTGAATCCAGCCACATGTCAAAATTCCATTTGAGTTGGCAGGAATCGTCAAAATACACTTCATGATTTTTTGATATAAATTTGGGCTTTAGGCTTAAGTTAGACTGATAATAGGATTTAGCTGTGTGCCCGGGCCTATTAATACTAGTCCAAATCTTATCAATAATAGAAATCCTAGGAGAAGCCCTGACTTCCTTCCTTATAAATAGTTAGTTGTAGAATTCTTTTTCAGTTGGATTTTGTTTAGATTAAAGTTAGTTGTTGGTTCTTTGTCTTGTATTCGCGCATATCGGCTAGATCGCCCGTTTACTTATCTTCATAATCTCAGCTCTTGTTTTTATTTCAGATTTGCAATTTCAGTTGCTTATTCTTTGATTGCTTGCAGGTACAAAGACCTTCGTGGTGAGGTTGATCATGCTTCTACAGGATCAATAACACTTATGGAGTAGGTGTAACAATTTTTAAGGCGCAATGTCTTGGATAGTTGTAGTCAGATCGCCAACGTCTACTCCTCATAAATCGAAACCTTCTCTCATCGAAAGATCAGGACCACACAAACTCATATTAATTGGTAATCAGAGCCAGATTTCTCAGTAAGAGATTTCTAAATTTTTTTCATATGCCTCCCCTACTCACTACCCAAAAAAACATTACCCAAAAAAACCTAAATTTTCCAAAGATCCAATATTGTTAGACTCATATTTAAATCAATCATCCACTTTAACATCCAATCTCCCTAAGATCCAATACTCAATAATTATCAAAATACTACTAAGGCCAAGAAGTGGCCTCCAAAACTTGTCACACAATTAACCTGTGACACTCTGTCAGATGTATACAGAAGCATCCATTTTCCAAAAATCAATGAACAAAGTTTGAATAGTGATGGCAATTTAACCAAACCGAACCGTAATCGAAACGTCCCCTTCACAGTCAAGATGGATAATAATCGAGTTGATCATGCCCACGGTTAAAACTATAACTGAATCAAAAATATTAGATGAGTAGGTTAAGGGTATGGTATTTGTCATATCCGCCCGACCTGACCCGACTTTAGTTAATTATCCATAAATCGATCCGACCGCCCCATAATAATTATATAATTATTTAAAGGGATAAAACCAAAAAGGGGCCCTGAACTATCACCGCTTACCCAATTGCGGTCAGAACTACCACGATTTCCAAAAAGGGTGCAATGAAAAAAAAATTGGATTGATTTTCTAAAATAAAAATTACCATAACATTCCTAACATAATATTATTATAAGATTTAGATTTGTGTGCGAAAATTATATCGTTTGGTTATCAAAATAAATTATATCATTTTGCGCATATAAAGAAAATGAGTTCTTTTGATAATCAAATGACATAATTTTTGCATACAAATCTAAGTCTTATAATAATATTATGTTTGGAATGTAATGATACATTTTAATTTAGAAAATCAGTTCTTTTTTTTTCATTGCACCCTTTTTGAAAATCATGGTAGTTCTGACCGCAATTGGGTAAGCGGTGGTAGTTCAGGGCCCTTTTTGGGTTTTTCCCCTTATTTAAATTATATAATACTTTTAATTCTATAATACATATTTCTTTAATAATTATTTAAAAAATTAAATAAAATGCTCAATTTGTAATCACAATATAGTATTATGATTCAATGAGTTAGCTTTTTTTTTGGAAGATTAAGATTTTATTCCAAAAAAGATGACAATGTACATCGAAGACAATCTTTACAATAAGGAACTGTTAAGTTCCAAACAGACTTGCCAGTCAAGGCATGTCTATTCTATGACAGATAAGACCTGGAATGATCTTTTTCCAAACACGAAGTGCCTAGCACTATACCCCGAAGGATTAAATCCTCTCAACTCATGGACTAACAATCCCCAAGAAGGACATACATCGAGGGAAAATAGGATTTTTAGCCTCATATTCCACCTGCTTGCAGCAAAATCTGC
>NQLW01000001.1:645564-658619 GCA_002312845.1 Kalanchoe fedtschenkoi
TCATTCAAAACTTTATTATGCATGGACTTCGTACTTTCAAGTAGACAGAACAAAATTTAAAATGAACTTTAACTATAAATTTTGTACTTCCAAATTATGAACTTTTAAAAAAACTATTAAATTGTAGCAAAAATCTACTCAAATGGATCTTATTTTGAACATTGTTATTTTAACATTGATTTTGAACTTCTATTTTTAAAAATATGTTCATATTATAAAATAATTTTATTTTAATATGAAAAAATATGAAAAAATTGTTGAAAAATACAAAGTTCAGAGTAAAAACAGTACACAAACAATAAGTTGTAATTTAATGTAAAATTTTAAATAGTAATCCCGAATCGGTTTTAAAAGAGAAATGTGAGGAAATAAAATAAAAAAGTGATTTGAACTTTTTAAATGAGAGATTTCGAGGGATTAGAACATTTTTTCTTTTATTCCAGATATTTGAAAGTGGGTGAGAGAAAATGAGTATATTTACGATCCATATGAAATGAAAGCTAATTCAATAAATAAATTATATTTTTCTCATCTCCCGAAATTCTCCCTAATCAACTAATTTTGTACTTTGTATCCTTACTAGCTTACTGTCCGCGCTCTGCGTCGAGCTTTCTTTTTTTCTTTTTTAATGTGTTTTAAATTGCATATAATATATTTTATTATAGCGAGTAAGATGATTGACACGTGATTACCATCTATTACTCTTGATATTCAAAATGATCATGATTTGTAGAGAAATCACTATCATTTAGACATATTATTTTGGGAAGTTGTAACCTTCATTCAATGAGAATAATAATCATTTTTTATTCAGCATTTGTGAATTGATGCATGAGATAATAATTATTTTTTTATTTAGCATACATCAATTATATTTTTACATTAAATATTAATTGAAATTGAAACAATAATTTTTGTTCCTTTCCCTTAAAATTCAACGCTGTCTCGGTTATATTTTTTACAAAACCAAGTTAGCAAAAAGAAAAATTTACTCTTCTGAACTAATTCAATAATGAAGCCATATTTTTTCTCATCGCCCCAAATCCTCAATTAATTAGAATCTCAACCTCATTTCCTCTTATTTCAAATACTTTTTGTCTCTCTTCCTTAAAACTCATAAGCAAATTGTTACTAATTCTAAATTTAACTCTCTCTCACTTGTATTTCCTACAAAACCAAGTTAGGAAAATTGAGAATTTACTCTTCTAATCTCTTCACTAAATTCAATCAACCACGTGATCATGTAACACTAAAAAAACACAAAAAAACAAAACTCTCAAATGGGAGTAAAGTTGTCAACTTTTTGGGTCAATTGGACGGTTTGAACCAATATGGAGCTTTCACACTTTACCACCACCCACAGCACTTGACAATCAATCACAACGCAGACTCCTCCTACTTGTAGACAGCAGCAGTATTTCTTCATACCAATCCCAGCCTTATCCATCGGTTTCTGAAAAGCTACCACTCTTATTATTGCCTTGATATTTGCTGCTGTTGGTGTTGTGAAATGGAAACCCAGTACATCAGCAGATACCACCACCACCACACCGCCGACAATCAGTGCTCTTCTTCCTTGTCTACCCACGTCAATGCTCCCGTTGATCTGGTAACACATGCAACCTTTTCTCTCCATCTCTCATCTTGATTTGATGTTTCAGTTGAAACCCAGTCCCAGTTGATTTTTTGAGGATTTTTTAGCAGTGGAACACAGGAAGAACATAGGACTAGTTTCCTGCCACTGCTTTGTTTGTCTTTTTTATTTTTGGGTTTTGATGGACTTTCCGAAATTTGGTAGGTGTGGTCTCTGGTGAGGAGATTTGATGAGCCACAGAAGTACAAGCCGTTTGTGAGCAGGTGTGTTGTGAAGGGAGATTTTGAGATCGGGAGTGTCAGAGAAGTGAATGTCAAATCCGGGCTGCCTGCTACTACCAGCACTGAAAGATTAGAGCTTCTCAATGACGAGGAACACATCCTTGGAATCAGAATCGTTGGCGGTGATCACAGGCTAAAGGTATGATCCCTAGGCTAGACCTGCTGCTTCAATATATCTTTTGGCCACTTGTTCCCTGATGGTCAGCTGGTCTTTGGCTGTGTTTCTGTGCTGCAGAATTACTCGTCTGTCATTACAGTCCATCCTGAGATGGTGGATGGAAGACGGGGAACGCTTGTGATAGAGTCTTTTGTGGTCGACGTGCCGGAGGGCAATACCAAAGACGAGACATGCTATTTTGTTCAAGCCTTGATCAACTGCAACCACAAGTCGCTGGCTGATGTCTCTGAGAGGATGAACATGCTTGACCACCACCCCCTTCACAACTAGGACACATCTCATTTGGGCATCTTCTGAAAGCTGCAACTTTGTTTCTACTCGCTTTAGTAGATTATTATAGTTACAGGGATGGATAGAACAACAGGCCGGTTTCTTATGTGTCTCCTTCGACATTGTTCGTGTTACTTGTTGTAGCTTTTGTGTAAATGTGTGTTCGATCACGATCCCGCGACAATCCTTTATGTTGTGGTTGGTTTGTTGGTTTAGGGAAAATGAGGAGATAGAAAAATAGTAAATTTTCATCAAACATTATTTTCATTTGTTTGGTTATAGGTGGGAAACAAAGAAAAAAAACATTTAATTTTTTTGTTCATATTCTCAATCTAATTTTTCATCCATAACTTTTCTTATATCAAACAAATGATTTCTTCTTATTTTTCAATAAATTTTTTTCATTTCTTTAAATTTTTCTATATATACATATAGAGGATCGGTTGAAAACTTTAAAAAGTCGGTGAGAATTAACCATTCAACTAAAATTCTCCATGTATATATCCCACTACATAAGGGTAATATGAGATTAATTTTGTAGTCAACGATAAAGTGCCACATCTCTAACTACAAACACTCACTAGCCAATTTCTCATTGTCATGTGTCTCACTAATTTCTTCCACATGTCACATTCCCTACATCTCTCTCCTTACGCAAACTCATTAATTTTTTTTCAGTTTTTAAAATCAATTTATGTAATTATATTAATATTATTTTTAAAATCAAATTTCATAACCATTTATAAAAATGTACAAACTTTAATTTAATATCCACATATATAATTTTTTTAAAATATAAAAGTAAAAAGTACAATGTTCAAAGAAATAAATTACAAAATTTAAAATTCATAGTTTTGAGTACATATTTTAAACTTTAAACGTTAAATTTTATACTTTGAGCTTTGAAATATGAAAAATGAATTCTAAAATATGAACTTTATACTTTTTATTTTGTACTCGTGTATTTTGTGCTTTACGAAAAAAATTCAAAAAATATTTAAAATGAATTTTAAATTAAACCTTATACTTTTTTTATAAATGAATATGAAATTTGTTTTAAAAAAACTACCAAAATAATTATAAAAATTGATTTTAAAGAACTAAATATTAAACTAATGAGTTTGTGTAATAAGAGAGAGGGAGTGCGACATGTGACAGATACGTGTTAGAAAAGTGCATTAATTACGGGACCATTATACTCACACACTCTTCAAAGTATGACACATGTCCCTACCATCTTTTGTTACAATTAATTAGATCCGTCTAAATGCTTGATCGGACGGATCTTATGGAGTTCTCAGTTCTCACTCCCTTTGAAGTTCTTCTATGAACCTCACCCTATATATATATGGTATTCTGAGCTTTTTGGCTTTTATGAGTTTTCTTGTGCTCTGGTTTTTAAAACGCACTTATGCTTTTTTGCTCATCATTTCTGAGTTTAGGATTTAGAATTTTCTGTATTTGAAATATGAGTTTTTTTAAGTTTTCTTGTGTTCCAGGTTTTAAAACTGACTTATGCTTTTTTTGTTCTTCATTTTTGGGTTTTCTAGGTTTAGGATTTAGAATTTCCTGTGTTTGAAAATCTGGGCTTTTGAGATTTCTGGGGTTTCTTGTGTTCTGGGTTTTAAAACACACTTATGCTTTTTTGTTCTTCATTTCTAAGTTTTCTGGGTTAATGATTTAAGATATTTTGTGTTTGAACTCTAGGGTTTTTGGGTCTTTTAGATTTTCTTGTGTTTTGTCTTTTATGCTTTGTGGTTTGAGCTTTATTCTTTAAAATGTTTATAGTACTTGTGTTTTGTGTTTTTTGCTTTGTCCAAGCTATTAAGTAACAACTTGAGTGGATTTAAGGAGAAAGAAATTAATTTGGGGAGAGAAAAATGAGTTTGGTAGAGAGAGACATGTGTGTTTGAGCGGGTTTGGGTGTGTATGAAAGGAGCGTGACTCCCAAATCCATTTGGTTGACACCCACTTGATTGACACCAACAAATCCACTTGACTAACATCTATCATGACAATAATTTTTTACTTTTAAAAAAGTGATGTACTGAAATTAATGGGTTTCTTGAAAAGTGAGTTTTACTTTTTTAATATTAATTTTCTTGAAAATTGATTTGTGTCAAGTCATGTTGAATGTCAAGTCAAGTGGATTTATGTCATTATTAATGTTGAACCTTTGAAAGTTGTGTTTTATTGTAAATTGTGCTTTATTACTAAACTTTGTACTTTATTCTTTATTTAAATTACACTTCAAATTTTATTAAAGTTTAATATTTAGTTAAGTACAACGTTCGTAGTCCAATGTGTTTTGTGCTTTGTGCTAAACTACAATGTTCAACCTATGTTCATTGTCTAATATATAAAACACAAAACTCAAAATACTAAATTTGAAGTGGAAAACTCTAAATCCTGATTCAACATATGTTCAATATGTTTTGCGTTCAATGTTCAATATATGTTCACCACTTGTGTTTTGTGCTTACCATGTACTGAACATTGAACACAAATTTATGAAAATAAACTTTATCACTAAACTTTGTACTTTGTTCTTTATTCAAATTAAATTTTATTAAAGTTCAACATTCAGTTAAGCACAACGTCCGGTGTCTAATGTGCTTTTTGCTAAAGTACAACGTTCAACCTACGATCAGTGTCAAACGTACAAATCACAAAACACAAAGTACAAAGTACTAATCTGTACTGGAAAACCCTAAACCCTGTTTCAACATATGTTCAATGTGTTTTTGTGTTTTAAAACTTTTACAATACTTGTGTTTTATATTTTCTGCTTTGTCCAAGCTATCAAGTACAAACTTGAGTGAGTTTGGAGAGAAAAATATATATTTGGAGATAGACAAATGCGTTTGGTACAGAGAGACAGGTGTTTTTGAGTGTTTTTGGGTGTGTATGAAAAGAGAGAGACCCACAAATTCGCTTGACTGACAACCACTTGATTGACACCAACAAATCCACTTGACTAATATCCATCATGACACCAATTTTTTATTTTTTTAAAAAAGTTAAAAGTAATGAGTTTCTTGTAAAGTGAGTTTTACTTTTCCTACATCAATTTTCTTGAAAAGTGATTTTGTGTCAAGTCATGATGAGTGTCAAGTCAACTGGATTTGTGTCGCAATTCTTTTTTTTATTAATTTTGAACCTTTAAACATTGTATTTTGTGCTTTCTACTTAATGTGCTTTATGTGTGTTGTGCTTTAAGGTTTAGAACTTTATATAAAACTCATAAAATCCAGATTTAAAACCCAAAAAAGCCCAACATCACACGTCAAAACCCAAAATATCCAGAAAACACAACAAATACGCATCACAGAACAAACACAATTCAAAAAACTCATGCTTTTTGTTCTTTATTTCTGAGTTTTATGGCTTAGGATTTAGGATTTTCTATGTTTCAAATCTAGGTTTTCTGCAAAGTTTAAAAATTCAAAGTTCAATATATAAATAACAAAACACAAAACACACAACACAAAGTATAAAGTACAAAATCTAAACTGGAAAACTCTTATTCAACATATGTTTAGTGTTCAAACCCCCATATTGAACAAAGCATACAGAAAAAACACAAAGTACAAAGCACTTGATTGACATGGGGAGCGAATGAGTTTGGTGAACAGAGACGTGTGTGTTTGAGTGTGTATAAGAGGAGAGAGACCCACATCCACTTGACTGACACCCATTTGATTGACACTAACAAATCCACTTGACTAACATCCATCATGACACCAATTTTTACTTTTTTTTTAAAAAAGTGATGTACTAAAAGTAGTGAATTTTTTAAGTGAGTTTTACTTTTCCTATATCAATTTTCTTGAATAGAGATTTTGTGTCAAGTCATAATGAGTGTCAAGTCAGTTTTGAATTTGTGTCACTATTCATTTTTTATTAATTTTGAACCTTTGAGCATTACGTTTTGTGCTTTTTACTCAACGTGTTCAGTGTTCAATGTGTTTTGTGCTTTATACTTAAGAACTTTATAAAAAAACTCACAAAATCCATATTTGAAATCAAAAAAAGCACAAAATCACATGTCAAAACTAAAAAAACCCAGAAAACACAATAAAAACAGATCACACAGAACAAAAAACACAATATCACATTTCAAAACCCAAAAAACCCAAAAAACAAAAAAAAAACCTAGATATCCTAGAAAAGCACAACATCACATGCTAAAATTCAGAAAACCCATAAACACACTAAAAACTCAAAAAACCCAGAAAATCGCAACATCACAGGTCAAAATTCAGAAAACCCACAAACACAATAAAAACCTAGAAAAGCGAGAAAAGCACACCATTACATGTCCCAACCCAAAACATAACAAAAACGTATCACAAAATAGAACACAACAAAAAATACAACATCACACATCAAAACTCATAAAACCTAAAAATCACATTGAATGATCATATGAAAGTACCACGTCAGCACTTGAAAACATGACAAAATAGAGAAACAACACTAAAAAAACAAAATACAACACAAACATAAATTTGAAAATCAAAAAATGGGTTTGGGAAGAGAGAAATAAGTTTGATCGAGAGAGAAATGAGTTTCGGTTGAGAGAGACATGTTTGTTTGAGTTGGTTTGGGAAGAAAGAAAAGGATTTAGGGAGACAGATATGGGTTTGAGTGTACCATTAAATGAGTTTGGTAGAGAGTGGCAGATGTATTTGAGAGAAATGGGTTCGGTGGAGAGAGAAGGGAGTTGATGGAATGTTTGCTTTTTAGTATAACAGTTTCTCGACAATGGTGAGGTAATGAAAAGTAAGATTTTTATTTTCCCAGATTGCCCCTGAATCGTTAGTTTTCTTTTTTAAAAAAAACTGAACCCACCACCAATGGACACTTCATGTCCATCAGATTGTCTGATCCAACGCACAAGCAGCAGTTTGTGGTTCTCAGCACTTTATGGGTTCTCTATGAAACCGTACCATTTATTAAAAAACTATTTCTTTTATTGATACCAGCGGGATACAACCCCTTACCAATGTCAATACAGACTCATTGGTCAGAGGGGATGACACCTAGCTCTTGCCGATACACTACTGCTTGAAATAAAGCTATAAAAAATAATGGAAAAAAAACTAATCAAAACAGCACCAAATTAAATACACAACGAATACTGTTTCATCTGACCTGTCCTCAGTATCTTCCTGATCTTATTTGTAAATAGTCTTGCCTCTCTGATTTTCAGAACCATTTTCAGGCTTGCTAATAGTCTTGTTGCTCTATTTTGACATTTACTAACTTGCACAACCTCAATACCAGCCAACATCTGGACACAACGCCTAAAAACATGAACAATATTCCAATGCTTATTTTCTAGTGAGGAAAGTGGAGGAAAAACATATGGAATTAATGGTCTTCAAGGAGAGGCGTATTTCCTCCATGAATCCTCCTCTTTAAAGCTTCCGCAACTCCATACTCGATCCGTGTAGACTTTAGAAAAATTTATACTCGGTCCAAGTTAGGGTACTTAGACCGAGTAAATGTAGCATAAAATCTATATTCAAAACGAGTAAGCTCAATAAATGTTATACTCGGACCAAGTAGGCTTAGTGCAATTCTATAGTCGGACTGAGTGTAAGTGCAATAAATGACAGTATTCGGACTGAGTAATAATCCTTTTTCACGATCACTCGGGCCGAGTAGGGGGCAAAACTTCTCTTTAGCTGGCCCGGTGTCTACTTGGTAAAGTATAATTCTCCTCGACTGAGCAAATACTCATTTGATCATTTTCTTCACTTTGTGTTCTGTTTTGGATCCAAAATGATTCCTTTTCCATTTTTCACTAATTTGACACCTTTTCCCTATATGACCAATAAAACCATAGATATAGAGGTAAAACAGTTTGAAGACGTCAAAATCACTAGGAAATGGAGCTTTAAATCGGTCATATCTTTACCATATCAAAATTCCATAGAAGATTCATTCATCTCAAAAAAATAAAAATAACCCTTCTTAAAAAGAAAAGGAAAATATGCTAAGTTTTATCCATTACATTTTTGGTATTCCTAGACTCTTAAGTTCATTGTGCATTGCACATGTAAAAAGCAATAAAATTTATAACTCACCTTCATAGGAATCACATGTGCATTTAGCAAATGCACCAAGCCTTAAAACCCAAGGTGTCCCTTATGGACGAGTAGTTGTCTTGTTGTTTTTTTTTTATCCGGATGACCCACAAATCCCATTTCTAACTCTTTTTAAAGTGGAGGAAATGATCATTCTAGATATTTCCCAATAAAGTTACTATGAGGCAAGAATGTTATTAACAAACCTATTATTCTTAGAAAGAAGTGAGCCTTCATTACTAAAACTTGTATTAAGTGAAGAAGTAATTTTTAATCTAGCCAAGACTTTTGAATTATAAGGCTCAGAAATTTTGATCAAGTCTTTTCAACCAGTCACCAAAAACTTTCCACCAACCACCTATGCTAGCAAGGCTAGTCCACAGGTTTATGGCTCGAAGCTTATTTTCAAATTCTTAGATCAATTCAAAGACCATAAGAAAAAAAAAACTTTGGAATGAGAATTTTAAATAGCAAAATCTTGTGATTCCTAAGCACTTCCGTGTACACATAAGGGTCGTCCCCATAATCTTTTCTCTAAAAAAGTTTTAAGATAAAATCTTGAGTGAAAAAAAGTTCTTGCCAAGCAAAAGGGTGAAAGTGGATATCGGTTTTTGGCCTTAATTTCTTATATAATTTTCCAAAACATTTTTGTCCTTCCGCCCCTCTTTTCTAGAAACTTTTCTTCCCTTATTTTTTGCAGGTTTAGGGAACATTTGTTTTCCCCTTTGATTTTTTTTGGCATGATTGAAAATCATTTCACACTTATAACTTGGCAATACTTCTTTAAAGTTTTCAAATAGAAGTTTTAACAATAAAAATTTTCAAATCAAGAAAAAGGGTCACCTGAAAGGTGCTAGAAAAGTAATGATTTTGAAAATATTTTTACTTGTGCCCACTGGTTTGAAAGCCCTAATCATTTCTGGTCTTTCATTCATTGAAGTCTCGTATAAACTTGCTAAGTAAATTTCTGACCCTATGATTTAAACTTAGGCTAAATACCCTTTTTGTTTCAAAACATTTCAAGAATTTTTTATTTACAAATCAAGAATGACTTGAATTTCCAAATCTACGCTTTAAGAATCTACTGAAACTATTTTTGTTCTTTTTACAATTTTTATTTTTAATTTTTTATTAATTTTTTTACTGTACAACATACCTAACTCAAGTAAAATATGCATAAGCTATGTTACTCGTCCTACTGTTGAACCCTAAAAAATTAACATAGTGAATGCATTTTAATGTATAGAACTTAGAAAAATTAAGTTGAAGGCGGAGCACGGGATAGAAGTGGCTTTCTTGTAATTCCACACTTACAATGAAACTATGACACTCACTGAATGCCATAAATTTACTCAAATTAAATTATAACTACTCCTAATGCATAAAATAAAAAAAGACTCACAGTGTGGTTACTTTCCATAAAGACCTAGTTTAATGTCTTTGACAAGACTTCTTCAGATGCTTCTTCAATCCACCTTGAAGTCCCATTTGAAGAACCAGATGCCTTGGTTGATAAGTGTTTGTTTGCGGTAGATCTGCTCTTCTTGATGCCTTTCTTTGATAGCAATTCTTGTGCCCTCTCTTGGCTCATCTCACTTTCAATGTAGTCAGTTCAGGAATTATCAGGAGGCTTGAGAGGTGTGGTAGAAAGCCATTCTCATATGGAGCCTATATTTTAATGGGTACATCAGCATCATTGATCCCATCTAAGTTCTAAATTCCATATGTTTTGTTGGCACACTGTCATCCAAATCTTCATGTAGACCCATTGGCATGCTAACCTCCTCTTTTTCTCCTTTCCAGTCAGAAATTTCCTTCTCTACTTTTATGTAGATTTCCACGAAGTACTCATTTGTTTGATAGTTCGGTGTTCCTAAAATCTATTTGATCAGTTTGAGGTTTTTCAGTCCAATCCTCTACTTGACTAAGCTCCGAGTCTTCTTATATCATGATTGATGATTCTACAATCGTGTCATCACTGAAGAAGCCCTCATCATCTGTCAACTGAAATTCATCATCAGGGTGTTCTTCAAGATCATTTGTGTCGAGTTAGAAGTCTAGCTCTTGATCCTTATCTTATATTCTGATATTCTTGAAGTAATATAGAGATTGAGTGATAAATTCATCCATCCAGTCTTCTTTAGGTTTTTTGAGCTTGCTCGGGGATGCCTCTGTAATCTTTCTCATCACGCAACTCATTGACTTCTTGATTTTTCGGAACTGGGGTTGCTAGTTTTAGCTCTTTATCCAAAATGTCCTCTTTGTCCAACTTAGAGACCTCTTTAGTAGGGCTTCACTCGGACCTTGATCAGGAGTTAGAGTTTAGTCATCGTCTTCTTGCTCAACTCTAACATTAGTTGAAAATGTTTCTTTAGTTCCTCCTGGATATTGTACTCCCCATCCATTTATGTTCAACCTCAAGTATATCAATCAAATCCACAGCTTCCGACTTATATGGACTTGAATTGTATAGAAGGGAGTAGTCTATTCTCCATTCTTTTTGCTGGTAGGATTATCCTCTACAAATGTTCTGATACTCTTTACGATAGAAGCTTGTTCCTGCATCTGATTCCTAATTTGTGTAGTGATCTTTTCGTACACTTGGGTTAGTATAGACCCCTGGATTGAAGTTGTGGCAAGATAATAAGAAGGAAAAATTATACAATGTAAGATAGAAAAAGAGTTTTTAAAATTTTTGTTACTATCTTTTTTAGGGATAGGTGAGAATTAAGCTATGTAGCACTAAGTTTCCTAGTCTCCAAATAATTAAACCAATTCTCCCTGACAATGACGCCATTTTGACGGTGCAATACTTGAGCCTTTTTTAAGTGGGGCTTAATATAGTCAAAAATAATTATTAGTCTTAGTAAGTATAGGGTCGTCCAATGAGTTGTGGGTTATCCAAGCGGCTGGGTCACTAACGTCTACACATTTCACTCTCCAAAATAAGTTGGATAGGGGTTGATAGTAAGAAAGAAGAAATGTTTGTAGGATTTTACTTCATCTAGGATTCATATTCCTACACATGCAATGCTACTAGGTTATCTACTTTACTACGTCATGGCTTAATGTTCGCATGTGATCTCACTTGAGATTCACAAGTTAGTAAACGGCTCCTAGGAGCCTTTCTCTAACACGGCTAGTGACTACAATTTTTCTTGATGTTGATTCATACAACAACACTGGTAGAAAGAGTGAGATTCCTAACATCTTTATTATATGTAAAAGTGTTGTCGGGGTCTCACTCATTATTTCTCAGTACCCTCCAACTCTCGCCTTCGGATAATGGGTCTTGATGATTAAAATTATGTTAGATATCAAGGAAACTCAGATTCTCTCCTTGGTTGGCTTGATGCTCCTAAGATAGAGGGTAGGATTTTCCAGATTTGATAGCTATCACTCGACTTTCTTGACAATCTCCGATTTTCACCTTCAGTTGCAAAGTCCACTGATTACAACATGATCATACTCTTAACCCCTTCTGATTTTCGCCTTCGTTGGCTAGAGTATGACCATAGATAGTGATAGATGCCTATGTTCTTTAACTACACATGATATATGCCCAATTAGTATTACATAATAATATTAAGACAAGACATGCTAACATGTATATAAAAAGTGACTACATGATAATTGTAATAAGAAAACAACTTTATAAATGAAACATAATTAAGTAAGAATACAATAATAGCCTAGGATTCATAGATCCTTTGGAACACGAAGGCACTACTCGCTCATGGTTTTGGAGAAAATCTTGACTTTTTCTAAGAAGCTTATAAAAATTAGAAAGAGATGCTCTAGTGTGTTTCTTCTTGTGTGGTGTTGTGTGTTAAAGTGCTAGGTAATATTCCTTTTATAGTGAGGAAAGTGGAGGGAAATAGTATGGAATCAGTGGCCTTCAAGAAGAGGGGGATTTCTCCCATGAATCCTCTTCTTGAAAGCTCCCGCAACTCTGTATTCGGTCTGTGTATACCTAGGAAAAATTCATTCTTGGTCACAGTAAGGGTACTCGAATTGAGTAAAACTAGCACAAAATCTATATTCAGACCGAGTAAGTGAAATTAATAATATACTCAGACTGAGTAGAATAAGTGCAATTCTACAGTCTGAACGAGTAGGTGCAACAAATGACACTACTCAGACTGAGTAAGAATCCTTCTTCACATTCCTTGGGCCGAGTAGGGGACATGACTTCTTCTTTTCATCTAGTCCGGTGTCTGCTCAGTTAAGTATAATTCCACTCGACTGAGTAAATACTAACTTGATCATTTTTTCACCTTTTATTTTGTTTTCAGTCCATAATGCTTCCTTTTCCATTTTCTCATTATTTTGGGAATTTCCCCATACAAATAATAAAATAACAAATATAAAGGTAAATAGTTCGGAGACGTCCAGAATCACTAAGAATTAGAGCCTTCAATCGGTCATATTTTTGCTTGATCAACATTTCTCACAAATACAAGCCTATAGCGACACTTATATACCTCCTTTAACAACAACTTAATTACAATCACTACCCGTTAGTTGAATAGTATTACAACAAGACCCACTAGGATGTGAACGTTGACACATCACATCCCTCCCTGTAACAACCTGTGGGCATTTAATTTGATAATATGTTTGTTTAAAGTGTATAA
>NQLW01000001.1:659619-684891 GCA_002312845.1 Kalanchoe fedtschenkoi
TTATTTTATTTGTTCATCATATGCGTTGGTATGTTATCAGATGAACTGTTATATTCATCAGATTTGAAAATATATTCATTAGATTAGTTGTTATGTTCATTAGATTATATGTTCATCAGATAAGTAGATGTGTTCATCAAATGAGCCGCTATGTTCATCATATGAGCTGTTACATTCATCAGATTTGATAATATGTTCATCAGATGAATAAACTCCTCGTTTTCGAGCGATAACACTCTTATAGATGGGTGCTCTCGTTCCATCCATGAGTCATTGTTGGACATGGGACTTACATGTCATATTGCACTTTTTATATTAAAATAAAAAACCTTCTTATTTTTTAATGTACAATAATTGTAAAATATATAAATATTTAAATATAACTTTGGACGGTACTTATAACTTTAAAGTGTCGTCCAAAGCTCGGTCCAATTTATATAAAAATCTTAAATATATAGACGGCGTTTATAACTTTAAAGCGATGTCTAAAGTATTCCTCCTAACATAAGAAGACGTTTATAAACCTAAAGTGTCGTCTAAAGTCTGCACTTTACACAACGCGTTAGAGTTGTATGCGTCGTCTCCTTCTATGAAGCGCATCATATAGATGAAGCGATATCATATCAGAACGACATAAATCACCCTTCACATTGAGATGAAGTGTGAGATAAGGTTCATGGCCTTACATAAATCTTCTCCATAAACATTCAATGAAAATATCCTTGTATTTTGTCATTGTATCGAACACAATATAAAATAGGTACCTATAAAAATGAGGGCTACTATTTAATTTCAACTTTTTAATAAATTAAATTTTGAGCTTAGTAATGATATGGATATAGGGTCACTAAGATGGTAGCCTCATATTTAGTTTATGACATCTGTCCATAAGTCACATATATATATTTTTTAATTTTTTTTGGTACCTAGGGGCGTACACCCTCTCCATCTTGATCATGATGCTCATACTCATTGTGGGCTAGCTCACGCGCACCTCCAGTGTATCTAAGCGTAAATGCGGTACCACTAAGGCTCGAACCCTTGACTTGCACCCCAAACCATTAGATCAACAGTTTGTTGGTAAGTAAGTCACATATTCAAATATTAAAAAAGTAATACAAAATTAGGATTCAAACCAACTACTTAACGTTACTAATTATAATCAAACTTGTCCCTTTTACTTTTCGTCATTTAACTTTTTTCCAAACCCTTCTACTCCATCTCCATCTTTTTTCGGCATTCATAAGATACAATAACACAACTTATTCGTGGGATCTTGCATTCGTTCCTTAGCCTTTTGAATTTGTGAACGTGCTTGTGCCTTTGAGTAACCTTGTTTAGTGGCGGATTCAGAAAAGTAAATGAGTAAAGTTAAAATTAGAATTTACTAAGAGTAATATAATCATTGATCTTTCATATAATCATTGTTTGTAGATGCGTTCGTCTGGGCCTACAATCTCAACCATGTGAATGGGGCTCGTTTTCGATGAAATTTCCACACAAATTTGTGCAAACTACATGCGGTATTTTGATGACGTGATTGTGTTTGAGTAGATCGGCCTACCCAGGGCACTATCAATATTGCTCAGTGCTTCTGCCATCCATAAAATCGGGTCAAGACCTGGCAATTTCACCCAGATGGTGACCTCGTAAGTGAAATATTCAGCCGTTTCAGTGTTCTGTAACCACTCCTTAAGCATTAAAGGCCAATTTTTGAATAACCAAGACCATCCCATTATGATTTGCATCATATCCTGCCAATTGTTGGAGTTAAAAAGGAAGAGACCATTTGGAAGGGACGAAACCCTTACATGCTCAGCCTCTCCCCACTGATATCTGGCATACCCTTGAATCTTTGCCACATTCGGTTTCAATTCCTTGACCTTTCCGATTAGTGTGTTCTCCCAGGCCTCAATCGCATTATGATTGTCAAATTCTTCAGCCACCGGTTCATTTACATCCTTCTTTTCCTTTCCTCTCATTTTTCGTTTAGCAGCCTTTTGACCGATGGGACGACTTTTTGATTCGTTACCTTCATGAGTGCTGTCCTCTTGATCATGGTGCGATGATGATGTATATGCTCCAGAATCACTCGTCTTTGTCTTCTTTGATGCATTTTGTGTACCAACTTGAGCTGTCCACTTTGGTTCATCCTTCACCATTTCCCACACATGCGTGTACGGAAATTCTCTTTTCTTGTGTGCGTTTTTCCAATTCAAACGCGCTGCCTGTATTATTTGAGTATCTGACCATCCACTGTGATGATCAGACACAATTTGATTATAATAACCATTAAATTCATTTACCTGCGGCATCATTAAGTAGTAGTGCGACTTGATTTGAGATTCTTCTCTTTCGATTTTCGTTTTGCGATATGTATTGAAGTATCGTGCCACACGAGCCCAAAAACTGCATCTGGTTTGAGAATTTCCCACTGCAGAATCATTGCTTATTGTGAGCCATGAACTAATGAGCATCTCCTCCTCCTCATTGCTCCACTTGATGTGACGACTATTCTTTTCTTGTCGTGTGATATTGTGCGCAGCCTCATTTTCCATCATCGATGCATGCTCTAGATTTTCTTCCTCTGGTTGGCTAGGACTCGGAACCATAAAAGGACGTGGCATAATATTTTGTCCATAGCCACCATAATAACCAGGATTAATTGGCTGAGAAGAATTAGGAAAAAATGGATAAGCAAAAGGTTGGTAATTGGAGAAATTTACGAATTGAGAATCTTGAGGAGTGGGAGGCGTGGATGAAAATTGGTTGTGAGTAGGAGTATTTTCTGAATTTGAATTGGGTGGAGGTGGTGAATTTCCAAAATTTGGAGAATTCATAAAATTCATGAACCCTCCTCTAAACGGATGATCACTCATTTAAAATGTAGGAAGCTTCAAAATTCAAAGGCTGAGAATGATTGAAAGAGATGAAGTATGTTGTTTGAATTATTTTACTATTTATAGATGAATAAAATTATTATTTAAATATTTTTAGTGTAACATGTCAAATAATTGAATGCAACGGTTATTTTTTTTAACGTTGAATTCCAACGGCTATTTTTTTTAACGTTCGAATACAACAGATATAATTAAATCTATTTAAATATTTAAGGATAACTAAATATGGCGTTTTTAATCTTAAAACGCCATATAAAGCCCAACCCATTTAATTTAAAAACACTAACAGATTATATACGGCGTTTGTAACCTAAAAACGCCGTATATACTCTATCCATAACATATACGGCGCTTTTCGAAAGCGCCGTCTAAATCTTGTTACACCATATACGACGTTTTTTACTTAAAAACGCCGTATATTCTCTTTCTACAAACCGCTTCACGCAGTCGAAACGCTCTATTGTCAGAAGAACAAAAACCTCAACCCACATTGAGACGAAGCGCTTCGATTTCTGACACGAAGCTTGTAACAAAGCTTCAATGTGGATGCTCTAATACCAAGTCTGTTGTGAGTGCTTTTTAAAGTAATATTTTTATTTTATTTTTTGGGAGGTGAGTCATCTGTATTTGTTGTGATGCGGTTTAGGTACTATTGACTAGGCCTGTCAATTGGGTAGGGTAGACCTAGACTCATACCCGTCCAAACCCGTTTTAGTTAGGTTTGAGTGTACCCATTTGGGTCTTTGGACCCGTTAGGGTCTACCCATTTGGATCCATTTGGGTCTTGGGTCCATTAGGGTCTACCCATTTGGATCCTTAAAATTGATCTTTTTGAGTTTTTTTTATTATTAGTCTATTTGGATTTAAACTAAATTAATATTTATAAAAAAAAATTAATTTTAAAAATAAAAAAATATTTTTAAAAAATAAAAAAAATTAAAAATATTTTTAAAAAATTGAAAAAAAAAGTAAATATTTTTGAAAAAATAATTTTTTTATAAAATTAATTTTTAAAAAAAATTAATTTTTTTAAAAAAATATTTTTTACCAAAATTTAAATTAAAATAATTTTTTAAAATTTTATTTTATTTTAAAATGAATTCAAGTATAGACATATATTTTCATAATTTATTATTTTTATAAATTGATATTTATTTATTTATTTATTTTATTTGATAGTTGAATATTAAAATAATTGATTTTGGGTCTAACGGGTCTAATGAGTCCAAATAATGAGTCTGGGTTTGGATCCAATATTTATAAAATTATTGAGTCCGGGTCTGGATCCGAACCCATATGAAACGGGCCTGGGTCTGGGTCATTCCAAATGGGTTTGGAACAGACCCATTGACACCCCTGACATGCTCTCCATGGTGAGTAATGTTTGGTAGTGAAGAGCTTAATAAAAGGTTGAGTACCAAGGCTAACAATGGAAGATATGTGAACTAATAATTTATACCTTCGTATTTAAATTCATAATATTCATATATCTCTTTTTAAATAAATTATCTTGCAATCTTTGAGATAAATATATATGTTGATCTAGTGGCCACATTAATGAAGACAAACTATGAAACCTCTATTTTCATGATGGTGAAATTAGGAACGATCAAACATACAAACATATTTTTTTTAATTTTTTAATATGATCCGGTATATGTATATAGTTTGTAATCTTATAATAATAATAGTATTCTATAAATGTGAATTTGTTGTCGGACAACAAGTTTACAATCAAGTTACTTTTCAATGCTAATTTTTTTAGAAGTCAGTGACTTTAGAGATAAAGCAAACTACTTCACAATCATTTTTTTTATCATTTCAATTAGCTGAATTCAATGTGTATATTTAATTTTATATATATATATATTTTGTTTTTCAATTAGATTGAAAGATAAAGTGATGCATTTCAAAATCAACTACATTTCTTCTGACACAGTCAACTAGATTAATTCACAAACGTTAGGACAAAAGTTATTGCATGAGATAACTGAAACTCAAATGATAAAGTTAAAAATTCTGTATCATATATTCTCTTTAAAATGATTATTTCAAAATTATTTATATATTTTAATCTCATGAATCTTTGTGAAATATTTGCATTGTATGTGCTATGGACAAAGAGAAATTTTTGGGTGGACACAGTCCACCACTTGGACTGTGGACACCACCAATAAGGAAGTGTCACGTGGCACCTTGAAAAGTCAAAGTGACACGTGACGATTTCTTATTGCTTTTGAATTTTTTTTTATTTTTCAACGGACCACGTGGCTGGTCAAAGTGACACGTGACACCACCCCATTGGTGAGTCCACAGTCCACCCAAGAATTACTCGTGGACAAATGGTACTATCATTTATGTCATAAATGCATGTTTAGTAGATTATATTGTATAAGAATATATTATTAGTATCCAAATAAATAATACTGCATATTGATGAGGTATTGTCTAGCTATCAGTGGCGGTTTCACTGGGTGGACAACATGGACAATTGTTCATCCAGGTTCAGACCAAATTGTTATTATTTTAGTGTAAAAATAATATATTTTTAATTTTTTTGCTTCCAATTAAGTCTAAAAATATTATATTTTTTATTTTTATATCCCAATCAGCTTAAAAAAAATTTGTACCCCCAATTAAGCTTAAAAATATCATATTTTTTATTTCCTTACCTCATTCAACTTAAAAAAAAAATTATACACCCAAAATAAAATTTCTAATTCCGTCACTGCCAGCCATCCTTCATATGTTCAAAATTTGATGGGAGATAGTTTTCCCCGGTTGCTGTTTCAGATGGTTGTCAACGGATCCTCATATGTGTCTTCTCAATACAAGGAGGGACTTATTGCTTTGCACACGTGTTAGCAGCAATATTTATCAGTTGATTATCTTTATTCACCAAATAAACATACATATTTATCATGTCAGCAGCAATATTCACTAAAGTTATATGGAAAGGAAGATTAGATAGGAAGTTAAAGAAATTCTTTATTTGGTTTAGATGAAAAATTTCATGGAAAAAAGTTTGATGGAAAATTGTATAAAAAATTTTATTTAATAACAATATGAAATGGTATTTTTGTTTAAACTTT
Source organism: Kalanchoe fedtschenkoi (assembly GCA_002312845.1). Taxonomy (NCBI): domain Eukaryota; kingdom Viridiplantae; phylum Streptophyta; class Magnoliopsida; order Saxifragales; family Crassulaceae; genus Kalanchoe; species Kalanchoe fedtschenkoi. The sequence goes on from NQLW01000001.1 coordinate 665,612, forward strand.
CCATAATAAACAAACAAGTGAAAAATGAAATGGATTCCAATAAGAATTTGGATTTCATTCTATTTTTCATCAATTTTTTTTTTCCATGCAACTTTCCCTAAACCAAACACACCCTAAAAAAATATATTTATTCACTAGATGCATAACTATATTCACCGAACGGGTTCATTAGATGACAACAATATTCATGTTGTAGTTATAATGAACTAAATTTAACAATTAAGTCCCCCGTTTGGTAGCATGTATTAACAAAGGGATAGGATAATTAATACCAATATAACACATTTGGTTCACTATTAGGATAAGTATTATTAACCCCTAGTATACATTTTACTCTTTGAAATCAGGATTAATAATCCATGCAAACTAGGTGGGATAATTAATCCCGTTACAAAAAATACTCCCTAATCTCATACCACCTACCAAACGTGGCCTAAAATTAATAAAATTACGTGGTATTGAAGTGAGAATATCGACCTCCATGCACTGTCACGACCCACTGTCGAGAAAGTGAGTGGTTTGACAGCTTTGCATTCCGCATCTTGGTCAAACATTGTGGTAAGGAGATATGAGTCAAGATGGCCGCACATCCATTGAGATTCAACAATACGTCATTACTGATTGAGAAAGCAAATCACATGCTGATGAGGGCCACGGCCACAACACTCGCTCCCTTTACACATGGCTTTTGGTGTATCGTACAACTTCTTCTTTCTTCACGTCGCTGGCTGCTCCACCTGGCCACTTGGAGCTGCACAATAATGCCCTCGTCGCTATTGGGCTCCACTCCACCGCCCAAGACAGTTTTGAGTATGGTTTTCCTCTTTTTTGTTGTGTCATTTTTCAACTCAAAAGACATCGTACATTGCTTAGCCATAATGTTACATAACGTCACTTGAGGCAGCTCTCAGTGTGGGATTGGGTTGGCCACAAGTTTCAGATTATCCAAACCCAACCCGGAGCGACTCAGGACTCCGGCACAGCCTTTAACAATCTGTTTCAACATATATTACACCTCTAAGTTGGCATACCAACTCTTCCAGATGAGGGTTTCGGTTTCAATGCAGAGAAGGACAGTTCGCAACAAAACGACTAGTTGAGTCCAGTCTGATTAACTGGCTCGCCCGCCATGTTAGCAGTAACCCTGGACTTATAATTATCGCCGAGATTACTAATTAGCTGACTTTCGTATTTTATAAAAGATGATTTACTGGTGTTGGGGAGGTTACGGCTTGCGATTAGTTAGCTTGCGGCCACAGCATCTGCTCTAGGACTTGCATCCAGAAGCTGGCGAAGCTTTGTTGGGTTGGAGTTGTTATTGCCGTGCATTTCACCTTCTTCTTCCGGTGTCACAACAGATCCAGAGTTGTTGACTCTAGAGAGCAGATTTTCAGTGCTCAGAGTTTGACTTCTACTGTCATCCGCGTTGTTAAATCCTATCCTCTCCGTCTCTTCAGTCTTTGCATTTTTCAGTTTTTCCTGCAAATGAGTAAATTTTTGAACTATCTATATCATCGAGCTTACAGAAGACAAAAATGGGTCAAATGAATACCATCATTCTGGCATTTTCAAACTTCAGTTTCTCCGAGTTCTTTATTAGTTGGTTGATTTCAGACTTGAGAGTCATATTCTCAGCCATCAGGACATCGACCTTTGCCGCAAGCTCTTCAGTTTCAGCCTACAAAAAAAAAAAATCAATACATGAATGACATCACTGAAATCCAAAATCAACTTTGCATCCGCAGAAGAGTCAAGAGCCCAGCAAGGCATTGAGATCCGAGGAGCTAAAAGAGATTATTCGCACCTGCTTTCTTAGCCTTGATCTTCTAGCAGATTCTCTGTTAGATTGTTTTCTTCTCTCTTGCTTCAGTTGGCGCTCACTCTGTTGAAAAATCACATGAAATCATCAGGTAAAACTGGATCAAAGTGTCGAAGAATATTCATGACACGGAGATAATGATCCATTCATGCTCTTTTCGCTGTCACCATCAGATGAGTGATTCAACCATTCTGAAACATTGTTTCTAGATTAATAATTTTCTAACTTGGATGAAGCTGTATTTGAGAAAGTCCTACCTGGAAACATGCTTCAGAAGACAACTTTGAACCACTTTGCTGAGCATCAAAACTCATCTTCGAATTAACGATATGGTTAGGCTTCATGTCCAGGTCCAGCACAGTTACATTTTCTAATTTACCATTGGCCGCAGGACCAACAGCAATGCCTGCAACCATGCTAGACTCAAGATTTGTATCCACTGGCGCAATTGAGTTAGCCTGGATCTCAATTTTCACAGTCTTCTCTGTGGAGAATAGTAATGGTAAGTTAGCCATAATTGACAGTAGCAAGTCACTCTCAACTAACATGGGAAGAGTACAGCACAGACACACAAAAAAAAAAAAAAAAAAAAAACAACGAGACTCACATATAAGACTATAAATATTCATACCTATGTCTAATGACTGCTCACACTTTCTTTTTCTGTGGGATTGTTCATCCTGATAAATGACCGAAACATATATCACGCTATCAAATGAACTAAATGAAAGCATTGAAACAGTTTGAGAACACCGGAAGCAAATATATTTTTGTGGAGATGCGTACCGCAGATGTTTTCTCCCTACTTCCACCACTCGAACCTCCACTGTCACCACTGCATGAAGAGCGCAGAAAGATCATAAGATCCAACAAAATTAATATTATGGGTTTGAATCTTATCGTTCATAAACCCTCGTTCTTGCTACAAATGCTGGTCTAGAAAGAATAATTTGGCCACACAATCCTCAGTTACCTCTCACTATCCCTACTTCCTCCAGTTGTATTTCCAGATGTCTTCCCAGGAATCTGGATGGTTAAAGCAGTAGCAGCCTGCATCATCTTAAAAAAATATAAAATTAAACTTTCAGCAGATAATGCTCCATGTTAATGAAGTCTTTAATTAAACTAATGCTGCACCTTTCACAATATTGATATTATTAGCGGACCTAATACTAGTTATGAATAATGAAAACCAGAATAGAGCTTTTGCTTTACCGAAGCCTCAGTAGTAGAGGGTGTTGATAGAGCACCAAAACCTGGTTTAGGTGATCCCTGGAATAATGTCAAAGTTTTTATATTAGCATCAGTACTCACAAGTCACAACTAAATGATAAGTGCCTACAAATTTTTTAAGGCGAAAGCGACGAGATGAACAATTGGGATCACTAGATTATCACTCTAGCAAGAATTCAACTGTAGAGGAAGATTTTGAATTTTGGTTCTGGAAGTAGCTAACAAATTGAACAAAAGACCCAGCAAGATTTACTAATCAAATCATTCAGCAACTAGGTTTACACTTTTCTCCACACTGTTTTTAAGATGCAAAGATGATTACTTACTAAGGGGACTCCAGGGTGCGCATAGACACCACCTTGAGGGTAGATAGCAGCATAAGGAGCGGAAAAGGATGGCATCATGGCCTGCAACAATAAGTGCTTCCTATCATTTGCCTTACTTGGTACGAATGACATGGCTTAGAGTGGATACGATCCAGATACTGATAATTTGCCATCCTGATAATTTGCTATCTTCAGTACGGTAAACAATACCTGTGGTGGACCCCACATGAAAGGGTGAGGTGGGTGACCGGCTGGGTATGCTGAGTTGTAGTATTGAGGAAGAGGGATTCTTGGACCATAGAATGCCTGGAAACAGATGGAATTAGCATTGCATCACTGCTGCAACAGTAGGTACTCCCATACGCTCAACCAGTAAAAAAACGACTTATCTCGCGATTTATGTATTTTTACCTGCATGGCAGCCCAATCAGGAGGAGGATATACATGTATGCCATTCTGATCCTGCAGAAAAATTCGCCAACAGCAGATATGTGTGCTCATCAAATTAGCATTATATAATTAACTGCACATTATTTTCAAGTCTAAAAAATTAATTTGGGTTGGTAATGGAAGTTATCTTTTGAGACACTTATATGCTGTGCTTGGTTTAGGAAAAATTTGAGGGAAAGAAAAATTTCAATTCGAGGGAAAGGAAAATTTGAGGAAAAATGGGAAGAAATTCCTTGTTTGGTTTAGAGAAACATAGAAAAGGGAAAATTAGATGGAAAAGGAGATTGGAAATTTTTACAAAACAAAATGTGTTTGAGCATTTTCCCATGGATTTTCCACCACTAACCAGACAAAGGAAAATGAGATGGATTTCATGGGGAATTCACTTTTCTTCACATTTTCCTTTCCTCCTTATTTTCCCTAAGCCAACAGTTCACTTACCAGTGGAGTCGTGTCAGGTTTAAGACTCTTGCTCTCCTCATTGTTTCCCATACTTCCGCCCAAAGTTGAACTATTCGCCCAAGATATGGAACAACTTAACCTTTTCAAGCTTAAGATTCACTTTCCTTGGGGAGATCAGCTGCATAAGATTGATCATGTTAGGCGGTTAAGTACCAAACTGATAAACACTAGTGGTGGACATCAGGTGAATGAGGTACAAAAGCTTATGAAGGATCATGTAACGGGACTAAACTTGGGCTTAACACTCAAACACCAAAAGAATAATCATAATCTGAAACCACAGCTGCAGCAAGAGGTTGAGCATAAATCTGCTTCTCAGGCGAAGTTTTAGGAAGAACCAGAAGTAGAACTACGGAACATAGCTAGGATCCCTAACTCAAGTGTAAAATACCCTTCACTCGCCAGGAGGCCAAACACCAATCAACGCTAAATTAGCAATCCACCATTGAAATAGGCAATACCCATGCTAGATGCTTCACTCTAATCGCTGGCTATTCCTGAACAAATCTCCAACACAAATCAAAGTAGTCCCTTTCGGAGCTGAATCAATGGATTAACACTTCACTTTCTGCCAAATTCAAGCCTTTTGCATCAAAGTTCAATTTGACCATGTAACACATAGCAAAAGCCATAACATGGTCTCATAATACTATTCTTTTATCATATTGAGATGAGACAGCTGAAGTTGATCAACTAAAATTACAGCCTCAATCTCAGGTCCTAGTCAACACACCCAGGTTAAATAAAGAAGAAGCTACTATTGACTAGCATATGACAATCCCCAGCAACCAAACACTACTCCTAAACACAGAACCCATCCAATCCAAAATATCCAGCCTTAGCTCTTCAGCCAACTCAATCTGTAACAAATCATTTCAACTTCACCCATGGTTAAAAAAAAATGACTATCACACAACTCAACATACCTCAAAATCATCAGACCCCAAATGCTAAAATACAAAAGCAACTCTTCCAGCATCCAAACAGCAACAAATGAAGACTTCTCTCTATGAGCGCGTGGGAAGGAAAGAGTTTCTGATTCTGCAGATGATGGGAGAGACATGATGATGAAGAAGAAGGTCGCCAGCCAACATCCACGTCATCGCTACACGTGTCGACCTCGATCTACACACGTGTATTTTATATTATTTATTGTGAAAATAATTTTTTTTTTTTACTATTTTTTTTAGATCCATTTTCTTTTATCAACCGGTAGTTGTTGAGGTGGACCATCAACAGTCGCGCTGTCCTGCCATTTATTCCGAGTTAAGCTTAGCCGTACGCGTGTCAACTCATTACTCGACATACGCGTCACCAGATTTCCTAGTCGCTGCCTAATTCATGATCACCATATGGCATATAAATTTGGCATGATTATATCAACTAAATCAAATTCCACCATTAAATTAAGGGAAAAATCGCAAAAAGAATTCTGAACTATTAACACTTATTCAATTGCAGTATGAATCATCATGATTTTTAAAAACGGGTGCGATGAAAAAAAAATCAGGCTCGTTTCGATTGATGCTTAAGATCAACTTGTTTCATTTCTTAAATATAATTAATCTTATTAAATTTTTTGAAGATTTTTATGAATAGTTGACTATGAAAAAATATCATTTTATTTATGTGTAGAAAACAATATTATTTATTTTGTTAATCAGACGACGTAATTTTACATACGAATTTAAGTCTTGTGACAATAGTTTATGAGTGTAATAGTAAATTTTATTTTAAAAAATCAGTCTATTTTTTTTTCAACGCACCATTTTTGGAAATCGTGGTAGTTCAGACCGCAATTGGATAAGTGGTGATAGTTCAGTGCCTCTTTTGAGATTTCCCCCCTAAATTAAAGGGCTGCAATTAGCTTTCACGAAATGTTTAATAATTAGCTTTTATTTAATAATATAAAGAGTATTAATGGTTTGGGCATACATTTACAGTGAACTTTTATATTAATTTTGTGCGACTCTCTTCAATTAATAATGCAATTAACGAAAAATAAATTTTTGATTTTCATAACAAATTTTGTTTAGACTTTGTACAAAAAATGCTAAATTTTTTATCATTGTTCACCTTCTCATATTATTTGGTGCACATCGTGTTCATTGTCAAAAACATGCAAAAAAAATGTTACATGTTCAATGTAATTTTTTTTTATTATTGTTCACTCTTAAAAAAATTAAATGTTTACTATAAAAAACTGCAGACAAATGTTAACTGCCAAAACTGCATATATGTTAACTGCCAAAAAATTACAGAAAAATGTTCATTCTTAAAAAGTTACAGACAAATGTTCACTACCAAAAAAATTTTATGAATGTTCATTGCCGCCTGTTCACAGCGTAAAATTGTTTACTGCAAAAACCTGTTCACTACGGAAAAATATTCACTACAAAAAATATTCACTATCGAAAAAATGTTCACTGCAGAAAAATGTTTAATGCCAAAAACTGCTCATTATCAAAAACTGTTTACTACAGAACAAAGAATGTTCAATGCAGCAAAATGTTCACTACAAAAAAAGTAATCATTGTCAGAAATAAGATTTAGTAAAAATAGAAAACTTGAAGTCTTGAAATCAATACACCAGTTAGTTATAGCCATATGATGCTTTTCTTCTCCAAACCCAATCAATTTTATCAAAAACCCAGTTCGGTAGCTCGAGACACCGCCAATGCGTATAGGAGTGTTCACTATACGGTTAAAATTCGATAAATAACCATGGTTAACCGAGAAATTCAATTTGATTAACAGTTAATAGTTTTTACAATTTTGGTTAACTGAATAAGGATTTTGATAAAACAGTGTGTTGCGGGCATTAATTGAAACATAACAAGGGTTTGCACCAATGCAGCTGCTGCACCGATTGAAATTTTTGACACCGATTGTTGATCAAAGTCCAAGCGATTGAGCAAGGCGAGGAATGAGGATCATCGTGCCGATCCTGATCGAATGTCGACCGAGCGAGGAGCGATATTCGAGCTGCCGCAGCCGTCGCTCGATTTACTGCAGAACTGCGCAAACTAGGTATGATTTAGGGTTTAACTCAAATGTATGAAATGAATTTGAATATTCTGGTCACCTGGTGTAAGTAGTAAGGGTGTAAACATGAGTTGAAAGTTGAATTTGGATTGGATTTTTCATAACTCAAATTCATTTGTAATGAAGTAACCCAACACAACCCAAATTCAAAACAACCAACCCAATCCAATCCAAATTCAAAATTGTTAATTTGGGTCAACCCATTTATTTTAATTAATAAAGAAATAAAAAATAAAAAAATAATTAAAAAATTAAAAAATTTTAAATTTTTAAATTTTAAATTTTATATTTATATTTTTTTATATATTTGTAATTCGGATTGTGTTTTACAATTTGGGTCAACCCGAATTCAATTTGTCGAATCCAACCCAAAAAGTACAACCCAAAATTCAACCCAAATAAAATAGTTTAATCCGAATTCAGTTTATTTGGATTTATTTGGGTTTATTTGGGTTGGATTTCGGGTTGACCCGAAACATTACACCCCTTTTAAGAAGTGTCGATCAACTTTGAATGATTGGCCAAGTTTTGACAACTTCAAAATCTTCAATTGTTGCCGTGTCCTGTGTTTTTTTTAAACTTCCGGTCATCTTCTGCACAAACCGTTCAGTTGGCGAATCAAGATACTTTCAAGGGCTTTAGTTCTCTTAATCTTAATAGATTTAGACCTAATCTTCTTAGATAAATAGGAGACTTAGGTTGTGTTTGGCTGCTCTTGGTGTGGTTGTTCTAAATCTAATTTTTAGTGTGGTTGTTATGAATTCTGATTTTGGCCAATAATGGTTTGTGTTGCTTGTTCTCTGATTTTGAAGTTATTTGATTGTGAAATGCTAGTTGACAACCAATATTTGTTCTATGATGTTTTTTATTATTAATAATATGCCAAACGTGACAATTTTGCTTGCCACTGTGCTGGTTTTCCTCATTGTGATTTACTTCCAAGGGTTCCATGAGGTCTTGCCCGTCAGAAAGAGAAATGTTGGGGAACATCAGGGTTCTTACCCATCAAACTTCCTTGTAAATCTTCTAGGGATATGGAAGACATCTGAGTTTGGAGGCGGTCAATCCATCCCTGTTGACGGCATTGGTTACTATATTACAACTCCATCAAAGTGAAAACATTGAAATATCAGTGTTATCTATTAGTTGATTGACAGATTTTCACTGAGGGGTTGTGATATTGCTTCTCACTGTGATAGCGACTTGAATCCACTCTTAGGAATGATTTCTTTGTATCCAATTTAGTTTTTTCTTCTACTGTTTGCCTAATCTAGCCTTGCTGACATGGCTGCCAACTATTTTTATGCACTGTTCTATCTTGTGTTCATGCTGTCATCTTGTTTGCCTAAGCAACTCAATTTAGTTTTTTCTTCTACTGTTTGCCTAATCTGGATTAAAGTTTCTAGGTCATCTGTTAGAGATGTTGCTAAGCAACTCAATGTAAAGTTTCATTTGAGTTCCTTATTTGTCATCTTAACTCGCATTTGTTAACTCAGGAACAACAAATGGTGTTAGCTTATGGTAGGGGATGTATTTTTATCAGCAAGGAAAAGGAATGAGTGTAGTCATGTACTTCAGAGTTCAGACTATTAGAATTTTACTCTACAGAGCTCTTATCCCTTACTAATAGTCTAATTTCATCATTGTTGTAAACTTACTTCAGATGTAAAAAATTCTAACCGCAGCATCAGTGTTTTTTTATTTTCTGATTCGAGAATCTGGTTAAAATTTTGGTTAATTTGGTTAAATTAACCAAATTTTAACTCAAAATTGGGTTAATCGGTAATTTAACTGAATTAACCGAATTTTTGGCTATTCGGTTAAATATATCAAAATTAACTAAATTTTGGGTTAACCGAATGTCCGGTTAACCAAAAACTTGGTTCGGTTAATGGTTAATAATTTTTTTGGTTGGTTAATAGCTTCGGCTAAAATTTCTTATTCGGTCGGTTAATAACCGAATTTACACCTCTAACCGTGGCCACCACCCAAAAAGCCACAAATCGACTTCAACCCACATTCATAGCCTGAGATGCCTCCCAAGAAGCCACTAATTGACTGCAGCTTAGATCCATAATCTGATTAGCGTCGCGATCCTGCAGTATAGATATATAGCCCAAGATGCATCTACCATGGCCAACGCCCAGAAAGCCACAAATCAACTGCAGCGGTCTGGCGCTAAGATTTGTACGTCCAGACAGTAGCCGCCGTCTAAAAAGCCACAAATCAAATGCAGCGGGCACACCAAATTGAACTCCCACTGTAAGAGCTGCCTAGATCCGTAGCCTGAGACTGGCCGACCATCCATGACAACGGTGCCGAAGATCTCTCCTAGTTGTTGCACCCGTTCAAATCTGAAACATGTGTGAGGATTGGTGAGAGACGTGATAAAGATGAGTTAAATAAGGAAATTGAACCTAGAAAAAGAGAGAATAAAAGATATGGAAGATTTTCTATTTAATTAGGTAGAAAATTTTGTGGGAGAATATACGTTACCAATTAAATATAATTAAATAAAATATAATAAATAAAGTCAAAATACAGTCATTTTATGTTCAAAATAATTAATTTAGAATTGTCCATAATTTATCCTCAACTTAAACGTTCACAACTGATTCATCCTCTTTATAAAACATGTTTGATTGATTCAAAGGAAAACGTAAATATGCAATAATACTCCACACTTGAAATTAATTAAAAATGAATGAAGGAGTCCAATTATATATAAAACCCAATATTGAACTTGTAATGTGTGATATAGAATAGTGCCACTTTTTAATGCTCAACACCCCCTCATCTATCTCGCACGTGGGACATAGTTAAACATTACAGACATGTTATAAAGGTGCGGTGAAAACTTGATTTCACTACCAAAATTTATTTATTTACCGATAAGTAATCTAGATTAAAATATGACTGAAAACATCATGAGCCAACAAAAAAAGCTCGGAAAGATAGTGTCTACATTTATAAGAATATGATCCATTTAATATGTATTTAAATGCAAGCTAATGTTATAGCGATCGGTTCATAATCCAATAAAAAACTTATTATCTTTTACTTTATCTATCCAAATTTTAGAAAAGACATAAGAAAAACCTTATATTTCTCCACTAATAATTTCTTCCTTATGAATTTCCTGTTCAACTCATTATTATTAGTCTTTATGGAATCTCATTATGATGCACCAATTCAATTCAATATTCTAACTTCTTTATGGAATTTCATTATGATGCTCCGATTCAATATTTACTTTCATAATAACCGCTCCACTTCTCAGATACTTTTTTGTGTCAGATATATATTATATTTTCAATTTCGGTATTTATGATTTTAGTATTTTCTATATTTTATAAAAAATAATACATTTCTGATTTTTGTTTAAATTTCTCATTATAATGAATTATTTATAAGTCTCTTTTTTAGTTGATTTACGAGTGATTGTTAGAATATTATGTGTTTAATTTTTGAAAGAAGTGATAAGGTTGTAGCTTTTAACGTATCTAATGAAAAAAAATGAATAATTAAAAAAAATCAAATATAAATTCATTATAAAATACTTCTTCTTGCTATTAATAACAGTCATTTAAAATTGATTGAACTAAGATGATATTAATAATTGTTGTTGACCAAATTTAATATCTATGTATTTAATGTATTTTTAAATTTTTATGTGTAAAATGTATTGTATTATTAGCAGTGTAGAATGATTTTTTTTACATATTTATTATGCTGATGAAGAAATTAATTTTTTACATTTTAAGGTAGATAACAACAACTGTATATTGAAATTTTTAAATGACCAGTTATTTTTTGTTTTAAAAAAATGAATAGTTCAGTCTATGACATTATAAGAGGGTCTCATGTAGACCTACAAAGGGATGCTCGCAAAGGTGAGACACTTGATTTTAAAGCCAAGTGTTTGACCATCTCATCCAATATTCTTTCGTCCGTTAAATAACAAGTAAAAATGGATAAATAGTTATTAATTAAATAACAAATAAAAGAGGAGAGAGACTAAAACTGAAGAATTCACGACTTATTGACGGATTTATATAACTTATAAATAAAACTCAGAAACATACAATATCAGGAATGGATTAAATTTAGATCATTTCCAATCTTGGCCTACTTATAAGGGCAGCTTTTTTTTTTTTGCCCTTAATACGTTTGATGAATATGCCCTTGAAATTTAGGTTCTCTTTCGTTTAAACAAAATGATAAGGAAAGAAACAAAAGAGAGAAAGTTTAACAAATTTTATTTTTGGTATAGAAAAACTATGTTGAGGGAAAATTAGATAAAAAAAAACTTTAGGGGGAGAATTTAGCTAAGTTAAAAAGTTTGTTGATTATTTATTGTTTTCCACTCTGATGAAAGAACGAAAAGTAAAATAAAATTCATGAAGATTTCATTTTTGGTACGATTTCCTTTTTGATCTATTTTCCTAAGGCTTTGTTTGGTTTAAGGAAAGTTTCATGGAAAGAAAAATTAGGGGGAAAGTTAGATAAATTCTTTGTTTGGTTTAAATGGGAAATTCCATGGAAAAAAAGTTTGATGGAAAATTGTATGAAAAATTTTGATTAACAACAATAGGAAATAATATTTTCTTTTAAACTTTCCATGTTAAACAAACAAGTGAAAAATGAAATGATCCATGAAAGATTTGATTTTCACTCTATTTTCCATCTAATTTTCCTTTCCATAAAATTTTTCCTAAACCAAACACACCCTAAATCTAATAAAGGGTTAAGATTGAATATAATTTAGGCATTCATATTATTTTGGATGACATTTGTCAAGACGATTTATGTTAGGATAGGATTGCATCAGTTTAATTATGTGAGATTGGATGGGATACATGCTATGGAAGCAGTAAGCAAGTTTGTCACCACCTGGGGTGGCGGCCAAGTAGCAAGGTGTCCCACTTGTCGACCTTAAAATCTCAAATTTGAAAATTCATGTTGGTGGTTGAGTATGTGTTTATTTTCTTTATATTTATCCTTTGTAATATAAAAAAACGAAATAAAGTAAGCAAGCACCCATTTTGTAATTTACACTCCTATAGGCTACCTAAATTCAAATCAAGATCCTTTAAACTTACACGACTGAACTGATAAAAAATTATGTATGGTTTGCAGTTTTAAAGTAAAAATATAATTTAAAAGCTCAATGTAACTTTCATATTTGTGATTAAACATAATAATTTAGCAGAAAATATGAAGAAATAAAAAAAACAATAATATAGTGTAAAATAGATTGAGATGCTTTTTTAGTTAATATATTCATTACCCAATTTATTATTATGGGAAAAACTCTCAAAGAGACCATAAACTATCAGTATTTACCTAATTACGGTCAGAAGTATCTCAATGTCCTAAAACACGTAAAAAATATTTTTTGGACTGATATTTTAAATTAAAATTTACAATTTCATTCATTAACTAATATTACTACATGACTTATATCCTTGTGCCAAAATTCTATTCTTCTGTCATCAAATTAAACAATTTCATTTTTGTTTACACAAAAAAAACTCATAAATTTCATATTAAACCGACACTATTACTAAACAAATTTGATAAGATTAATTGTATTTAATTCATCAAACTCAATGTGACATTTTAAATTACTGAAATTTTTTTTACACCTTTTAGACATGTAGATAGTTCTGACCGTAATTGAATAAATAACAATAGTTCCCATTTATGATTTTTCCCTCTTATTAATAATACATAAAAAGCAAATGTGCACTTTAGCTTGAAAGTACATTTTTTATTTTTTATTTTTTTATTTTTTTTTGTGAGTGAATATAAATGCTGGAGGGCGTTGCACAGCAGGATCCAGCTAACAGCTTTATCGGAATATTTGATTTATATCTCAAATGGCCACCTCCCCCAGCAAGGCAACCGCTTCCCTCGTCACGTATGGCCATATAGAAGCATGAAAATTCAGATCACAGCACTGAAACTGATGATGTACATCAGCGGCCTTTATGATCCATCGTCGCAGCTACCATCTTCACGCCAGAAACAACTCCAATATCTTTTCTTAATATGGATGTTTCGAGTTAAGCAAGACATCAGCAGCCAATAAATTCCCTGTATTTTTAGAAAGAAGACCACACAACCTTGTACACAGCATCAAACAGATCTCAGTCGGTCTCTGCTAGCCCATGTTCAGCATTACTTCATAAATTTTGGTAGGAGTCGCGTGTTGACATAATCAGGCCATTATTGTTGCATCGCAGTTTTATCTAGATATATAAATACTGGGCTTCGTGCTAGCTTGCTTGCACGGTCGTGCACACCAAATAAAACTTGAGGCTGGAGATTGAGTTGGTTCGGATCATGGGAAATCGGTTGGTTGTGGTTTGGTTGGTATTGGTGGCAGCAGTAATGCTTAATGATATGGGGGAGTGCAAGTGTGACTTTCAGGCTATTTTCAATTTCGGGGACTCGAATTCCGACACGGGTGGGTTCTGGGCGGCATTCCCGGCTCAGAGTGGCCCCTATGGCATGACTTACTTCAAGAGACCGGCGGGTCGAGCTACTGATGGAAGGCTCATAATAGATTTCTTAGGTATTTTCTCAAAAACAAGTCATGCTACAACTCATTAGTCTTGTGTCAGCATATGATCATCAAAAAACTCTTGCGTTTGTTTTTTTAATTCTGCAGCTCAAGCAATTGGGATTCCATTTCTGAGCCCATATCTGCAATCAATTGGGTCAGACTTCCGCCATGGAGCCAACTTCGCCACACTGGCCTCCACAGTTCTTTATCCACAGACGTCGCTGTTTGTCAGTGGTGTCAGCCCATTCTCTCTAGGCATCCAGCTCAGGCAAATGCAGCAGTTCAAAGTGAAAGTAGACCAACTCTACTCATCAGGTAACTTCAATGCTGTTTTCTGCACCCAATGTTGTTTTTGTTTTTCTTTTTTAAAAAGAAAATGAAAAGACTTGGGTTTCAGCGTGTTCTGATGGGTATGAAAAATGCTTACATGACCTCTTGCATGCTGCAGGCTCAAATCTCCCTCCACCGGACATTTTTGGTAAATCTCTCTACACATTCTACATCGGCCAAAATGACTTCACTTCTCAACTCAAAGATATTGGGGTTGGAGAAGTCCAGAAGATCATGCCTCAAGTTGTGTCTCAGATTTCAAACACCATCAAGGTAACCTGATTAAAACTACTCTATTTATTCATGGTGCTACTTATTTGACTACAAAACTGCGGCCATCACGTTTGTCCTCTATTTATTTTCTGTGCAGGAAATATATGGCATGGGAGGACGGACTTTCTTAGTCCTGAACCTGGCTCCAGTCGGCTGCTACCCAATGTTTATCGTTCAAATTCCACATCAAAGTTCCGACATGGACGAGTACGGGTGCCTGAAGACTGTAAATAATGGAGTGGAATGGTACAACAACCTGTTGAGAGACACACTGGCCCAGACCAGAAAGGATCTTCCTGATGCATCTGTTATAAATGTTGACACTTACTCCCTCCTGCTAGAGCTCTTTCATAATCCAAAAAATCACGGTATCCAGCCCCCAACCTTAATTTCAACTGAGAACTGCAAGTTTTCTAGAATATGATCCTGACTGAGTCATTTTCCTGTTCAGGGCTCCAATACGGCCCAAGGGCGTGCTGCGGGTACGGAGGGGGCACCTATAACTTCAACCCACAAGTGTTCTGTGGAAATACCAAAACCATAGACGGGCAGACTGTGACTGCAACTGCTTGCGGAGATCCTTATAACTATGTGAGCTGGGATGGTATACATGCGACTGAAGTAGCTAACAAGTTATTGACTGCAGCCATTCTGAATGGCTCTAGTTTTGATCCATACTTTCCTCTCAGCCAGCGCTGCGATCTGCAGCCTATCGGCTGACCACACAATCTTAGTGCCCATATTACATAAATGCTTGTAATCCATAACCAGCGATAAATGGTAGCACTACCAGCATCATTCTGCTACATTTCAGCCGCAATTCTAATTCGGATGTAGGAAGATATGTATGGATTTTAAGTCTTGACTATCTTACGACTACCACATCACATTCATACGCTGCGATTTAGGCTTAAAATGGACGTGGGGAGCAGAGTGTTTGTTGAGGTTGAGGAATCCCGAGAGGGATTATCAAGATAGCAAACTAACCAATAAGAACGGTTTGCAGCTCCACGTGTCAGCCAACCCAATCACTGTTGAACCAGAGAAACCAAATACACAGAAATGAGATAGTCCACGAGTAAGACTCCATCAAACAAATCTCAGGTAGTTACTCCTCACCACCATCAGGAGGCAGCCACTATGGCTTACGCTGCCGCCACCACAATGGCGGTGACGATGCCCCCCCCCCCCGCATCTTGCCTACTGCATTTTCCACTCGCTGCTCCCTCCTACCGCAGCGCCCTCGCTTGGGGAATGTATCTTTTGCAACTTGTATCAAAATCACAGGTTACACCGGCACACTGTGTAGTCATGTTTCAGTGAACTGAACAATTTAGCATCTATAACATATCATCTCAAAACCTTGCAGAATCTGGCCGGTCATCTCAGCCCTATAGAACCAGAGCATCTTCATCGGAAGAGGCATCCCTTGATACCAATGAGATCTTCGAGGACTTTAAGGAGAAGGTGAATTCATCACCATTTACTTAGTTCACCTAGTTATCTTGGGTCACTAATAACATGTCAAGCTTCACTGTAGTGGGATGCGGTGGAGGACAAGTCCACGGTGCTTCTATATGGAGGCGGAGCTATAGTTGCTGTTTGGGTTTCTTCCATACTCGTCGGCGCCATCAATTCTGTCCCTCCGGTAAGCTGCTGCTTCTAGATTGCTTCTGGGTTTATATCTGTAAATTTTAAAATATTTGTTGATGGGACTGGTTTTTGGCAATAGCTTCCCAAGATAATGGAGCTGGTAGGGCTTGGATATACGGGGTGGTTCGTCTACAGATACCTCCTCTTCAAGGTAAGACAGAAACAACTAGTCAATCCCATTTGCGAAACTGGTCGCTCATGGGTGTGTTCTTGCAGTCGAGCAGGAAGGAACTCGCCACCGACATAGAGTCGTTGAAGAAGAAGATTGCTGGGACAGAATGACGTCTCGTGCAGCTTCTCAATGAGAATCATAGCCAGCCAGAACAAACCACAATCATTCTTAATTGTCTGTAACTATAATTTCTTTTAAAGCTGCTACACTTGTATTGTTATGCTTCCATGATAATTAAGTGGATAATAAGGTGCTCCAACATGTTAGACATAAGTCCCCAAACAACACAGCTCAAGCACTCATCAGGCTCCAAGTGAAACACAACATTAAAATAAGGTGCTTCTGTGAAACAAGACAGAACAAATTGATAGGAATCTGATAGACCAAGAGACTCAATGAGAGAGGGCTCTCTAATCTCAAAATTATCAACACAAATTAAATATAGCATCCCAGAAGAAGCATACTCATACAACAGCATCCTCAAAACAAAGATGCTATTGCTCAAACTCGAAAAACATCCTTAGTAACCAGGACACCCACCCCCAAGCCACATACAGGATCATCACACTCCAAACCAATTATCACAGAACATTCACAAAAATAGAAACTAATATCAGATAAATCAAGAAGAGACAAGGCATCAGAGTATTTGAGACTCCATAAATATTCCCAGGGCCAGGAGTTCATCAACGCAATACATCAATAACACTCTACGAATATGAGAGAACGCTATTGTTTTGTTGTAACCAAATCCACACTGACAATAGTTTTTAACATACAGAATTCAACAACAAAGAAAGTAAAGCAGGTGCAGAGAGGGAGATAAAAAACTTCAAAGCTTACAAGTTGATTGATCTGATTCATGCCATCCAATCAAATCTTATCAATATCTTCATCTTCAAACTCAATATAATCATCAGCAGCCCCGTCATCCTCCTCGTCAAGCCCACCAGCAATCCCCTCATTCAACCTCGTATTCTCCGGCAGCTCACCGTACGCTTTCAGCAGCCTAGCCTCATCCGGCATGTACTTCAAAATCACATCCGCCTTATCATCCTGATAATCACGCAACCCAACCAAGATGATATCCCCAGCAGCGATCCAGACCTTCTTGTGCATCTTCCCGCGGATGTGGCACAGGCGTTTCGTGCCGTCGATGCACATCGCCTCGCACCGTCCGTTTCCCAGCATCCGCAGCACCTGCGCGTACTCCTGCCCGTCCTCCTTGAAGACCAGCTCCCGCTTCTCGTCGTCGGCCTCGTTCTTTCCTCGCTTGCGATTTTTCCCTCCCTTTCCCTTGTTCTTCGGCATCTCGAAACCCTAGCTAGCTCGACGACGATAGAGAGTTGTGGAGGAGTCGGAATTTGGAAGAGATTGAGTTGAGTTTACGCAATTGGGAAATTAATAAGGTTAGGGAGGGGGTCGATTCACCGAGTGATTCTTCCAGGTTATTAAATTTCGAATAGGCCCTGCGGTAACATTACAGCATCTCATTTCGAATATGCCTTTCAATACAGTCCAATAACATTTTGTATCATTTTTATTAAAATATTTTTTTCTTTCTCAAATAAATAAATAAATTTAAAAATTATAAAAATCAGAAAAAAATGAAAAAATATATATTATCTTGATTTACAAAAAATTAAATAAAAGATTTAAATTAATAAACTTTATATTTTATATTCATTAAATAATAAATATGTTCATCAGATTTTAGCTACGTTCATTGGATGATATGTTCATCATATGAGCCGATATGTTCATTAGATGAGCTATTATATTCATCGGATGAGCTATTATGTTTATAGGATGAACTATTATGTTCATTAGATGAGCTATTATATTTATTAGATAATATGTTCATCAGATTAGCTGTTATGTTCATCGAATTTGATAATATGTTCATCAAAAGAGTTGTTATTTTCATCAGATGAGCTGTTAATTCATCAACTGAGTTATAATGTTCATGAGATGATATGTTCATTGAATGAGCTGTTGTTTATTAGATTTGATAATATGTTCATTAGATGAGCTGGAATTTTCATTAGAATAGCTTTATTTGCTTTTGTTGATATTTATTTTATTTGTTCATCATATGCGTTGGTATGTTATCAGATGAACTGTTATATTCATCAGATTTGAAAATATATTCATTAGATTAGCTGTTATGTTTATTAGATTATATGTTCATCAGATAAGTAGATGTGTTCATCAAATGAGCCGCTATGTTCATCAGATGATATGTTCATCATATGAGCTGTTACATTCATCAGATTTGATAATATGTTCATCATATGAGCTGTTACATTCATCAGATTTGATAATATGTTCATCAAATGAATAAACTCCTCGTTTTCGAGCGATAGCACTCTTATAGATGAGTGCTCTCGGTCCACCCATGAGTCATTGTTGGACATGGGACTTACATGTCATATTGCACTTTTTATATTAAAATAAAAAACCTTCTTATTTTTTAATGTACAATAATTGTAAAATATATAAATATTTAAATATAACTTTGGACGGTACTTATAACTTTAAAGTGTCGTCCAAAGCTCGGTCCAATTTATATAAAAATCTTAAATATATAGACGGCGTTTATAACTTTAAAGCGATGTCTAAAGTATTCCTCCTAACATAAGAAGACGTTTATAAACCTAAAGTGTCGTCTAAAGTCTACTCTTTACACGACGCGTTAGAGTTGTATGCGTCGTCTCCTTCTATGAAGCGCATCATATAGATGAAGCGATATCATATCAGAACGACATAAATTACCCTTCACATTGAGATGAAGTGTGAGATAAGGTTCATGGCCTTACATAAATCTTCTCCATAAACATTCAATGAAAATATCCTTGTATTTTGTCATTGTATCGAACACAATATAAAATAGGTACCTATAAAAATGAGGGCTACTATTTAATTTCAACTTTTTAATAAATTAAA
>NQLW01000001.1:685699-718925 GCA_002312845.1 Kalanchoe fedtschenkoi
CATACCCTTGAATCTTTGCCACATTCGGTTTCAATTCCTTGACCTTTCCGATTAGTGTGTTCTCCCAGGCCTCAATCGCATTATCCTAGACCACATATGTCATCGGTATTCTTCTCGAGTGTCGGATCTCCGGTCTATCGTCCGACACCAGCCCCGCATTTGGTTGCCGGTTCCCGGCCACCACCTGAGCCCAAGTCATTGTGAAACCCGTTCTACGCTCCTTACTCCCAGTAAAGCTCAGTCGGAGCTTCCCCTGATGCCACGGGAGATGGTTGGAGGCAAGCGACCCAGCAGAGAATAATCGAGAGAGCTGTTGAACAATCGACTGTACATAGAGAAAAAAGGCAAGAGAGAGAATCGTTCACTTTCGAATCTCACTTAATTGATCAGTAACTTTATAAATTTATAAAAAAGTTTGTAGTCGAGTTTAAACGAGCTGTAAATGAGTTTACTCAAGCCTTTAAATCAGCCCATATATGAGTAGAATACCTCAATTTTCATGTTTGGCTCAAATAATAGACATAAGTTATCTCCATTTCATTTATGTTAGAACGAATTTATGTCAATTATTAAAGTCATCTTTAGTAATTTCGAATCTCTTAATTCTTGTTACGATAGAGTTACATGTTTGAATTTGAGTTACATAATAACAAGTTAGTAAGTCCTCCAGTTTTTTAATTGAGTTATCGAGCTTCTTATCGAGCTTGTTTGCGAACATAAACGAGACGAGCACCCCCTTGCTCATGTTCGGCTCGTTTATCAAATGAGCTTATAATTTTTGTTCGTAATCAACCTATTTAACAAATGAGCTTTGACCGAGTGTTGATCGAGCTCGTTCACGAGCCGCTCGTGAGTACATCGGCTCATTTGCACCCCTATTGACAACAAGTGGAGAGTCCACCTATATTTTTTAAGAATATGACTAATAATCGTATAGTCCATGTCGTCTTTCATTTTACAAGGAGTGCTTATGTAGAGTTACAAGGTGATACCCACAAAGATGAGTTAGATGTCTCTAGGGGGATTGGAACCCAAAACACTTGGCTTTCGAGCCAAGTGCTTGACCATCTCATGCAATACCCTTTCAGTGAGTCCAACTATATGAGTTGATTTGGTTGAGTTTGTGGGCTATGTGAAACAACCTTTTATACGTAGAAACACTCCTCACCCACGAGATTGTAGCGGAAACTGCAATCTAATGAATAAAATCATAACTATATCAATTATAACATAGATCTTGTAAGTGAACTACTGCGGACGAAACCAACACGTTAGACCAATTCATTTATGAATGTAGCTAAAATCCGCTTTGATATCATATTAATAAGTTGGTTTCACACTTAAAACTATCTAATAATGAGGGAAAGAATCAACTATACTTATAAGTTAATTTGAATGAGCTTATGAGTCATGTGTGACTAGCCCTTAATATGCACCAACATACCCTTCCATCTTTGACTTGTCACTTTCCATTAATAAATATGAGTTTGATAATCATCATTTTTTATGTGAAATATTACTATAAACATTTTGATTATGGATCTTACGAAGTGCGTATCAAATGATAGGTAATATATTTTGAACATTTAAATTTTGAATAATTTATGATCAAAATTTAATACACAATATTTTAGATATTTTAATTGATAAGTAAAAAAAATACAGTAATTAAGAACGGAGGAAGTAACTAGAGTACCTAAAATTTGGCGACTGTATATCTTGAAGCTTGCTCATTCCTCGAGTTTAGGTGTGGAATGGATACCCCGCCTCCATGAACCCTGAACATGGTAATGGAATCAGAACAAAATCTCTATGTTGAGAAAGTTGTAAGTATATCACATACAGGACAGAGAGTGGAGTGAAAGCGCCAGAGCTCCCTTCACTCCAACACCGAAAAGATGATTGGACTTCATCTCCTCGCTCATGCGCATCCTTAGCCTGTGTGTTACAAGTCCAGCACAGGCCAAAGGTATTCATGATCGAGCAGCTGCAGTTTCTCAATCAGCACATTTCAGCTTGGAAGTGGGGAGAGCTCCGGATACTCAGCCTTTTTCATCCCTACTCACATGCACGGGCTCACATAAACCTGCAAAGATAAAAACTCTACAAACTCAAACTAGTATAAAACATGTGGGTGATGTGGCATTAAGGCTCTTTGTTTTAGGGAGTGAGACCACAAGGCACTTTTATAGCCTCATGCTGAATCTTTCTGGTTACTACTGATGAGTCTGTGATTAGTTTAAGTGGTGTAATTGGTAGCCATTTTTTCTTGTCTGAGATGTTTGAAATGAACAGCAAAAGCATACATCTTTCACATGCCAAAGTTAAACAGGTTCCTGCCCCGAGGCATCTCTTTTTTCCTACTAGAACATTTTTCAGTGTTAATACTAACATAAAGCAAATGTTCCTCCCGAATAAACGGTCCTGAAATGGCATAAACAAGAATGACTAGTCATATATCGATTCTCAATAAGGGGGAATAACTACTGCCCTTGGTCGTGGCAGGTACCGTAAGGTTCTTGGGGTATAGCAAACATGCTTTAGATTGAAAACAAGAACAAAATGGATAAATAAGACAAAACATGACGAACAACACTATTTACTGTATGACGAAGGAGTTTAATAATTGTTAGGCACAAGACTGATATCTCACTATCAGGGCCGGTCCAGAAGAAATGGAGACCCTGTGCAATGAAGTTTGAGACTTTTTTCTTTGGACATGTCAATCCTGCCCATGCGAATTTGGAGGTCTCACCCATTAAAATTTGGAGGTCTATTTCCCGAAGAATTTGAAGGCTCGAGGCCCTGCCCATGCGGAGGTCCGGTGCGGCCGCTCCGCTTGCACTGGGCTAGGGCCGGCTCTACTCACTACCAGAGATACTTAACAAAACACTATTAGATCACACTTCACTCAGAAAGAAAAGAAAAACTGTTGTTATTCATTGAAAAATAAAACATCCATATTTATACTATACATGAAAACAAAAATAAGAAAGCCACAATATTTGTATATTTTCAATATTGTATCTCTAATAATAGGAAATATCCTAAATCTTCCTAAACTAATTTTTTTTTTTTTTTTGAAAATATTCACGGAATATTTCACTTATTGGAGGATGAAGGCCAACAATAATGCCATACGAACCTCACTCATATGAAACCCTACAGGCTGAAGCAGAAAGGGGAGAAGAGCAGTTGATTCAAGCACACCATGTCTGAAGCTCATTTGCCGGTGGTGCTGTGTAGTGATCATCAATTTTTGGCATCACCAATTTTTAATGCCTTCTTTAGTCTAATCAGTGTTTCAAAAGCATTGTTCTGCTGTCAGCAGCACCAACATTTATTTTAGGGGAAAACCCCAAAAGGGATCCTGAACTACCGCCAGTTACCCAATTGCGGTCAGAACTACCACGATTTCCAAAAAGGGTGCGATGAAAAAAAAATGGACTGATTTTCTAAAATAAAATTTACCATTACTTTTCAAAACTAATATTATTATAAGGCTTAAATTTGTATGTGAAAATTACATTGTTTGGTTATCAAAAAACGTCGTTTTCTTTATGTGCTTAAAACGATATTATTTATTTTAATAACCAAATGATATAATTTTCACACACAAATTTAAGTCTTGTAATAATATTAGTTTTGGAATGTAATGATGAATTTTATTTTAGAAAATAAGTTTAATTTTTTTTTCATCGCACCCTTTTTGGAAATCGTGGTAGTTCTGACCGCAATTGGGTAAACGGCGGTAGTTCAGGGCCCCTTTTGGGTTTTATCCCTTTATTTTAAGGCTTACTTTGGTTGTCAGCAGATTCAGATGACCACATTCTGTTTTAGTGGGATTGATAGCTTGTAAACAATTTTGTACTTGCTTTTGATACCACTAGATGATGATGCTATGCTGCTTTTCTTTTCTTCGTTTGAAAATGGAAGGACTCATATTCGTCAGGTTTACAGAAGCGAAGATTCATCTATTTCACACCAAGATTAGAAAGAAAATGACTCAGTACCCATGCAGAGAGAAATAAAATTTGCTGCTAGTTAAGGGCAACCCCAATCAAAACTAATTAAAAAGAAGGTTTGTGTCATATCACGTCAGATTTGTGTCATGTCAACTCAGCAATGTCATAAATCTTCTTTTTACAAACCTATACGCACATTGAAACAAACCTCTCAAACCTCTATTCATGAGACTCACATGTCATATTATATTTTTTTCTAACTTTTCATATTATATTAATTAAAACGTTTCTAAATGTATTAAATATTTGATTGTTTATAATTATTAATTCATATTATTTTTTTGACACTTATATGATAACAAATTTAAATAATAAAATTTTTCATCAAACCATAATAATAATAATGTATTAAACGTAACATTAATTTAATATATTTCTAGATTACAATAAATAAAATAACACTTAATAATAGATAGAATATGACAAATTACAATTTAATATGACAAACGCGATCTTTAATCAGGTTTCGAAGCATGAAACGTGATTAAAGATCAGCAAAGTTTTTCACAAACCGCTTCGTGTCAGAAGACCATGGGCAAAATTAGAGTAGGAATTTGATCAGTTTTGAGCACTACAAATGCTGCTGCCTTCTGATGCAGTTGTGCAATGTGCAGTATAGTTGATTCTTCTGAGAGCTTCAAGTGGGATGTGAGAGAGCCATCATTTGATGTTTGAGGCAAAAAAATGTTGAGCTTGTAATACAGGAATTGTTCCCAGCATTGAACCCAACTTTGGCATAGGACCAGTACCAAGGGTGATGTGGGATTCGCATCTTGTTCTCATCCTCCCCCAGAACTACTTTATGGTCAAGTTTTTCTAGCCACACGATGCAAGTTCTCGGCAGCAGATTCTGGAGCTCCTTTTTCTAAAGGGAAATCAACTAAAATTTTAGAAGAAATATTGTCATTTTCCTATGACACAGAATACTCGAAATCTTGTAATTCAACAATAGCTAAAAACCAGTGCAACAGGTGCAGTCCGGAGCCAGAGTTCATCCGCGTCTAGTAACTCTGCGAAACATATCTCCTATATTTTGTGACTTGGTCTCAACCTTTGGTTTCTTAGCTGGCTTGGAATTCTTCTTCTCACTCGCACTTTTAGGTTGAAACAGATTTGACTGTGCCTCTCCATTTCCAGCAGATACTGCAGCAACAGAAGCAGGCTGTGTTGCAGCAGTCACTTGTTCAAAGCCCAGTTTCAAATGATCACACAAAAGCTTAAGCCAGCTTTCACTCAAATACTCCCCCATTATCAAAACTGAGTCCATCAGAGTATCCCTTTCATACCTGCCAGCATAATGCTCGTCGAGCTTGGGGAGCGCAGCCTTCAGCTGATTCGCCTTACACGCCAACCAAGCCAAAACCTTGGCATCATCCAGCCTGAAAAACTTAAAATCTCCAACCTCCTTAACCTGACAAACGACAGCAATAGCTGCTTCTGCAAGAGGTAGCAGTGAGTGATAATCAGGGTAGCCGTCAAGGAAGAGGACCTCCTCCAACTGCCTGAAGTTGCCAGGATGGCTGTCAGCGTCATTCCCTTTCCTCATACGAGCCTTGTCCAGCAGAGGCAAGAGTACGAAGACCAAATCCACTGGAGTGATAAAATACATACCGTCATTTTCAGAAACGTAATTTCCCAGGAACCAAGAACCATAGGGCTGTTTGAACCAGTGAAGCTCGTGAAGGGCTTCATCCGAAAGTAGGTAGCACACTTTGTTTCCGGATTTGGGATGGCTGAGAGTGATGAGCCGGCCAGATCCGTTTCCAGTGTGCAATGACTCCGGAGCGACAACAACACGAATTTCGCCCGGACCTTCGAACCAGGGATTCGGAATCTTCTCCATTGCCGGCGGAAGATGAGATTTTTAATTAGGGTTTTGATTTTCGATCAAGTTGCCGCCAGTTTCACCAGATGGAATTGTGATGTCAGCTATGGAAACACAACTTTCTCTGACCATTAGGCCCATTAACAACCAAAGGCCCAACAATTCCATACCAAAATATATTCTATTTTTTGAAAGGGTAAGAATTTTTCCTTATCACAAAAGAATTATATTCCACATTTGAACGTAAAAAGATGAATTTACTCGAGTTGCTTTGAATAATTTCATCAAAATTAAAATCAAAATAATCAATTCAATTTTTCAATATTCTCTTTTCTTTTTGAATTCACCACAAAGAATAGTTAGTAGTATTTAATTTTTGATTTTGACTGAATTACCCAAATCAATTAAATCAGTGAGGATAAATAAGTCTTATCATGCACATAGGTAGAATACAATTCTCTTGTGACAAGTAGAACCTATTTTACCTTTTTAAATATACCCTTTTTGTTCGATTTATCAAAAATATCATATTTTGTAGTTTATTTTGTAATTAACCCTACTTAAGCCAACCTGCCTGTAGTCATGACAGTTTCTTTATAGCGTATCGCCTCCACCAACCGTGACAACCCCTCCCGCTTTGGCACATGATCTGGAAAGCTTCGGTGGTTGACCAGGCCTAAAGTAAAGCAAATCACAATCATCAGCACTAGTTTGTAACAAAATCGCGTTTTGCAGTTCCGATTTTGTTGAAAATATTGCAACCTTACCACTTATTCACACATAACGTTTTTAAACAACACCGGAAATCGAGTGAGCGTTGCTTTTATTTCATATTTGCATAGTGTCTTCTTACCTCAGTTGCTCCCGGGTCCACAACTTCTGTCCACTAGCTGCTCTTTGTCGTTCGTAGAAGTAACCGATGGTTGAGCATAATAGTATTATCTCACATCGCACAGTGGAAGTTTTTAAGCGATCCATATATATAGTTGAGCCCCACTCATTGCTAATTGATTTTGAGTGTGGATTCGACTAATCTACATGGTATCAGAGCGGGTTTTAGACGCACTCTTAGAACATGCCCGTGACGGTTAACGGTATTATCTCATATCGCCCAGTGGAAGCTCTTAAGTGATCCTTATATAGTTGGGCTCCCCCACTCATTGTCAATTAGTTATCCGACTAATCTACACCGACAACATCATAACTCTCCCTTCCATCGCCATGCCTCCCTTCCGCCACCATCCTCCTTTTCGTCTTCAGATACGTTTTTGCTTTCCTTGGTCGCGAGTTTGCAATTTCAGGGATTTAGGTTTCTAGTTTAGGATAATTTCTAGCCATGGATGGTTTATGGTGTCTTTTTAGGGTAATTTCTTACCATGGATGATGATTTTAGGATAATTTCTAGCCATGGATGGTTTATGGTGTCTTTTTAGGGTAATTTCGTACCATGGATGATGATTTTAGGGTTTGTGTTAAGGTTTTGCAACTCTGGTTTACGATTTGTGTCAAAGTTTTGTAGCTCTGGTTTAAGGTTTTGCAGCTCTGGTTTAGTATTTGTGTAAAGATGTATAGCTTTCATTTAGGCTAATTTCTGTTTAGGGGTTGTGTTAAGGATTTCATGTTTAGAGTAATTTCTGGCCATAAATGTAGTTGACTTTATTTTAATCTTTCTTTTAAGGAAATTTCAGTATATTTTTTTACAAGGCGTTCCTATTATTATCATAGGTTTTTTCACTGAATTTAGGTTCTTGCAATAGTTCTGATTTTTGTTGAAATTTTCTAATTAAATCATATTGTTTCATGATTTAATTGCAAAGCCATGAAGCAAATGAAATTTAAATTTGAAGATGCTGTTATGAGGACTTTAGATACTTTAGACAGAGGTATTGTTGATGAGCGTGATGTTGATGATTTGGATTTTATGAATGAAGAAAGTAATGAGGCCGAGAGGTTGGATAGAGAAATATTAAGTGAGGACGATGACGATGATGGAGAAGATGGTTTAGTGTACGAGGTTGATGTGCCTATTAGTGTGGCCACGAGTTAAGAATTAGTTGACTAATCTCACCTTAGCCTAAATTCATTAGTTCACATTCAAATTATGTATATTCACATGAGGGCTTTGAATATCCGAATCAAAGTCCACAAGACTCATATGGCTATTCCGTTTTCAAGTATATTTCTAATTGGTTTATTGAGGGAGAGGATGACCCTTTATTTGAAAATATTTCAAAATGAAAGAGGAAACTATGTAAAGGTTTATCTCTAAGGATGTTGTGATTCATTCATGCCAGCTTTATTCCATTGTTAATAGAGTTGAGTATAAGGTGGATAAATCATAGCACTTCTCCTCAACTTGAAATGTCAGCGCGAGAGTCAGGGAGTTGAGTGTAAGTGGCATCTCCATGTGATCAAGAAAAAAAATTCTCATGTTCGAAGTGACTAGATTCGGAGACCACACACTTGTGAGAGTGACATAATTCTCAATGATAATGCACATTTGAATAAGAATTTTTCTGGATGGGAGATGAAGGATTACATCAAGAGAAATTGATTTTCTCAACCCACTTGATCATTAAGAAAAATGAAGAAAAAAAATATGACTTTTAGGTTTCATATTTGAAGGCATGAAAAAGTCGACAAAAAGCTTTAGAGATACTCTTTGAATTTTGGGAGCAGTCTTTTTAGACGTTGTTGGCATACATGGATACACTTTGTCGTACTAATCGTGGGACACAATTAGTTTGAAAAAGACTTAGATAGGTGAGAGTACTTGGTATGTGGACAAAGTCTTCTATTCATTTACATTGGCTATCGAGACTTTCAAAGCCTACCATCTCATGCTTTCTTTATAGGGCATTCATCTAATTACCATATTTTTCTAGTTGTTTTTACTTTGTCAGAGAGTGAGAATAATGATAGCTAGCAGTGGTTCATGGAATGCATAAGAGTGGGGATTATCAATAAGGATGGTCTTTGTGTAATTTTTGACTCACGTGTTGGCATTTTGAATGTGATGAAGAAAATTGATTTATCTCCTCTAAGTGCATATCATAGAGTGTGTGTTAGACATTTCATTAGTAATTTTATGACACGTATGAGAAATACCGTGCTTAAGAAGTTTATGAGAAAACTTGCTTATGAGATTCAACAGTACACATTTGAGCTCAAATTCAAGGAATTGGTGGAATTGTTGAAGGATGATATGAGTCATGTTAGGCAGTTACGTGAGATTCCTAAAAAGAAGTGGTCGTTGGCATACAATAAGGTAGGAAAACGTTGGGGTTTGATGACCACAAATGCAAGTGAGGTGTTTAATGGTGTTCTGAAAAGAGGATGAGATCTACTTATCACCGCTTTAATCCATTACACCATGAAGCTGTCTAATGAGTATTTTGTTGTCAGATGAGAGATGTATCTTGACGACTGCAGGAAGTATTCTCCCTGACAAATATTTGAAGGAAAAATATTTTTAAGGCCAAGGGTCTCCGCTCTAAAATTTAACTATATTATTATGTAATAAGGTTTCTATTTTTGACATCATGGACTTTTATTGGCTATGATGCATTGGGATTTGGGATGACCTTTGTATGTGCCCAAAAGCATGCTTTGATTTTTGGTTAGATTTTTAATCAATTCCTTCTTTGAGCTCCTTTTTGTTTATGAATTAGACCTAATCTTGGGATTTGAAAATAAGTTTTAAGCCATAAGCCTGTGGACTAGCCCTTTGCTAGCATATGCGGTTGATGAGAATGTTTTGTGTAATTAAAGACCAAATTATTCGGTCTATTTTTATCTAACTCACCTAATTCTTGATCGTTTGAGAGTATTATTTAATAGTTTTAGCTATTTTTCAGACTACTAGACAAATTTAAGACTTAATGCGAAAACATGCTAAAAGATGAGTTTTTAGAGCAACAGACTAAAAAAATCAGATTGACAATTATATGTCACTGACTGACCAAGTCCACAACCGTGCACCGAGGAATGCAGCCACACGCGTGGTGACGTAGAAGAGGGAAGACACATGACATAAATAATATTGATTTAGTTGTAAGGCTTTGGGAGTATATCAACTAGACGAGTAACAAATTATAAATACATGTTGTTCATGTTTACCGGTAAGAGTTTATTGGTGATTCTAGCAGATATACATCGGCTTGTACTTCTTACATAAACTTGTAGATAACTGTTTGATCTTTCTATATCCTTTTGAAATGCATGTGATAAAGCAATACTTTACCTTATTTCAAGTGCTTATATTTAGTATATTTGAGTCATTTCCGAGTGACTATGGGTGATTTATAGCTGATTTTGTCTCTTTTAGGTTAAATATGAAGAATACTGGCTTTGGAAGAAGAAAAAGATGAAAACAGTGCAAATCGGACTAAATTCGAAGAAAAAGCCAATATCAAAGGTCAAGCTGTCAAACGAAGAAAGTTCAGGGGCTAATCTGCAAATATGCAGAACTAAAACTCAAATCAGGTCATGCCGACGTGTGGCAGGTCGAGAGTAGGGAGACATCAGTTATAAATATAAGGTCTAGGGCTCATTTTTCAAATCTTCACATACACAGGAGCCCAGGGATTTTTCCATTCAGAGTTGGAGCATCATGAGATTAAGCTTTCTTCTACCCTTCTAGTTTCACTTTCATTATTACTGTGATTGTATCACTATAATATGTAGTGAGTAGTAATAAATTGGTAATCAGTTTAATATGAATATATAAAGTGTAATATGATATGTTAGTTTATGTGAAAAGTTGCATGAATGGTTTAATGTGGATAAAAATTTTATGAAAAAAAGTATGATAACAATGATGTGGCATGACATAAACTCATTTTTCGGACCCACAAAACAGAAAATGATTGATTAAGTCATACTAGCTAGCATACTAATAACAAACATCATGACACATATGCCTATATCTGTCATGGTTAGAGGTGTAACAATTCAGTTTGGTTCGGTTTTTAATAAAAACTAAACCGTTAGTAATCGGTT
This sequence comes from Kalanchoe fedtschenkoi, assembly GCA_002312845.1. Taxonomy (NCBI): domain Eukaryota; kingdom Viridiplantae; phylum Streptophyta; class Magnoliopsida; order Saxifragales; family Crassulaceae; genus Kalanchoe; species Kalanchoe fedtschenkoi. The sequence continues at coordinate 696,551 of NQLW01000001.1, forward strand.
TGAAAAATTTAAAACCAAACTAAACCGCTAGTTAAAAAACCAAACCAAATCAAACCACATGGTTCGATTCGGTTCGGTTAATTTTTTTGATGAACTTTATTGACTAATTTAACTACTAAATAGAAGAATTTTTATATAAAACCCTAATTTTGTTAGGTTTGGACCGGTCGATTAAAAACCAAATAAAACCATCAATCATCGGTTTTTCAAAATTTGAAACCGTAATCAAACCACTAACATTTCAAACCGAACTGAACCTATCAATTTGATTCGGTTTGATTCGATTCATCATTTTATTAATTTTCTTTTACACTCCTACTCTTAGCCATGGTATAGGACGCAATGCTTTACTCTAAACACAACTCAAATCGGGTAAATTGGGGCTGTTTATATTTTTCTTCATCTGGCTGCACAACACAGTGAAAGGGACGGTGTCTTGATGGAAAATACCAGTCAATCTTTCCAGACAGCATGACATGGATTATATAGTCAGAACAGAAATTTCCAGGAAAGCGATAAATTTTAGCATGACTTATGGATCATGCAAACACGTTGTGCCGACCCACTAGCAAAACACGAATAATTTATATTGCAAAGAATATTTTTCTTACAGACTGTAGAGAAGTAGGGCGGCGGAGTGCATAAGGCTCTCATGTCATTTTGTAATAATAATAATAATACATGGGAGTAGTTTCTATAAAAATCACACTGATCGGCAGATAATCTGAGTCTAAGATTGCCACATATGAAACAAACAACTGAAGACAAAGCACTATCTGCGACCAAGTGTCCCGACCAAATAAACAAAGGAAAACCGTGTAGGCAAAAGGCCTTGAATAAATCCGAGCAGCAATAAGTGAAGATCGTGAACCCCTCAGCCATATGTGTTGACAGCTTCCCAAAGCAAGTTGTTAGGGGCCTTGCTGAGGTCCCGAGCTTGTAAGGCGGCAGTCCTCAACGTCTTGATGGTGGCAACGTTAGCGTCCCAGAAGGACAAACTTACGTAGGGCAAATTGTGCTTCTTGCATAGATCCTTGACCACTGGCGAGATGTTCCTCAGCTGGCATCTGGGCATCCTGGGGAACAGATGATGCTCCAGCTGAAACTGCAAGCCACCATGGAACCAGTCCATCCACTTGGAGCACGAGATATCAATCGTCCCATTAGTCTGCTTCTCAAACCAGTCATTACCTTTCGGAGCTCCCATATAAACATTGGCCGAGAAATGGTTCAGTGTAAATTGTATGTGCTGAATTGAAGTAACTGTGAAACTAGCCAAGACAAACAAAATCCTCTCGGTCCAAGTGGGTAGGCAGGAAACGAGCAGTGGAAACCACGTCCAGAAGATGAAAATTCCCAATATGTTCGCCCATCTGTATGGAATCTTTCTCTTGGAGAACAAGAGCAAGAACGTCTGCAGATAAAGATTAATTCTTGCCACAATCATAACTGGGTAATAACTCCAGTGCTGATAACTGATGAGTAACCTCGCCAGGGGATCAAACTTGAGCTGCCTCCCATAGAAGATTGATGTAATGGAGTTGAAAAACTTGGAGGACACCGCAAAGACGGGAATATGCTGAAGATCTGGGTCATGATCAACACTGTTGACAGCAATATGGTGCGCGTTGTGAGTCCACTTCCACCATGCGATGCTGATTCCAGTCAGGCAATTACCAGTCAATATTTGAGCCAAAGTATTCCATCCTCGGCTGGTCATCATCTGATAATGGCCAGAGTCATGACCCATATAAGCGCTTTGCATCCACAACATGCCCAGCAGTCCACCAGAAGCCATATGCGCCAACATACTCTCCGTACACAAAACTCCATACACAACAAGACCCAGCAACACCACAACCGTCACAACAGATCTCAGAGCCACATGTCCTTTCTTCTCAAACAAACCCATCTTCACAAACTCATAATACAACCTCCTGAAATCCTTGGAAACCGGAGACACATTGTCGTCTTCCAAGTAATACCCAGTGAAGAACTTGTCCAGATATTTCCAAGCCGTACCTGGGTGATAAGCAATGAAGGCGTCGGTGACGTCTTGCCCGGCTAGATTCAGTAACGGCACGTCTCCTCCCGGATGCTCTTTCGCCCAATCGGTCACGTCATACACCTTACCTTGAATCGAGATCCACAAATCATCGGCATTGTCGTGCTTTCTGAGCTCCTCTGAAGTAACGTATTTCTTCCTCTTCTCTTCCGCCATTGAAACAACAAAAACCAAATAAAAACAATGAAGCTTGTTCTGATTCGATTTTTGTTAATATCTTGTCTTCTACAAAATCTATGGCTTGATTTTTTTCTGAAGTGGGTGTTGTGTTTTATAATAGAATTTCGAATGGCGATCGGTGAGAGGGTTATATCCGGTACGAAAGTGGTGGACGTCGAGGTAGCGACTACCCCTGTTTTGGCAAAAGGTAAGCGCGTGTTGTATGACGGGGTTGTACACGTGGCGGATATTCATTAGTCCGTCTTCCATTGCTTAATAACGCCATGTATTTTATCGTATCTCGAAATGAAATCTGGACAGTTGGTTACGGCGCTAGTTTGAATTATGCGGTGGAGATTAAATGGTCGGGGTTGGATATTTATTTTCGGAAACTTTATCTGGCTTGAGGTAACGGGGTTAGGGCGCGTGGGCTTGGCGTGGCTTCGTCTTCGGACGGATAAATATACTGAAAGCAGATCTGGCTTACAGCCGCACCATTAAAAATGACAGCTAAGTTTTGAAACGAGCCTTTGGTTAAATTCGAAAAGTCTTTCTTTTCTTTCCCCGAAAGTGATGGAGGCTATTAATTGTCCATTTTCGTGTGCTAAAGTACGCGCGCGTACTCCGTTTTTTTTATTTATTGTTTTTTTATAAAGATTTAAGTTTGGCGTATTATTTTGTATGTGAAATTTTATAATAATTATTATGATGATCAATCTCAATATGTTCGTATCGAATTTCACTTCAATAATATATTTTTATTACAATTTTATAATATTTGCATTTTAATAAGTGTTCTAAAAGGCGCTAGGCGGTCCTAGGCGGTTGGCTTTGGGCCTAGCGACTAATCGGCTAGACGGGGATTAGGCGGAAGGATTAATCGGATGATTAGGCGGTCTGGTCCGGTCTGAAAACCGAAATATTCCGATCTGACCCGGATAGACCGAAATCCACTGAAACAACGTCGTTTTGATGAATTATGTCACTCTAAAATCCAAAAGGCCAAACCCTTCTCCTCATAATTCATTAACCATTTATCTCTCTAAAACCCTAAATTCTCCCTTATCTCCTCATCTCTATCCAGCCACACGCCGCTTCCTCCGCCACTTTCTCCAAATCCGGGTCCGGACCGACTCTCACCGCCGCTTCCTCTGCCTCCCCGGCAGGCCCCTTCCCCTTCCCCCTCACATCTGTACACTCTAACTCATCACGCCCCACGCCTCATCCTCATCGCTCTCGGCCCTCCTCGTTCGCCCCATTTAGATCTGGAGCCCGGCCGCGGCGCATGACTTTATGGAGCGGTGGTGGCAAGCGACGCGGACGCGACACAGATCTGGAACGACGGATCGGTCCGAACTCAAAAAATCGATCGTCCGAGCGGCGGATCGTGACGCGGACGTGGCAAGAGGGAGATGACGAGGGTTTCTGGGGATTTGACCAAACTAATCGGATTTTGAACGCCCAACACCGAATCGGGGCGTTCGGCAGCCGCCCAGCCCCTAGGCGGCCGCCTAGAGCGCCTTTTAGAACACTGATTTTAATATATTTACGTTCAAAAATTAATGCACGATATTTTAAACGACAAGTAAAAGAGGACAGCGGGAGTACTTTCTCTGTCCTCTTTTACATGTCACTTAACCTAATTTTTTTGTCAACTTTTACTTATCATTTAACAATTTTCAATGCATATTTAATATCAACAACTCTCTTAAAACGTCAAACATTAATCACTTCTTTATCATAATTAATAAAAAAATTATTCATCACCACTAATAATCTACCAATTTTACTTTCTGCACGATTTTTTTTTAAAAGTACCAACCACCCACTCATTAAATTTGTTCAACCGTTAGCATTTACTTCACTTTAATCTACTTAAATTAATCTTAAACAACATGTATTAGAAGACGGAGGAAGTATGTTTTTATGAATAATTGGAAACTGGTTCAAGTAAGAATTGAAGTACTCCCTCTGTCCTCTTTTACATGTCACTTAACCAAGTTTTTTTATCCACTTTTACTTGTCACTTAACAATTTTCAATGCGTATTTAATATCAACAACTACCTTAAAACGTCAAACATTAATCACTTCTTTATCATAATCAATAAAAAAACCATTCATCACCAATAATAATCTACCAATTTTACTTTTTGCACGAATTTTTAAAAAAAAATATCAACCACCCACTCATTAAATTTGTTCAACCGCTAGCATCAACTTCACCTTAATCTACTCAAATCAACCTTAAACGACATGTATTAGAGGACGGAGGGAGTAGAGTGAATTTATTTTTGGAGGTTGACCATCTCAAATTTATTGATAAAGTGATCTCAAGTCGGCATAAATTTACTTCGAAATATGAATTTGTATAGAAATGGATGTCAGCACATTTTCAATCAAGTACTCCATCTTTACTTACATATAGCATGAGAAAAAATAAATCTTGATCTCCTTGAACATATAATAATTTTAATTTTTCAATTTTTTTTATCAGTGAGTATTGAAGTTTTGTAGTAAGTTTTGTCTAAGAGTTCGGAGCATTTTGTTTCAATATGGAATTAAGTTCATCCGTTCATGACTTTTTGACATCGAAGCGCTTCGTCTGCACGAAGCGGTTTGTAAAAAGATAAACTGCCACGCTTCAAAGATGGAAGTTTGGTAATATATATAATCAATATTCAGGATAATTTATTATCACGCCTCTAACTCTAAGGCATGACAATAGATATATATTAAATATTCATCATATATATTATCACGCTTCAGAATTGGAAGCGTGGTGATATGTATATCCTAAATAATTGATGTATATCAATTATCACCCTTCAATAGGTATGTGAAAAAAGAATTTATGACAAAACTGAATTGACATAATACAAATTTGATGTAGCATGTATGCTCTTATTAGGAGAACTCACGAGGAGCTCATGTAGAGATACAAAAGAATAATCACAATGAATATTCCAAATTCAAAATAATTGATTTTAAAAATAAGTGATTGACCAATTCATTCAACATTTTTCAATAATTCTTTTAAAAATCTGTATAAAGCAATACAAGAACGAAATGGAGACCACATGCACGGCCGATGCCGACCAAGTCTGGGCACGATTCCGTACTGGGTTATCAATGTCTTTGTTTTTAAAGAAGGAACTCATAAATATCTAGGCTTTTTAATTATCGAATAAGGCGGATACAAAGTTCATACCCACTATTAAAAGTGAAGACTAAGATCATATTATCAGATCAATAAAATTCTTTAGGGCCGGAGGTGATAATATCTATCTACTATAATAACATTATAGGATGTCGCGCTCCCGGCGGTTATGCTCCCCCCTCCCGAATCGAACCGGTTCGGTTCAAAATCGGTTGGTTCGGTTTGAAATCAGTTAGTTTGGTTCGATTTGAAATTTTAAAAAATTGTTCGGTTTGAAACGGGTAGGTTCGGTCCAGTTTGAAATGTTAATAGTTTGATTGCGGTTTCAAATTTTAAAAAACCGATGACTAATAATTTGATTCAGAATTCAATTTTTACGAACCGAATCGAACCGAACCGAACCCGTCGATTCGACGGGTACTCTGCCTAGTATATATATAACATAATAGGATTGGGAGCGTCGCGACGCTCCCGGTCGATTTGGTTCGCTCCCGGTCTGTTCGGTTCGATTTAAAATTGGTTGGTTCCGTCGGTTCCGGTTTGGTTTGGTTCGGTTCGGTTCGGTTCGGTTTGAAACCGGTTGGTTTGGTTCAGTTTTAAATGTTAGTGGATCGGTTCGGTTTTAAACTTTCGATTTCAAATTTCAAAAAACCGATGACTGGTAATTTAGTTCGGTTTTTAATTTTTCTCAAACCGGACCGATCCAAACCCATCGGTTCGACCGATACTCTGCCTTACTATTTATAATTGGTAAGACTTGATCAAACATAAGGAGGTTGGACTTGCCTGACTGTTTTATTTCTTAATTTATGAATAGCCTTTAGTTCCTTGAATCTTATTGATATTGAATTATACATGTTTATTCGTACTCATGTCTATTTTATATACGCAGTTTTTTATTTATCTTGTGTCTTTGTAGTTCTTACTATTGTTATGAATATTTTTTTTAGGGATAAAACCCAAAAGGGGCCCTGAACTATCACCGCTTACCCAATTGCGGTCAGAACTACCACGATTTCCAAAAAAGGTGCAATGAAAAAAAAATGGATTGATTTTCTAAAATAAAAATTACCATCACATTCCTAAAATAATATTATTATAAGATTTAGATTTGTGTGCGAAAATTATATCGTTTGGTTATCAAAATAAATTATATCATTTTGCGCACATAAAGAAAATGACTTCTTTTGATAATCAAATGACATAATTTTTGCATACAAATCTAAGTCTTATAATAATATTATGTTTGGAATGTAATGATACATTTTAATTTAGAAAATCAGTTCAATTTTTTTTTCATTGCACCCATTTTGAAAATCATGCTAGTTCTGACCACAATTGGATAAGCGGTGTTAGTTCAGGTTCCCTTTTGAATTTTTCCCCTTTTTTTATTTATCATGGCCAACAGTGACACGCAACTGGTTATGGCACTATAAACGTTTTTAGCAGTATTTAACTATCGATCTCAATTATTGTCTAAAACAGATATGTTACAGCAAAAATATTCAATACACCAGTAGTCTTGCAATTTGCATCTTCCTCGTGTTTTTTGATACGCACCTGCATCTGAAAACACATACAAACTTCCACACTAAGACTAAAAAACATACATACAAAAGCAAGAGGGCACTAGATTGTAAATAAAAGTTGAAAAATCGATGGATCGAACCAACAAAAACGAACCACTAAGTTTCGTTAGGGTTAGGGTCTCATTTGTTCAGTTATGGTTTTCATTTTCGAAAAATCAACAAATAATGGTTCGATTTGAATTTTATTTTTGTCAAATCAAACTAAATTATTTCACTATATTTTAGATCACATATATAAATTTAATTATATATATATATATATATGTATATATGTATAGTAAACTAGTTTCTTTAAATTTATATAGTAAGTCTCATACTTAGTAAATAAATATTAATAAATTTTATGAAAAATTAAATCGCATCGAATCAAACCACATGATTTAATTTCTAACGGTTCGGTTTGGAATTTTATTAAAAACTGAACCGATACTGAATCATCTATATATCTATATATATAACAGAATAGGATTTCTGTTGCGACGCTCCCGAACCGATCCGATCTAATTCGGTCCGATCAGGTTCGGTTCAATTTGGTTCGGTTCGTTTTTAAATTTTTAAAAATCATTCGGTTTACAGTTTCATATTTTAAATAGGGATGACTAATAATTTCGTTCGATTTTTCTCGAACCGAACCGTTGGGACGACGGGTGTCTTTAATCGTTCGGTTTACAGTTTCATAGTTTAAAAAGGGATGACTAATAATTTGGTTCGATTTTTAATTTTTTTTTTGATCGAACCGTCGGAACGACGGGTGCCTTTACTCGTATAACAGAATAGGATTGGGAGCGTCGCGACGCTCCCGGTCAGTTCGGTTCGGTCCCGATTTGTTCAGTTCGATTTGAAATCGGTCGGTTCGGTTTGGTTTTAAATGTTAGCGGATCGGATCGGTTTTTAATTTTTTGTTTCAAGTTTTAAAAACTGATGACTAATAATTTGGTTCGATTTTTAATTTTTCTTGAACCGGACCAATCCAAAACCTGTCGGTTCGACGTACCCTTCGGTTTGGTCCGGTTTCAAATTTGAAAAAAATCATTCGGCTTACAGTTTCATATTTTAAAAAGGGATGATTAATAATTTGATTCGATTTTCAATTTTTCTCGAACCGAACCGTCGAGACGACGACCTTTACTCGTTATATCCTTACAGGAATCACTCGTATGTACGCTTACTGTCGTATCCTAACAGCCGGTGAGTTCCGGCTGCAGAAGATGCGGCTACAATGATTGGAGAGGGTGAGATGTGGGGCAGAGGAGTTCACCAGGCGGGTAGAGAAGTTAGTCAGGCGGAGATGAGGATTACTTAGAGGGATGAGGACATTTTTTATTTCTATTCAACAACAACTTTGAATGGTTTTTATTTTTACTTATTGGTGATAGTGTTAACTTTTAGCTTTCTAATATGATTTAGAGCATTTATCTTTCAAAAGACACCAGATAGTAATAAAAGATTACAAGAGGCTTTATCTACTACTACATATTTGAGCTATTATCATGCTTCCAATTATCACACTTATTATTATGGCCGTGGTAATTAATCAAATAAAGCGTGGTAATTGGTGCGTATGCAATTGGCGCTATACCTATTACCACGCTTCTTATAATTAAGCGTGATAATATGCTATGTTAAAAAACGACAGCGTTTCTTTGAGAGTCTATTACCACACTTAGGTTTTAAAAGCGTGGTTATAAGTGACGATTAAAACGTCAACCGTTTTGAGCATGATCAATTACCACGCTTTCCTTTTTGAATGTCATATATTATGATGATACTTGATTTTAGTGTACTAAGATTGGGTCAATACCTGTGAGGTTACTTATCTTTATATACTAAAATTAAATGTGAGTAACTTTGTCACCAAACAAACAAAATTATTTGTAGCATGTGAGACTATTTATCTTCAATGCTAAGCAAGTCTTGTTATCTTATATGGCTATGCTAAGTCTTGTTAGCTTATATGGCTATGCTAAGTCTTGTTATCTTATATGTTAAGTCTTGGCGACTTGATGGATGCCCAAATGGTATCTGCCTAGTTGGACAGACCCAATATAACTAAAACAATATGAATTTGACAGTTCAAATAATTAAGTGACTTTTGTGGTTCAATCTCGTGTTCGTGACTATCCACGTGGGTTGTCAGTTATCATATTTCATAAAACAAAATCATTTTTTTCATATTTAAGATTTTTTTTCTTTTTGAATTACTACACTTTTTTTAAAAAATACTGAAAATTAAAATAAATATTATTATTTCAAAATGAATATTCAATTCATCAAATATTAAGATCGTTTGCACTAAAGTGAATATTTAATTCATTTAAATGAACATTGAATAGTTTTGAAATAAATATTCTCTATGGAGAAATTAAACAATTTCGTATAATTCGAAGAAAAAAATTTAGGATTATCATGTGCAATTTTTATTAGTATAATTATCAGAATACATATATTTATTAAGGACTGCATACAAAACTCAAAGTGATGAATACTTTATCATTTAAAACGAAAATTACCGCTACACTTGGCCAGAGCCAAAATGTCATTCAGCGGGTTGCCGATCTATCCTGCATGTGTCCAATCACTCTTCCGTGCTCCAAGAACACCTACTCTCGTTTGTAACGTCATTTTAAATTTGTTTAAAATGACGTCATTTTCATATGGTTCTATATTTATTAGTTTTCCTTCCATATTCATCTGATAATTTATGATTCCATATTCATCAGTTGTGCTTCCATATTCATCTGTTTTGCTTCTATATTCATCAGATTATTTATGGTTCTATATTCATCAGTTGTGCTTTCATATTCATCATATTATTTTATGGTTCCATATTCATCAGTTGTAGTTCTACATTCATCAGTTTTGCTTCCATATTCATCAATTCTCTTTCTATATTTATCAGTTCTGTTTATATATACAGCTACCTAATATACAAGCACAACTGGTGAATATTCATCACTTCTGCTTCTATATTCACTAATTGTTATTTTTTTGAAGAAATTGAAGCATAAATCATTTGATGAATATATCAGGTCATCTGATGAATATAGCAAGTCAATTGATGAATAATTGAATATAGAAGCAACTGGTGAATATTCATCAGCTCTGCTTCTATATTCATTAGTTGTGCTTATGTATACAACTGATGAATAAAGAAGCATAACTGGTGAATATTCATCAGTTTTGCTTCTATATTCATTAGTTTTACTTACGTTTTCTGCATATACAAAAGTGCAAATCGTTTGGTGAATATATAAGCATAATTGATAAATATTCACCAGTTGTGCTTATATATTCATTAGTTGTTGTTTCTGCAATTAAAGAAACACAAATCATCTGGTGAATATATAAGCACAACTGATAAATATTCACCAATTGTACTTATATATTCATTAGTTGTTGTTTTCTGTAAATACATAACTAGTGAATATGTAAGCACAACTGGTGAATATTCATCAGTTGTGCTTATATATTCATCAGATGTTTGACCGAGCGCGGGTGTGTAATACGTAAAACGACGTCGTTTTCTTCAAAATCAAAATGACGTCGCAAACGAGAGTAGGTACTCCCAAAATACACAAGAATTTGCGGTATGTGTCATATTGAATGTTAGGTGGTGCATCCAAAAATCTGTGGTATTAACAGTGTTCTAACATGCGTTAGGCGGTCCTAGGCGGTGGACGTAATGACTAGCGATTAATCGGTTAGGCGGGGGTTAATCAGAAGGATTAATTGGACGGTTAGGTGGAGTTATATATATTAATAATTATTTAATAATTAATTATAAAATTATACCTATATAATTTAATATTATTTTAAAAATAAAATATATAAAATAATTAGGCGCTAGATGGATCGTTTTTAAAACGCCCAGAGACTAATCGGGCGCCTAGGCGGCTAGGCGGCCGCCGTTTAGAACAGAGGGTATTGGCATCCACTCTTAATTTATTTTCAATCAATATCAGTATTATAGATAAATTTGAAAGTATAAAAATGCACTAAAATCAATTAGTATGAAAATTGTCTTTCATATTTATTAAAGGGAAAAAACCCAAAAGGGGCCCTGAACTATCACCGCTTACCCAATTGCGATCAGAACTACCATGATTTCCAAAAAGGGTGCGATGAAAAAAAAATTAGACTGATTTTCTAAATTAAAATTTACCATTATATTCCAAACATAATATTAGTATAAGACTTAAATTTGTGTGAGAAAATTACGTCATTTGGTTATCAAAATACGTCGTTTTCCTTATTTGCGCAAAACAATATAATTTATTTTGATAACCAAACGACGTAATTTTTGCATACAAATCTAAGTCTTATAATTATATTAGGTAAGGAATGTAATGGTAAATTTTATTTTAGAAAATCAGTCAATTTTTTTTTCATCGCACCCTTTTTGGAAATCATGGTAGTTCTGACCGCAATTGGGTAAGGGGTGATAGTTCAGGGCCCGTTTTGGGTTTTATCCCTTTATTAAATAACACATTTACCCTAACAGAGACTACCTCCAAACGGATGATGATCTCATCATACTAAGCAAAATTATAACAACCTAAAACAAGTTGGTTTTGTATACAAATAGGATTGTTTTGAGATAAAACTGGATAAGAATCCCCTCAAAACGTACTTGCTAAATCAGTTTAGAAACCAAATAATTTTTTGTTAATAATTTTGGAACAAAATATTCATAATTTTTTATTTTAATAAAATTTATAGAAATTCTACGAGTTTGTCGTTTTCAATATTTCAAAAATATATATGTCTTTATGTATCTAAAATCAAAAAGTATATGGGTTTCTATCAAATCATCGTGCATATTTATTATTTGTGTAGCTATAATTACCATATGAATAGTCATATTCACTAATGAGATTTTTTTTTTTAAATGGTCGATCTCCTTAACTATTATAAAAAGGACCAAAAAGTCTGAACTGGAAAAGTATGCAGAAATGGCTCGTATGACCTAAATAAGGCTCTAAAAGACCTACAACAAACATCACGTTAAAATGAAGTAAAATACAAGACCAAACAATATGTAAAAATTAAAACACAGTCTAAATTGAACGAAGGGCCAAGTGCATAGTTTGTCGAAGAGCCTGTTGAACTCTACTCAAGAATATTTAGGCCGAGCTAGACACCACTTTGCCCATATAGAATGAGCATTCACTGCTAAGCGGTCGGCGACGCTATTAACTTCCCTATATATATATGACGAATGGAGATACCTTGAAGCAACGTTATGATACAGAAGGTAAACATTAACGCCATCGACATTTGGTGCAACCTTGAAGAATTTCCAACAGAATACTACGCTGCGACTAGACCTCTATGATCATAAAACCGTGTGTTTTAGCATGTTGTAAGCCAACCAGGACCGCCTTGAAGTCCGCCTCCAATTGTAGTGTGACCGAAATCAGCTAAGAATAAAAACATTGGAACACCTTGAGTGTTGCGAATGAGACCTCTCCATGTGCTCTCACAACCTTCTCAACGAACCATCTACATTCAGAGTAAATCCATCCTCACCTGAGCGTTATGAAAGTCATACCACCCTGGGAGGCTTTAGCGCTTAAGATGAAAAATAGAGAGCTTGCAAAGATAATGCTTCAAGAGTTGCAATTTGAGGTGGTGTGGACAGTTGGTAGTATCATGTAAATTCAGCTCAGGACACGCCGAAATGTATCTTGATGAGCAGGGTTCATTGTCATGCATGTGACAATTATGCAAGCACCAAAGCTTCCAAAGGCAGGTACAGAAAATGATGAGAACAACATATTTCGGGATGATATTAGGTCTTAGTACAAAAACATGCTAAAAAAGTAGTTTTAGAAAATAATTTGGACACGGATAGAAAATCGGATAGAAGACTATAGTCATCCAAATCTAAGAGCCGCGCGTAATGGACAACTGTTGTGCGCAGGTGACATGGCAAAGGATTGCTGCGTGTCACATGAAGAAAGAAAAGAGAAACTGACTTGGTCATTGGCCGCGCGTGCGGTACTTAAATAACACATGCGCACGACAAAGTGATGTTTCTAAATCGACCAGCAGAATTCTTTCAATTTTTGAGGGGCATAACTTTCACGCTACATGTCCGATTTACACGATTCAAGTGACTATGAAATTCACATGAGATTATCTGCAACTTTTTGTAAGGAGTGAAAGATTGAATTTTAGTGGATATCTATCAAAGAGCCAAAAAACACTCTAAACAGGTTTTCTTTCTATTTGACGTCCAAATCTGACTCTGATTTCCATATGTCAATAAGGTCAAATTCGATCGTTATCTCCTAATGATATTCATTATAGATCAGAACAGATTCGTTGCTTAAACTTTAAGCTACTTCTTATATATTAAAAGAGAGTTTAAAGGATCTAGAAAAGTGTGCTTACATAGTGCTTAAGTGTGCTAGTGTGTTGAGGTGTTCGGTGCTGTTTAATCTTCAACGTGACAATATTCAGAGGAGTAATGGAGAGCAGCAAGAAATTCATCCTAAAGTAAATCTGAGTTTATTTTTGAGGGTCGTTCCTACCTATTTACTTATGTCTACTTTTATGGCCCTTAGTGGTTCAATCTCTTATGTAGTTTGGGTACTTTGACATGTGATTATATTTGTGAGATATTTGTACTTAATAGATTTTTTTTATGATGATATGTTTATTGTGCTTAATCTGAATGATTGCGTTGTTGTATTACAAAAATTAATGAAATGAATGTCGTGCTTTGTCACTTGAATTTCGGGCGCTGATTTAGTTATGAAGGCTTGGGTCAATACCAACTAAACAAGTAGCTAATAAAATAAACATACTCTCTATTCTGTGTGAGCTAATAATCTAGATTGAATTATCAACCACAGTAGCTCTAAACCGTATGTCTTGTTGCTACGTTGACAATCCAATCAAAGCATGTTGGACATGTAGGATTCATATCATTGGCCTATATGGGTATGATGGATGATGAGTCGAAGTAGTTATATATGGCTAGTCACATGATTATGGATGATAAGTGCATTATTGAATTCAGTTCATAAATAAAATTTCATCATTAGAATCAATGATCAATATTCTCACAAGTCAAGTAAACCTGAACTACATGTTTCTATACTGATATCTTTATTTCGTTGTAGATTGAAGTACCCATTACTTCATTTTTAATCTGAAACCCCCATAACTTTTAACTCTTTTTATTTGTCAATTATCAAGTTACTAACGTGTTATGAACTTAGTCTTTGTGATTCGATCCAGAACTTACTACTTGCTAGTGAGCATATAAGAACATATAAGTTTATTTACTTATGCGTTAATCAATCCTCCACTTCTTCGATTTAGTCTTCTTCAGGCTCTTTTAGTTCATTTGGAATTCCTGGAAAATTTTTCTTGTCATGTGGCTTAGCGACTCCTTGGTACTCTAGAACTTGAATGACTAGTTCTTGATACACCAATTTATTGTTTCTTAGCTCTAAGACTTCTTCTCTAAAATCTTCATTTGGACCTTGACCAGGAGGAGTCCAAGTGGTTAAAACCTCCACTCGTTTGTACAAGTCTTGTGAAAATTAAGCAAGATTCTTAGTCTCCTCTCCGTAATAATAAATTCCTCCCTCCTTTTAAGTTCAGCCTCGAGTTATTTGAGTAAGTCTTAAGGTGATTACTGATTTTGTATTGCATTGCGTGAAAGGGGAGTGGTGTTATCTATTTGGTGATGAAGGTGCTTGGTACCTTGGGTCATTTTAAATAAATGATCATCATATGTCTTGAAAGACATGGAATTATGTTCATACCTCCAGTCTTCTTGTCGGTAGGGTTGTCTTGTCCAAAGGTTCTAATATTGTGTAATGAGAGACACTTCCCAAGAGTGGCTTGTTCCTTGTTCATGATCAAGCCATCCTACAATATTTGTAAGACCATCATGTTTGCATTTCAGATTTTATGTTGGGACCATCATTTGGCTGGTTGTTATATATGTTGTCTCTTTACTTGTATAATTTTCTAGCTAAAAATGTGCAAGCTAAACATGTTGTCTTTGGAGTATGCACGTATGGTGTGCAGTTGAAGTTGAAAGCTCACTCATCTTGAAGAAAAAAAAAATCGGTGAATTGAGTTTTTTTTATGTTTCAAATGATATTATTAAGATGTTTCGAGATTTTTCATGGAATAGTTAAAAGAGGCTCTTTTATTCTTTATTGGGCGTACGAATGTAATTGTTAGCATACGTTGCTCTTAGCAGTAGATTATAATGAATTGTTGGCAGAATGAAGTGGGTTTTTTCATATTTCATAGCATTGGAATTGTATGTGAACGAACCGAACCAATATCAAATCAAACTACTCGATTTGATTCAGTTCAGTTTTTCAAATAAGTTGGTTCGGTTTGGTTACTAAAAAATCAAACCGATTGACATAAGTTCGATTTGATTTTTTAACCAAAATCAAACCGAAGCGTTACACTCCTACAATATATGTACATATATAGGTGCTCAACTTGTGAACCTATCTCTTAATCTCTTGAGCATAGCTATTCATATGATGAATATCTACGTGCCCAACTCTTGAACGTATCTCTTGATCTCGTGAACATCCATATTCATGCACTATTCATATTATGAACATAACTATGTTAATAAATATAAAAATTATGAATTTTTTATACTTGTTTTTATTGAATTTTTTGAATTAAATAATATTTTTACTGATTTTTCTATTTTTTATACTTTATTTAATTATTTTTTATTTGAATTTGTTAATTTAAATAATTTTTATTTTTATTCTTATTTTTATTTTTTTATCCTTTTGATTTCATTTTTTTTGAATTTACTGTTCAATTTAGGTTGGATTGAATTGAATAATCAGAGTAAAACGATGTCGTTATGAAACGATAGGGCTCTGGGTGCAATTATGAGTGATTGTGGTAATTGGAGTATACTCCCTCCGTCCTCTAATACATGTCGTTTAAGGTTAATTTGAGTAGATTAAGGTGAAGTTAATGTTAGCGGTTGAACAAATTTAATAGGTAGTTGGTTAATGATTTTTTTAAAAAGTTCGTGCAAAAAGTAAACTTGTTAGATTATTACTGGTGGGGAATGTATTTTTTATTGAATATGATAAAGAAGTTATTAATGTTTGACATTTTAAGGTAGTTGTTGATATTAAATACGCATTGAAAATTGTTAAGTGACAAGTAAAAGTGGACAAAAAAATTCGGTTAAGTGACATGTAAAAGAGGACAGAGGGAGTAGGTGGCAATGGGCAACCCTCTACATAATTGGCGGAATTTATGGATGCGGCAAGTTCCTGAATTGTGCAATTTTCCACCAAGTTCATCTGACGTTTTTGCTGCATCTGATCATAAATTAACTGAAAGAATGAAAAAAATATATATAAAAATGGATTATGAATTATCATTGTTCTCTATTTGCAATTTGAACTATTCGAATTACAAAAAATGATGCAAATAAACTTTTAAGAAATAATTTAGAATGTCATTTACAATTCATTGATTTGTTTCAATACAACTTATTAAATTTGTTGATAATTAGGAGTTGGTTGGGTATGAAAAAGTATAAAAAAATGATATCGTTAAATAGTATGACCAAACAACATAGTTTTAGCATATTAATATACTAGTTCTTTAGTAAAATATAGGGGAAAAACACAAAAGGGGCCCTGAACTACCACGATTCCCAAAAAGGGTGCGATGAAAAAAAAATTAGAATGATTTTCTAAAATAAAATTCACCATTACTTTTCAAAACTAATATTATTAAAAGGCTTAGATTTGTGTGTGAAAATTACATTGTTTGGTTATCAAAAACGTCATTTTCTTTATGTGCTTAAAACGATATTATTTATTTTGATAACCAAATGACATAATTTTCGCACATAAATCTAAATCTTGCACTAATATTAGTTTTGGAATGTAATGGTGAATTTTATTTTAGAAAATCAGTTTATTTTTTTTTCATCGCACCCTTTTTGGAAATCGTGGTAGTTCTGACCACAATTGGGTAAATGACGATAGTTCAGGGCCCCTTTTGGATTTTAACCCTAAAATATAACAAGAGTTCAAATGGTCAATATAGTTATCCATTTCCTGAACACATATATGCAATTGATGAACAATTAATGAATATAAGTATCCAATTGATGAACATAGTTGTTCAATTAATGAACAAATGTATCATACTAATGAACGTAAACATATATCTGATGTTCATAATTATTTTAATGAATATAAAATATAAAATTATTAATTCTAATTTACTTTTAAAACTTTGAACCGAAATAATACTTTTTTAATTGTTTTAATTTTGAAATTTTTTCTATTGTTTTGATGGGCTATTGGACTGAATGGGCACTGATACAGCGTCATCATAATGTCATTTTCGTGCGAAAGCACCCATCTCTCAATGCACCCAAGAATTTGCAAGTACGGGATGTAAACCGGTCTGGACCGAATCTGTCTAGAAAATTCTAAATTTAGACGGAGTGGACCGATTTGGACCAGATTGATAAAAATAATTAGTTTTATGAGAATAAAAATGAAATGATTTTTTTGTTTTTACATTAAAAAGGATAAATTAAAATATTACAACAGAACATTTTATTAAAAAAATGTCAATAAGTCAATTCCGATCTGGATCTAATTTTCCCGGGTTCGGACCAGATTAAACCTGAATCCACAAAATTGATGAATCGAAGAGAGAATCCGAGTCATTTTCTGGTCCAGAAAATCTTATACACATATTGCTATTATTTTATTTATGTAAAAAAATTAATGTAATTGAAACGAATTTAATGATGTTTGGTAATAATAAAATGGCGATGGGTTGAGAGAAAAAGAAAACAAATATGCAGCAGGAGCTGTTTGTTTCAAGTGGATTCCGAATGTCTCCTGCTTGTCTTAAAAATCACAAAACAAACAGGTCCCATGCATGGAGCTGTTTTCTTAGACAGACAAGGACGATATTATTTTAAGATGAAGAAGAAAAAATGTGTGTCGAAATAATTTTGAGACTTAAATTTCTATAAAATTAACAATACACGACTCAGTCATTATTCTCTACCTCTGAGATTGTTGTTATTTTTTTTCAGAAATGGAAGAAGACTTGCTCTCCACGCCCACGCCCACGCCCAGGCCTGCTGCTCCTACAGATAGCTTTTCCCACAACTGGGTGTTAAACACACGTGCTGCACCATTCGAGTTTTGCTACATTAGCAGCAGGAGTGATTCCAATGCAGCTGTCGATGATGATGATCAAGCAGCTTCGGCTTCTGTCGGTTCGTCCTTCAATTTTGGAACCCACTTACCTCACTGGCACGCTGGCAAGGTGCACGACGATGATGATATTATTTACGCGGATGAGCTCTTTCTCAATGGATTCATGAAGACGACCGACTCCACGCCTCCTCTTCAGGAGAAAGAAACACAGTCCATGTGTTGTGCTGTCACCAAACATCCAGAATCCTCCCCCTCCCCCGCCGCTGCGGTGCTTCTTGGGTCTAAGGTTTTAGCGGAAAAGTGGGGGAGGCATACTGTGATGAAACTCTGGAAAGTGTTGAAGCAGATGTTGATCATGGATAGGAAAGCAGTTGGAGCGGGTACAAGAAGCAACAGCAAAGGTGGTGGTAGCTGCCTCGAGCCGGAGGAGGGAAAGCGTGAAATTTATGGCACCAGCGGCAGCAGCAGCTTTTATGACAACCCCATATACGAGGCAGTTCTTCATTGTAAAAGATCATACGGAGGATACAACAACCAGTAATTTGTTTGACAGTTAATAGTACGATCCTCCATTTGAATACGTTATTGTACTGCCTGATAACTTCAAAGCGGATACTCGTGACATTTTGATCAGTTACGTATCGCGTTGAAAAGTCAATTTTCTCTAAATATTAATGACGAATCGTCACGTGTAATTTTAACTTTTCAAAATAACACGTGACGATCCAGTGATAGTGTCAAAAGTCCACGTCCACCCAAAAATTTCTCCAACACAAGCAATGTCCATGTCCACGTCCATGCATGCTTTGGCAATTTCAGAAATGTGAGCATTATAAAAGATGAAACTGAGATTTATATCTGGGGTTTCAAAATGATGACTAGGGAGGGAGAGGCTAAATCTCAGAACTGTGCTACTTTTATATTCATCGGCATCCTTTGGCATTGGGTGTTGCAGTAACTATCCAAATGACAGCCATGAGGCACGAACTGGGGCACCTCCCATTCAACGTGATCACTTGTGTGTTACACCGAGAATCGAGAGTGATCCTTGGGAGGATAACAAATACACAATTATCAAACAGAACGACACGTGTATATTTATTAGGTGTAATTTTTTTTTTTGAATTTTTTACGTGTCACGTGATTAGACGAACTGTCTCTCAATGATTGATAGATAGATGATACACGTGGTGGACCATGTACATCAAAAAAATAACTCATATAACACCTTTGGTGGAGAATTTAACCTTATCATTCCACTCAGCTCGACCGCGTCTGGACAAGCTTTGTCGAGCCCTATGTTGCAAACACAACTAGCTAGTTGCCGTCTGCCATGGGGTACCTTGATATCGAATTACTAGGAAAGAAAAAAAAAAGGACAAAAAACGCCCCACAAGATATTGCTTCTCCCTATTATTTATGCTCTAGATAAAAATACAGGGTTTGGAGCTGGGGCTACTTGCATATCTTGACTTGAGCATCAAATTGAGAGCTTGGCGTCAAGGCAGCAATAGCTTTCTCAGCCCGCCCAGTGTTTGTCGGTCGGCCTGTTCCACACACGAATGGTCCCGTTGGGGCAAACCCGACTCATGTGGTGCCCGGCCATAGTTACTATCTATCTGCACTCATTTCATCTCCAAACACTCATGTGTAGCAAGGAACTGGAAGACTTTAAACCGTATGTATGTGGAAGGACACATGCGGCCAATCCCTTCCAGGTCCTACCTTATCACATGCTAAGTCAAACAGGGCTCTCTGTGTAACCGTTTACTAGCCTATTATGAAAATAAAAGAGTATTTTTGTGTGTTAGAACTTTTCTGTGCGTCTATTATGAGAATACAGTACATATATTTGTACAAGTATTCTACCCTATGAGTCTTTTGATCTAACGCTTTTATTGTTCTTTTATTCTCTTCTTCATTGTCCTTTTTCAAAATCATTCTCCAATATGTTCCTCATGGTCTTTCATTGTATTCTTTATTGTATTCTAAACTAATATATTGTTCTTAACATATTTTCCTTCTAATCTAATTGTTGAGAATGTCAACGACACCGAGCTTTGAGACGCAGTTGCTGAAATCTCACTCGACCAAGAAATTTTGTCATAATGTATGTCCTGATCATCATTATGAATTTTCTGGATGAAGACCTATCAATCTTCGATGCATTTTCAAATAAGGTGGAAGCACGTACCCATGTGCTTGCTTCTTGCATAAAAAACCGAGTTCTTGCATAGTTGAATTGTCGATAAAGATGATGGTGCGACTGCCGCTTGCCCGTAGAAGTTTTCAAGCAGGCGCTCAAGTTTTTTCTTTTAGCAAATAAAAAAAATTAAATGATGTTATTATGCCCTAAACATTCCAAAACACTAAAATTAATAAAAAAATCAAATGATGTTATTATGCGGGATTCCTTATATAGCAATCATTTTTTAGTTTTTTTTTTCTCTCGCATTATGCCACCCCTGGAACGGGTTGGTTTTTGGTTACGAACATTCATTCATATTGACTAACTTTTTTACGTAATAATTTTATTTTTAGAAAAAAGAAAAACTTAACGCCAAAGAGTAAGATATCAGTATTTGTAGAAAATTCAAATAGCAGGAGCAGAGTGCGCCACATGGCGTGACATCAATATATATTAATCAATAATAACACGAATCCATAATTAGGAATACCAAAATGTACTACTAAAAGTTTGCCTTATTTGATTATTAAACTTTTACTTTGCACATTTGATCTGAGTTGAACCTAGCTAGTTGTAGAGTGATTTTTAGATGGATTATATTCACCATGTGGCGGTGGACACCATTAATTTAAAATCGTCACGTGGTGCGTTGAAAAAGTCAAAAAAATTTCAAATCAATGATAAATCATCACGTATCACTTTAAATTTTCAACATGTCACGTGGTGACTTTCTATTTGTGATGTCCACTAGGGGTGTAACGGTTCAATTCGGTTCAATTTTACATGAAAAACTGAACTGACATCCATCGGTTCCAAAATTTTCAAACCGAACTGAACCAGGCAATTTGAAAAACTAAACTGAATCAAATCGGCCGGTTCGATTTGATTCCGGTTCTGTTCGATTATAAAAATTTTAATGCCCAACCCCTAATGTTACACATACAATCAAATAATACATAATAAACAAATAAAATGATCTGATCCAGTATACAATTGACAATATTAGTTTACATAATTTAAATAAAACTAACACATCTAATATGAATTTGTCTTTTCTTCTTTTATATTTCGTACTTTGGAGAAGTGGTCAATGGTGGATATTGTTATATAGCTTCTCTTTGTGCAATTAACGTACTTTCCTCCATATCATGTTGGGATAACTATGAGCCTTGATCATGTTTTTCAGCTTTCCCTTGGGTTTAGCACCCCCTTTGGGTGGCTCATCATTATATTCTTCTAGGAAGTGATATATAGTCGTGAAGCCTTCTTTAATATTGTTGCCCTTGAAGTCATTCTACTTTACATCCTCTCCTTCAGTCTTCTCAATACGCTATATATGAGTGATGATATCTTTGAGAAACTTGGCATATGTAGGTACATGTGTCAACATTCCACTAAAAGGCATGGTTATATTTAGTTGACTAATATATCTACAAACTCTGAAAATTCCTGGTCATCCTTATGTTTGGCTAATCGTTGAGGGTAAGACACTCTAATTAGATATGACAGTAAAGTTTAAGTGCTTGGAGAAGGTTTATGGATATGTCTTTCTTTTTGCACTTTTTCTTCTTCTTCTTCATCCCATACTTTATGTATCACCGGCGAAGCCACTTCCTTACAACACAGCAGTTGGATTGTGTCAACAATTTCAACTTTAGGAGTAGTTTGGAGTAATTTTTTATGCTCTTGATTAATCAGCTCCTAGATTTATTCTCTCAGCTTCTAGAGGTCTTAATCTTCGATCTTCAAATTTTCTTTAGTTTCCGCCTTGAACTATCTAAATTCCTTTAGAAGTTCGGTTAAAATTTATAAGATTTTAGATTGTTCAGGTTGGGTAGGTTTAACTAAAGATTCAGAATGTATGAAGGATAGTTGAGGCTCAATTGGATAATTCAGACAAGTTAGGATTGATCTTCCTTGTTCTCATTGGCGTGCACGACAAGGTTGGCCTTTTCTTGATCGGGGTTATAGGATAGGTTAGGAATGTAAGATTGAGAATT